>BKCH01000022.1:782500-1222500 GCA_008635985.1 Ficus erecta | reverse complement strand
TCGTCAAAGAACCAAAGAGAAAATTCTCTCACATTTCTGAATTCCAAAACTTGTACTTTCACTATTACAAAGACGCCTATTTATAGGCTGAATGTTACAAAAAGGTTCCTAAAATAACTACATTAATTAAGGCCAAAATCTGGTAATTAAAATTTCTTACTTGCCTAAAAAAGAAAAAAGGAAACAATATACCATTTAATTGGCTGATCTCACATCTTCACTAGAAAGGAAAGTTTGACATTTTTTAAATGTCTTTATTATCAGTCATAAACTTCCATGAAAAGTCAAAATGCGTATTCTTCTAGCACTGAAATATGATCCGCATTCAATGCTCTTGTGCTAGCCATGTCCTCATCAAAGAATTTCTTTCCCACAAATCAAGTTTGCATATTACCATTACCTAAATTTAAAGAACAAAACAAAATATATATATATAGCAAAGTACAAAGAAACTGTTATTCAACTAAACATGGCTTCAATTTCAACCAAAAAAAAAAATGCATCATGAAGCAGAGAACACTCTTAAACAACGCAACCAGATTTGATGCCACAAGCAACCAGATTTTTACAATTAAACAACACAACCAGATTTGATGCCACAAGCAACCAGATTTTTACAATCTCACAGTTCCTTCACCGTCAACAAAATCACCAAACCTGGAAAGCACCTTTCGTTTAAAATATAAACAACACAATAGCTAAATATATAAATAAATAAATAAATAAAATAAAATAAAAACTCCGCACAATACTAACCTACCGATCAAAATGTTTTATCACTTTTCCAAAAGACCAAAAACAAAGACAAGAAATTAGATGAGTTTCTTTTTACATGCTCTTAAGGATGTCTAAAAGCAATTTACCCTGTTCATTAATCAACTCCGTCTTCCTCAAGAAACACTCAACTTCAACAATCTGTAACTTTTTCCACTTCCTGTCTAGCCCCTTCAACTCGGAACTTTCCATCAATGGCATCATCTTCGAAATCCCCTGAATACTTTCATCCATTCAGCAAAATCCCAGAGACTTATACAAGTAAGGATACTTTTCGGATAACTTTCCAGTTGCAGTTGTCTTGGTCAGGGTCTTAGGCGTGGTTGGAATCGGAATCGGAATTGGAGTCGGAATCGACTCCTTCTTCTTATTGCTCATCCACTCATCCTTCTTGTCGGTTCCCCAAATCTTCTTAGAGAGCTGAAAGGACCGGAGCTCGTGAGGCTTCGAAAAGATGGGGTTTTCGTCGTCCTCCTCAATCTTCGAGGCGTTGTTAAGGTACTTCTTCTTCAGCCTCTGTATCTTCTCAGACAGCTTGTACTTGGTAATGTCGGGGTTCAGCTTCTCCTTGATGAAGTCGTGAAAAGCTCCCATGTCGGCGTTGGGATCGGTCCCCTTCTTATCCTTGTAATGGGACATCCCCATCAGGGCAATCTTGTCTTCCTCACTCCACATGACCACCGCCACTCCCGATGCCTTCTTCGGATCCTCGGCGACGGCAACTTTCCTCTTCTTCTTCTTCGAGGAGTCCTTCTCGTCGGTCTCTCTCTCACGCTTGTTGTCGGGCTCGGCAGGGGCTTTCGTCTTGGGCTCAACCGTGAAGCCCGCAAGAGACGGCGACCGTGGTGGGTTGTTGTCAGAATTGTTGGGCCTCGAAACCGTCGGCTTCTTCTTCTTCACTGGAGATTTCACCTTCTCATCCTCCTCCATGTCTTCTTCTTCTTCTTCTTCTTCGTCAATGTCGTCACCAGATTTCTTAATGCCGTTTTCGCTACCGTTTTTCTCTTCAACTTGTTCTTCTTCTTCTTCTTCTTCGTTGTCGATGGCGTCGGATTCCGATGAGTCATCGTCGGAAGAGGAAACGTACGGTGCGGGCTGCTCCAAAAGTCGTTTCGCAGCCATTGAAGAAAGCCAAACAGAGTGTGTGTGACTTGAGTAAGCAAAAGAGGGGTTTCTTAGGAAGTAACGAAGAAATTGAGTTTTTTCTCTGTGGTTGTGGGTGGTGGGGTTTTGAAGGTCTGGTGTTTTTATTCAACAAGCCAAACAAACAGAGACTGTGTGTGAGAGTCTGGGAGAGAGAGAGAGATTTTTTTTTTCTTGAAGAGAGAGAGTGTGCGAAGTGAGTAAGCGAACTCGAGTTTAAATAAGGTTGTGGGAGTTCGCTTACTCACTTCGCACACTCTCTCTCTTCAAGAAAAAAAAAATCTCTCTCTCTCTCCCAGACTCTCACACACAGTCTCTGTTTGTTTGGCTTGTTGAATAAAAACACCAGACCTTCAAAACCCCACCACCCACAACCACAGAGAAAAAAACTCAATTTCTTCGTTACTTCCTAAGAAACCCCTCTTTTGCTTACTCAAGTCACACACACTCTGTTTGGCTTTCTTCAATGGCTGCGAAACGACTTTTGGAGCAGCCCGCACCGTACCTTTCCTCTTCCGACGATGATTCATCGGAATCCGACGCCGTCGACAACGAAGAAGAAGAAGAATAACAAGTTGAAGAGAAAAACGGCAGCGAAAACGGCGTTGAGAAATCCGGTGACGACATTGACGAAGAAGAAGAAGAAGACATGGAGGAGGATGAGAAGGTGAAATCTCCAGTGAAGAAGAAGAAGCCGACGGTTTCGAGGCCCAACAATTGAGTTGATGTTTTGAATTTTTTGTTTTTTAAGGAATGAGTGAATGTTTACAAATATATGTTTAATTGGTTGATATGTAAATTGAAAATAAGTTGTTATATTAAAATAGAGTAAAAATCTGAAATCTATTCATAAAAAAGAAATAGCAATATAGATATTATTTCGTTTATCTCGTTTTTGTGAGGATTTAGACACATGAATCATTTTATTTTGATTTGAAATAAGAAAGTTATCTTTTTTTTAAGAGTTGAGTTTTCTCAAAATAATAAAGAGAGAAAATAACATGTGGATTTGAAATTGAGTAGTGAAAACAAATGATTTTTGAAAATAAATAAATAAATAAAATAAAATAAAAACCTCCAAAATTCCAACCGGAGTTAAAGTTCCAATTTTCAAACACACCCTAAATTTCTTTTCTTTTAATCTTTGCGAGGCAACCCCTGAACTTTTTGAAAGCTTGCTACTGAAAGGTTTCCATACAATTCTATTAATTTTGTCATTGTTTCATGCACGTGACCCCCGGGCATCTTCTTTTTTCTTTTTTTCTTTTTTTCTTTTTTTTTTCCTCTTTTTTTTCTCGGCACAATGGTGAAATCACACACCTTGTGTCAAAATTGAAAAGGAAAATCGGAAGATTTTTAGTTTTTTATGTTTAGTATTGGTAAAGGTCATTTTTTTTTTTTTTTTTTTGGGTATGGATGGACCCCAATAACGTATACTAGATCAAAGGTGATCAGACCGGGAGTGTTGAAAAAATCCAAGGATTTTGGAAGCTCAGCCTTGAGGAAGTCGAGGAGAAGCATCATGAGAGAGCAAATTTTCTGGAGAATCAGTTGAAGGCAATGCCCAAAAGCGCTGATTAGTTTAAGAGGTGAAAGCAGATTGTGAAAATGACAATCTTTTTCTCTTTTTTTTTTTTTTTAATTTTATTCATGTTATTTATTTATTTTCTCACACTCTCGTGCATGCACTTTTTCCCCCATTTTTTTGCTGTTGCAAATATGTTGTATGAGATGTTGGTTAATTTTGGAATGTAAAAAGACTTGTGGATGATAGAATGTATGATGTAATCTTGTTTTTGGCCACTGAAATATGAAAGTAATTGTGTATTTTTTTTTTTTTTCTTTTGTTGTTTTTAGTATTATCAAAACAAACCATGATTGTTTAACTTTTCTGTCATCCCACTTTTTTCACAAAAAATAATATCTATAATAATTAGCTCGAGAACTCTAAAAAAATAAAATAAATAATAGGGTTGAATGTCACTTAAAAACTATTGATTTTGGTTTCAAACCAAAGTAGTCAGTTATCGGAATAGGAAATCAATGTCCGGCTATAATGTGTATTTTTCGGTTGGTTTTCCGAAGTTCGGTTTTGTTTACGATCTGTCAATTTTACTCGGTTTTGATAGGGAAATAATTTTTAATTTTCTAAAATGTTGTAGTGGGTAGTTGAATAAATTTTGCATAACAAAGAGACCAAAAAAAAAAATTTATGTCAAAACAGAAAATTTATTCTTCAAATTCCTTCCATTAAACGTTTTGACTGGCTCAGATAAAAGCTTATCCTAGACATCAAACGCAATGTAAAGCTAGGAAACTTTAGTAGCTGCAAATTGCGTCAAAAAATTACATCGACAAAACATCAAAACATATGACAAGAAAAACTAATACAACCAATCATAAGCTTTAACACTAAAGTCAAAGAAGAAACCTTAAACCTTCTTTACAAAAACCTAACGAAAAATAGAGTGACAAATAAAAACAAACCCAGGAAAAAATAAAAAATAAAAAAAGCAAAATTATGCAGAGAGACTTGAGGTTAATGGGAATTTCTCGGGCTTCACAAGAGCAACAGCAAGATACAAGAGAATGCAGATAGACTTGAGCATCGTAACATGTAAAAAGGTCTCGTTGAAAATAAAGAACACCTCAATCAGTTGTTCACGTTTTTTTTTTTTTTTTTGGTTGTCCCTCAACTACTAATTTTTCATGTAATTTAAGCTTAACAACCTGACCACATAAATAAACAAAATACTGAAAACATTTAACTGAATATCAAAATTTTTATTGTATTGTTAAACAATGAGACAGAAAATAGAACAATATATCTAACTCCTAATGCGAAATCATCACATGATCATTAATAAGCAGAGACGTTTTTCCGATAAATGCAAATAATTAATTAACAAATCTGCTTTTCAAACACATATGCTTACACGTGTCACTCAGCTAAGAGTTCATATATTAATTAAGCCAACTACCACAAATTTATATACAACTTTTCAAGCTTCTTTTTTTGTACAACATTTCTATTCATTAATATCATCAATGCTAGTTACTACGTTGGATAAGGTAAAATGATAAAACGCATCAAATTTTGAAATTAACTTAAATGTTTTAAGTTAACATGTTGTCTTGTATGATTATTCGCAAGTCATCAATATTTATAACATTTATTCACTTTACAACGATTCATATTATTTGAAGAGATAATATTGCTGGCTAAGTAAGTTAGTTATTAAACTAATACTCTTGGTATTTTAATAGCTCATTCACCTCTTCATAAGTAATGAGTCCATATAATTAATTTAAAAGTATTATATTACAAGAATTTTGGTATATAAATTCAAAATAATTGTGATCACAATTTAATTGAAAACACACACAAAAAAAAAAAAAAAGTAAGCACTCAATGGATAGAAAGAGCAAGAAAAATGTTGTGATTAAGATTATTTCTATTATAATCCTTCAAAGTTTTCCTTTTTTCTATAAATTTTCATATTCATTGGCTTCTTCTTGTGATACCGCTCCATTGTTACAAACCTCAAACTGTAATGTTGACGATGTATCACCATCAATAAGAGAAATAGTCATTTATTGTCAAGACTGGGCCAGAAAAGTTTGTGTTGAAAACTGGTATAAAGAATATTTTTGAGAGATATCAGACTTTGTCATCATGTATGGCTTCAAAAATGTTTGGAAAAAAAAAAAAAAAAAAAAAAAAAAAGCTATAATTAACAAACGACGATCATATTAAAGGTGAGTATGGATTTATCTTTATGATATACATAGAGCTATAATAATTTGGGTGTTTTTATTTGTCCTGTTATGTAATTTAAATACAATGCTATGTTTAGTCCATATCATATTGATAATAAAAAGATCCAAGTATACTTTTATTGTACACATGTGTGAATGTTGAAAGTTCTCAAATAAATTAAATGTCCAATTTTTTATAAAAAAAAAATTTAATGTTAATCTATATATTTGTTTAATCTTTCACGTATGACATGTCATCATTTCCGTCAAATAAACAAGCAAAAGTGAATGAATGAGATATATTAAATTGTTTTTTATATATGAGTGGACAAAATAAATGGTTTTGATAATTCAGGATGAAAAAATAAAATGAGGTGCATAGTTGAGGAGTATTTGTGAAATTAAAATATATTTTTAAGTGGTGGAAAATGGTTCTCCCGGAGAAAAGGTAAGCCTTCACAATTAGGCACTCAAGAACATAAGCATGAATGGTTGCTACTGCAAGTTATTGTCATCCAATAGATCATGCATTTTCATGAAAAATACCTTTTATTCTCATTGCACCCATGAATACGGTCGATCGTATCGTCTTCCGCGCACCATCACCTTGAGTTTTCAATTAACTTTTTAATCATTTTTTTTAATTTAAATATGATAAAAGTCAACAGCTAGAAAAGACTTCTCCATCACTTACATATATACACACACACATAAAAATTAAATAAATAAATAAATAAGATCTATTATAAATCAATTGACGAATCTAATATCACAACGACTCATTTGGAGTTGGATTTATCGTGTCGTTTTTAGTCGAAATTGAGAAGCACAACGGAAAGGATTTTCAAAATTTTTTTTTTCTAAAATACTAAGAGTACGACTCGTGATAATATATAAAATAATCTTTCATTTATATAACTATATACATTTTTTGACAATTATTTTGTAGCTCATTCAGCTTCAATCTACTAGGACATCCCTCATTATGGTTGACCTATATATCTAACCATTTTTCTTCTCTCTTTGATTCAACTGGTATCTGGGAACCGTTAACCTTCTTGGATGTCAATTCTTTCTTAGCTATGACTTTCTTAACTACAAAGATGAGAGTTTTGAGAGTTTTGTTAAAGGATAAAAGGATCTTATTTCTTAATCCTAGCTGACACCTTTTAAGGATCTAGTTGAAGAACCAGTGTTTAGAGTAATATGAGAAAAAAAATTTCCTTTCACGCCCTTGGCTGATCTGCACCATTGTAAGGGGTCAGCTTTCTATTACTCTAAGAAACTTTCTCTATTCACATCAAACACATGAAAAAGCTTGCTTCCATTGACATAATCAATAGCCATGTAATGTGATTTGAAGGGGGGAAGTTTGCAAATTTTTCCAAAATTCATGGAGAATGAATGTTACAAATTAAAATTAGTGAATATTTTGTGATTATGATTAAAATTCGGAGAGAAAAAGTGTAATTTATCCAAAATTTTGTTGATTAAAATATCTCTTAGTTATATATATTATATTATATATACCATATATAAAAACGAATGACTCTTTTGGTCATGTCTTTCTTATTTGTCATTAGAGAAGTCAAAATGGGCCGAGTTCAGTAGGCCGACATGAGTACGACACGCTAAAAAGTGGGCATTGCACGGCACGATTATTACATGGGCCTAACCCGGCATGTTTAATTAAATGGGCCGGGCTTGACGCTATTTTTAAGCACAAAGTATGCTAAAGGCACTAGCACGTTAAGAGCACGGTACGAGCACGAGCACGGGCACAGGCACAAAAATGGCATGGTAAAATTATTCTTTTTCTATGATATTTTAAATAATTTTTATATAAGACTTATAGTGTTTTTTTTTTTTTTATTGAGAAATTTTCATCTCTTTGAGTTTTTACTTGATAAGGAATAATATAGTTTATTTTTATTTAAAAATAATTTTTTGTATGATATTCAAAACTTACTTTTTCTTATTTATTTAAAAAAAATTATTGTTAGGCATGATTAAGGCACTAGCACGGCACAATATGTTTATAAATGGGTCGTGAGCTAGGTTTGAAGTTATAAATGTTTTATGAACACGACACGTTTATTAAATGGACCGACACAAATATGACATAAAACACTAATGGGCTCAAAATAAATAGGCCGGGCTAGCCCGTTTGACATCTCTACTTGTCATGTGACAGTCACGTAATCACTATATCATTATCACATCTTAGCCATATATCATCACGCTGTTTTATTTATTTATTTTTATTTTGTTTATCTATCAAGCACCTACTATAAATAGTATTATCTATATACATATATAAAAGAGTCAATAAGTTTACACTGTTCATCCTTGGTTGTCAAAAACGGTGCTTTTGGTGCTTTTTTTTTTTTTTTTTTTTTTCTCTCTCACAGCAAATTTTAGTTTTTTTTTTTTCCCCTTCCTTCCTCACAGCAACGTTTAGTTGCTTCTTCCTCACAGCAAAGTTTTTTTTTTCCTTTTCCTCTTTCCTTCCTCACTGCAACGTTTAAGTGCTTTTTTTACTGTTCATTTTGGTAGTTAAAAATGCACCGTTTAGGGTTTTTTTTTTTTTTTTTTTAAGTTTTTTGTCATTCCTCACAGCCACTGCAGCTGACATTTGCTTTTTGCCTCTTACGTATTGTGCTCTTGTAAGAGTTCTGAAACTTGAACTTAAAAGAAAACCATTTAATTCAAATTACAGTTTTACCATATTATAACTACACATTTATTAATTTATTATTTTTTAAGTGCAGAACGTCTAAAAAGAAAGAAAGAAAAAAAAAAAGAATAGAGTTTTTTCATAAATATATAATAGGCAAGCAATACCTTTTTTTGCAGGTATGTCGATAGGAAAGCAATTTGCAATTTTTTTTTTTTTTTTTTAACTTCAACCTGCATATTGATATTCACTTTTTTTTTTCTTTTATTTGTGAATTTATATTTATATTCCAGTTAAATAAAGCCCATTTATATTAAAATTACATCAATCTTAAATATGAAAAATCCCAACTAATATTATTTAACCAAAAAATATCTCAATTTCTCATGTTAGTTGATTTTTCCGTTTAGGTGTTTTTTTTATTTTTCTTATTTTTAGTTTTTTGTCCTTCTTCACAGCCACTGCAGCTGATATTTGCTTTTTGCCTCTTACGTGTTGTGCACTTACAAGAGTTCTGAAACTTGAACTTAAAATAAGATCATTTAATTCAAATTACAGTTTTGCCATATTGTAACTACACATTTATTATTTTTTAAGTGTAAAGCGTCTAAAAAGATTAAAAAAAAAAAAAAAAAGAGTAGAGTTTTTTCATAAATATTTAATAGGCAAACAATAACTTTTTGCAGGCATGTTGATAGGACAGCAATTTGCAAATTTTTTTTTTTAACTTCAACCTGCATATTGATATTCACTTTTTTATTTTTTATTTTTTTTATGAATGTATATTTATATTCAAGTTAAATAAAGCTCTTTTTTTTTTATTAAAATTACATCAATCTTAAATATGAAAAATTCCAACAAATATTATTTAACTAAAAAATATCTCAATTTCTCATGTTAGTTGATTTTTCTTCTTTCTTTTTTTTAAGTTTTTTTAATACATCATAATCTTAAATACATAGTAAATTGTAGATTTTTTTTTTTTCATAAGGTTTACCATTTTTTTATGAACTTTGTGTTTAAGCTTTCTTTTCTTTTAGGCTATACGCACATCAGTCCCTAACTTTATTTTTTAGATAATGATCATTTGATCCATTATTAATTTTTCAAATCAATCCTTAAATTATTAATTTAGTTGCAATTTTTGGTAAAACTTAAAACGTTATGTAATCCTACATATATAAAATAGTAGATAAAAAGTTACTGGTTATTTTTTGTAGTAAAAAATGCACCATTTTTTGGTGTTGTTTTTGTTTTTGTTTTTGGCTGCCGTGTAGCTAACATGGGAGGAGAGGGAAGGGGAGAGAGAGAGAGAGAGAGAGAAAGACTTGGGTTTTGAAACTTTTTGAGGTTTTTTTGACTGCTGTGCAGCTAACACACGGGGAAGGGAGAGAAAGAGAGAGAGAGTGTGTGTGTGGAGGGGGGGGGGGGGGGGGGGGGGCGGAGTTGTTGCCTTGTTGGGTTTTGGGTTCTTTTTCCGGCTGACACAGTCGGAAGAGAGGGGTGAGAGAGAGAAAGAGAGATAGAGAGAAAGGTTAGTGGGATAGGGGATTTTTTTTTTTTGAATATTTTTTTTTTCTTTTGCTCGAGGGGAGAGAGAGAGAGAGAGAGAGAAGAGTACGAAGTGTGAGAGAGGAGAAGAAAAGAAAGATTTTTTTTCTATTAATATTTATTTTATATAAAATTTTAAATATATATATAGTAATTAATTTAAATAATATCTGAAATTTTTTGAAAGTGACAGTATGATCTTATTTGAAAAGTAACTCTTTTAAAAAATTAGTTATAATTTTTATTGATTTTTTAGAAAAAATATAAAAATTGATATTAAAAAATATAGCTTAGTTAAAATTTAGTTGAAAAGCAAAACGAAACATATATCTATAAATATATAAAAACGCCAATATGTAGTACTGTTCATAAGCTTCAACCAAAACGAGCATTTTGGTTGAAACGCTCGTTTCATTCTTTTTTTTTTTTTTTAATTTATTTTTTTTTCGGCTTTTTACCACTATTTTTAAGAATTATTGTTGTTGTTCGTTCTACGTGTTGGCTAAAAGCCTTCTTGAAGAAATGTGTCCTTACTTTAGATGTTTTGGTGGATCCCACGTGAACATTGAAAATAGGTTTTCTCTCTCTTTCTTTCCTTTTTTTTTTTCCTACTTTTTTTTTTTTCCCTTTTCTTAGGCGCGAAACCTGTCATTAGTAAGAGACTTTTCTTTTTCATTTTTCATTTTGTTTTCTTACCTTCCGAAAACAAAATATATTCCTACATTTATAAAATAGTAGATAAAGTAGGAGATTGGATATTAGAATTGCTTTATCACCAAAAGAGAAAGAGAGAACATTTTCTTTGTATTCCATAGACACACACGGATTTATATATATATTGCTTTAGAATATTGAGTTTCCTCTTTTGCTTTAGAAAGTTTCATTTAAACAACAGGAAAAAGAATTATTGCCTTCAGGTTTCAAAACAAAGTTAATAGAATTATTTCATTTTGGAATTTCATTTTTTACTTTTAGGTCATTTTGCTATTATTTTCGGGCATACTCATGTTAAATTTGTGTTTGGATCAAGTTTTCTTGTTTAGAAATTTCCTACTTTTGTCTACTTTTAGAATGATCATCTGTCCTACTATAGTTGTAGGAGCTCATTATGTAGGAAATAGGCATATATCCTTGCTTAGGATAACGCCTACTACAACTTGCCATGTGAGAACTCAGGTTTAAGAATATATTAGCATTTCATCTATACTTATTTTTACTGCAAAACTTTGAACAAGTAGGTATAAATGTTGCCGCTAGCATATTGTTCTATAGATAAAAATATTTATAAAAATAAACTATTTTGCTTTTTTTAAACTTTGTTTGCAGATGCATCTGTGTATGTGACTCTATATATAAATTAAAATATGTGTAAAATATTTATATTGACTCTTTTTTTATTTACCTTTTACTTCGTTATCATATTTTCAAAACGTTTTTGTTTTCTTTTTCCAATCATTTTCTTCTAATTGCAATGTTTTATTTTTTAGACAGCCAACAATGGGATTAAAACCTTTTTTGAGATAATAAAAATGCAACTCTATATATTTTGAAAAAAATAAAACAAAAAACAAACGAGTTGGGTGTTATTATTTTATTTATTAGAATGTTTGATTTTGTTATTATTATGTATTTTATGATTGTATCATAAAGTTTAACTCTTTAATTTTGTTTTATTAATCTGTATTTTTTTATAATCTCTAGAAAATATTTCTTCATATTAAACATTATGAAAATTTTCATTACGATTCAACACGTGCAACACATGTGCCAAAACTAATTATAAAAAAAAAAAAAATCAAAAATCAAAAATCCTCGAGAGATTATGATAGGAGAGTCCATCCTTAAAATAACCCAAAACAAATTGAGCCCAACTAGGCCATTCCCTACTGGAGTCTTCTCGATTCAATTTTCGTAGCACCTTATTTATTTATTATTATTATTATTATTTGATGAGCACCTCGTTGTTAGTTGCTTTTGAAGCTCCACCATAACCTGGCAAAAGAATTTCAAATAAAAAAAAAAAAAAAACTGAATAATCTATCCAGAATGGATCCCGAAATGGCGCTGGAGCTTGTAAAGCATGGGGCTACGCTTCTTCTTCTCGACGTTCCTCAGTGCACCCTCGTCGGGATTGACACTCAGGTAACCAAAAAAAAGATAAAGAAAAAAAACTCTCCACCGTGTTTGTTTGCTCGGAAAATTCGAGAAAATGAAGACATCAAAGCCATTTCGTGTCTCTCTTTTCCTTGCAGGTGTTTACTGTGGGGCCTGCTTTCAAAGGCGTCAAGATGATTCCTCCGGGTCCTCATTTTGTGTTCTACAGTTCATCAAGCAGGTTTCTTCTTCTTCTTCTTCTTCTTCTTTTTTTTTTTTTTTTTTCAATGTTGCCTTAAATCTGTTTAATAGGATTGTTTTGGTCAAAAGATAAGAAGTGACGATTGAATCAAATTTTAGGCTTAAATGCTTCGATTTTAGCACAAATTTTCAACACAGTTGTGTTCAAAATCCCAGTTTAAACTGGGATTTTTTTTTCCTAATATTCTACATAATTTTTTGGATAAATTGGTTGGTTGGCGCTAAATTTTGAAGTTTGTGCAATTTTGGTTCTTGTTTGTTTTTTTTTTTTCGTAGTTGGGGTGCCTAAACTATTAAAAATGTTACTAAGTAGTCTTTTTCTTTAATTTTTTGACAGGATCCATTTGCGAGCATTAATTTTTGATCAAATAACTGACAGATTTTGTCTAATGTTAATGAAAATGACTATTGTTGTAATATTTTATTAGTTTAGGATCATTCAAGCTACGAAAAAAATGATAGGACCAAAATTGCACAAACTGAAAAGTCTAGGAACTAAATGAGCAAATTACCCTAATTTATTTGATATATTAATCCATTTTAATGTGTATGTCTGTATGTAGAGATGGCAAGGAGTTCTCCCCAATCACTGGTTTTTTCTGTCATGTTGGCCCATCAGAGGTTCGGAATCCATGTTGCTTCTTCATTGTTTACTTGCCACTTATTTATTTTTTATTTTTTTTTCTATTAATTAAAGCTGGAATTGGGGTTTCTTTCATGTGATGGCTGTAACAGATAACTGTTCGCAAGTGGGATCAGCAAGAGGAAAAACTAGTAAAAGTTTCAGAAGAGGAGGTTCTCATCAAAATATATTTCTATATATATAATTATACACACAAACACACATATTAGATGATGGACGAGTTTGAGGTAAATATTGATCTTTTTCATTATTTCCATGTCTTTTTCTTTTCCCCCCAATCAAGGAAGAGAGGTATTGTGAAGCAGTCAGAAGTTTGGAGTTTGATAAACATCTCGGTCCTTATAATTTAAGCCAGCATGCAGATTGGAAGCGGCTATCTAATTATATTACAAAAAGTGTCATAGAACGGATAGGTAAGAAACATTTAGCTACTTCAAGCCTTTTCAGTTAAGTACTTCGAGCACTCTTTATGTTCACTCTCTGGACATTTTATTTCCATCCAGAGTTGCTTCATTGTTGTCACTTCTGTTAATGCAATTTTTCATTCACCTGCCTATGGTTAATTTTCTTTGGTTTTTTTTATTTATTTATTTTTTCTTTTTTTCCAAAGAAAAAAAAAAAGAAAAAAAAATGGAAAAAAAAAAAAAAGATTTTGCTTGGTTTAGTTTTGTTGTTGGATCACTTTTTTTTTTTTTTTTTTCTTTTTTTCTTAGTTGCATCGAACTTGTTTATTTTTGAATCTGGTATATGTATCTCGGGAACTATTAAGGTGGAAAAGGGTTTACATATTGATCTCCATTTATGCAAACAGAATCTTTTAGACACACTGATGCGCACATTTTCTGTTTTGCACAAATTCCGACATAACAGTTGGACTGTTAGACAAAGACAACATGAATAAGAAAAATCAAAATGAACTGCAAACAGAAGTGTAGGACGCTGGATAATATGAAATTTGACAGATTTGTTAAACAGAACCTATTGGAGGAGAATTTACTGTTGCAAGTGAACCTGCAATGATGAAAAATGCACCTAGGACGGTGATGGAGAAAGCGCTGGATGAGCAATTGAAGGCTAGTAAGTGCTCAACATCCATTGATAAGTCTCAGCGAAGAGGATGCTATTACACATCAATTCCCCGTATTATCAAACGAAAGGGAGTTCAGGGGCATGAACTCACTTCCTTAAATCTTGACAAAGTAAGTATTTTTAGACTTTTCCAGAAAGATCATTGACTGTTGAATCATCTTCCTAATTTGGCTCTGATTTTGTATTGATCTTTTAGACACAATTGTTAGAAAGCCTTCTGGTCAGAGATTATGGAGGTTCCGAAGACTTGCTTCTTGGGGAAGTGCAATTTGCGTTTGTTGCATTTTTGGTATGTCCAAGATTTTACGATATATTTTTTCTTTATTTAAAAAAAAATATTAAGATTTTATCATCTATAAATTGATGTAGATGGGACAGTCACTTGAAGCATTTCTTCAATGGAAATCTCTGGTCAGCCTTCTCTTTGAATGCACTGAAGCTGTAAGTAGTGTTTTGGCTAACTCTTTTTTTTTTTTTTTTCAGCAAAGAGACACCGCATCCATTTAAGCAACTCATCAAGAACAAAACAACGATAGCTTAGCAAGATGCTAAATAACTTAAATTCGCTTTCATTAGCTTTGTCAATTCATTTTAAAACTGCAAACCATTTATTTCCTTCCTAAGTTTTCGTTTGTGATTTGATTTACATCTCAATGTTTTACTTTTTGCATTGCAGCCTTTCCATACTAGGAGTCAGCTTTTTGTGAAGGTAAGTTCAACATCGTGCCATTGTTGCTACTACTTGGTGCCGATTGTGATATCTTTTGGCTAGCATAAACATAGACTTTAGCGAATCTGTCTATTCATCCTAGTTGCCCACAACATTCAGACACTGGTATTCTAACTTTGTCCCTCTAGATGTGTAGCCCACTTTAAACTGTTAATCAATGACTACTTTTGGGCATTTTATCATAAAGTGTAGGCCTGAATTTGAATCAGCAGGTTCATCAGGTTATATGTCTTTTTATTTTAAGTCTGCATAAACGTAATATAAGTTAATCTGATCCAAGAGGATCAGTTTGATTCATTCAACAAGTGGGTTTCAATTTCCTTTATTTGGTCTTTCATATTTCCTAACCGTATTTCCACTTTCTCCTACATCTAATTGAACTGGCCTGGATTGGGTCAAGGTCAGATTCTGGGAGTAAGGTCACGTACCAATGGGGGATCTTCAGGGACCTCTCAATATGTCCCTACTTTCATAATGTATCATGATACGCAGCACGTGTAATTTTTTCCTTTCCTATTGACCATTACCTGAGCTTCAATAGGATTTTCACAGTTTATCAAGGCCATCTACTTTCAACTAAAGTACGGACTTCAAAAAGACTCTCCAAATACAAGTGGTGCAGCTGTAGGGGCATCTGCATTGTTGGATGACTCCTGGTATTCTGCTGATAGTTTTCTACACCACCTTTGCAAGGTATCGTTTAGTTGGGTAATATATCACTACCATACTCTGTATTGCATTAGTACCACCACATGTTCCGATTTAAAGTGTAATCGTTTCAGAAAAATTTCCCCGTCATTTTCGTTGAAATATCTTATTGTATATGTCAAATGTTGTATTCAAAACATGTGATTGTTTTAACTATTCTGAATTGCAGGACTTTTTTTCGCTGGTCAACGATGCATCAGTTGTGGATGGTGATCTTCTGTCATGGGTGAGACCAATTAACCTTGCACTTTATCATGCTTATAGTAGAAAATGTGGTGCAATACCTGATTCCCCCTTGACATGCTCTTTTTTCTTAATTAATGTGAGTGAATATTGTCCGTTTGTCTCATGCTTACCATATGACACAATTATATGCAATAATTGTGGACTTGATATTAAATATTACTTTTCAGTTTACTGTAAAAATAATAAAGCAACTCACTCTAAAAAAAAAAAAAGAAAAACACATTCTAGTTTCTGTCTTTCTGAAATTTCACTGTTACTAGGGGTGCTGATGAAAAGAATCTGCTAAATTGTGCAAGGTTGATTGGTCTTATATGAAACTGTAGTTGTTTAATCTTGCTGAACTAAGTTTTTTCAGACATATTTTTATAAGCCATAATATATGTCTTCAACCTAAACCTATCAAACCAAGCAAAAAATAATTTTGTTTCTACATCCTTCAATTTTTTCAGAGCTTATTTTAATTGGTATCAACTTTATATCTCAAAAATATGCCAGAACATTGGTTCAGTTTTTGTTTTGTTAGCAGGTTGAAACTAGCGAGGATAGGAACATTAAAAGGAACTCTTTACATTTAAATCCTTCACGAGGCATGTTTGAATTCAGTTTCTGAATCCTGAAGGTGTTACTAAATTGCTAATTTATTGAGGCATTTTGCCTTCATGAGGTGGGGCCACAAGGCAGGTTGAAGCATAAGCCTCGCAACAATAAAAATAATTTAGAAAAATATGAAAATCAGTTGCTTAAAAGCAAAAGCTATTAAGCATATCTTAACTTCATAAAGAGTCACATTACCACTAAATAAAGAGCAAGAAGTCTGAAATATTTAAGTCTCAAAGTAACAAGAGTTCAAGAATCCTAAAGTTATAACCACTAACCGGAAAAATATAGAAGTTTAGAAGCCTAAAATAAATTAGCAATGACTGGTAGTTCCAAATTCATCCCCCATACCATTACTTCTTCAAGTGTCTTCATTAGATTTCATCATGATATTTTCTGGCCATTGAGCTTGCAGATGGAACCGTAACAAGCATTTCTAAGCTTTGGAGATTAGAAGACTACATGGAGGCTAGAAACAACGTGATAGTGATTTAAAACACTAGTTTTGGGGGGGGTGTTTCTTTGGGTTTTCACTCTCGGAACCTTATAATAGGTCTATTAGTCCTAGAGTTTAATCTTTTGGAGTCTTGAAGGCTTGTGCTTAAGCCTCAAGGGTAGCCTCAATTTCAAGAGGCCTACGCCTTCCGTTGAGACCTTCAGGCACAATCTCAAGGCTAAAAAGTTTTGCCTCACTGGGAGGCTCGTCTCTAGACTAGCCTTAAAGATGCAATTTTAAACCATTGGAAAATATTGTTTCATGCATTTAATTGCATTTTGTAATCTTGGAATGCCCTTAGGATATGTTTGGCAGAGCTTCTTAGATGCTGCTTTTGGCTTTTTGGGTCCAAAAACTGCTTTTGGAAGTGCTTAGTTGATCTTTCAAAAGAGCTCCAACCTCTAAAAAAGCTTCTTGTCAAAGGCAGAAAATATGGCTTTTGGAAAAAGCTCGTTCAAATAGACTTTAAAACTTGTACCAAAGTTTAATTTAGATATTATAAACTTCATTTTAGCATTTTTATACTTATTAGAAAATTTTAATTTCATTTTGACTTCAAACGCTCTTTTAAAAAATGTGGTTCCTAAACACTTAGGGCATGTTTGGCGTGCCATCTCCAGATGTTAAAATACCTTCTGGATTTCAAAATCCTAACTTTACATCAAACTTTATTTCTTTCATTTTCAAAAAACTCAAATTTTAAAAGTCCATAACTTTCTCGTTTCAAATCAAAATAAAGATGATTTTTATGTCAAAATACTCGTAACGACGAGAGGAACAAGATAAGGTTCATTTTGCATATTTTTTTCCAAACACATTTTAAATTTTTGCACTATTTTCTATATCACATAATTTTTTCAAAAGTTTTCTCCCCAAACACACATTTCCAACCCAACCTTCAAAACACCATCTCCAGATGTCCCCTCGAAGAGGCTCTTTCTGAAAAACCACAGCTTTTGCTTCTCTTCTTCTACTAATTAAAAGCAAAAGCAAAACATCTATCATTACAGTTCCTTTGTTTCTAGTTGTTTGCTAAACCAATCCCACATTTGTAATCTATTTTTTATATTCAAACATTCTTATAGACGAGGAAACTCAAGGAGCTGCTTGAGAAAACTCTTGGGTGGGAGTTTCCGGAGAACGGCGTAGTTGATGGCATTTACTTCGAAGAAGATGATGAGGTCAGTGTAATTTTAGGTACACAAAATTTTCCCTCTCTCCCTTTTCCCCATCTCTCTAACCATATTTAAGCTTCTGCAGTATGCTCCTGTGGTTGAGATGTTAGAGGACCAACCTCCTGGTGAAGCTCCAGCAGCGTAAGTTCGTATCATAAATTTCTACACACAAGTGACTGAAATCTCTTTTGGAGACGTTCGATGTGGAATTTAATTTAATTTAATTTTTTGGATATATCATCGATGTTGAATGTTCTTTTTCTGATATTAGGTTGTTTTGATAGATTTGAAATTTCTAATTATATAAACTACACAAAAATAATGTCTCAAGTGATGAAGCTTGATCTTCCAAAGTAGCTATGGTAGTTATAGAATTGACACGCATGTGTAAGATTGAGAGCGATCGATCATAAAAATCGGCGGTCCAAACTAATTATTGTAACAGACTTTCATGCCCTCTCACCTTATTAAGTAGGGGTGTTGGGAGAGCATTTGTATACTATTGATCGACATGAGAATTCCGTAGGAGCATTTCCTTGGATTCCCGAGTCCAATTTAACTTTGTATTTAGTTGTTTGTCATTTGATTAGATCTTGACACAAACAACCGGCGCTGTCTGTGGGAAACTAGAACCAGAAGCTGTAGAAGATAATTCAACGTAGGCATATTAGATACAATAAATTTGTGTGATCAATCTACCTCGTAAAGATAGGAGCCAAGAGTTTTCCTTAGGAATGACACCAAGATCCTCGACTAACGGGTCTTCTTTGTTATTCTCCTTCCACTAAACCAATGTGCGTGTGGGCACAGGTTCAATACCTCTTCTACTAATCCGGTATGGCCTTCTCTTTCCAACCATTAGGGCACCAAGAACGATTAATTGCTGAGTATCAACAATTTATTATTCTTTTGAAGTCTCAAAAAGACTATTGCTTTTTGCCTCTTGCGGTCTAAATAAAAAATGGCTCCCTTTTTTTTACCCTATGGATGGTGTAAAAAACTTTAACCGCCAGATGACTTTCTAACGGCTGAGATAAAAAAAAAACGTATCAAATGGTTTCGAAGAATTTTACACCTGATTATTATCAAACATTTCAAAATAAAAAAAATTCCGGCGAAGGGAGGTGGGTTGCCGGCTTCTGTCGTAGCTCCATTACCTGGTGTGAGTGTGAGCTTGCCGGTGGAGGGGATGGCGTATTGAGACTAGCAGTGCGACGACGCACAAGCTCGCCGGCTTCGCTACTCTGTTACCCAACCTGAGCTCACCAGTAGAGGGGATAGCCACTTGCAAGCGGTGGTCTAGTGGGTTGTCTGTGGAGGAACGATCCCAAACCAACGGTGTTGATTCGGGCAGTGGGCGGTTGGACCTTACCAGTGCCCCCCCCACCCACAGCCGGATCTGGATTTGTTTTCTTCCGCCACAGCAACAACCTCCGGCGACTCTCGAGACCTGCCAGTGAGATTGCGAGCGTCGCCCACTGTGAGTTGCACAGATCCAGCAGACGCAAGGGGCATTCACCGATAGTCCAGATCTGGCACAGGGCTCGCCTCTGTCGCCGCTGCGAGCGTACTCCGCTGTGCAAGCCATCGAGCCCCCTCCACCACGCGGACGACGAGCCCCGTCCATCGCAAATTGTTGAGCCCCCTCCGCGGCGAATCATCTAGTGCCCTCTGCCGCAAGCCGTCGACTTCTTACTTTGACGATGAGGCGGCGGCGTCGGTGAGTAAGAGAAGCTAGGAGGCATCGAGTTGGGAAAAACGGTTGGAAGGAGAGTTTTTTTTTTTTTTTTTTTAAATTAATGATTGTCTCTTGATCACATGTAGGTGAGCACATAACAGATTTCTTGTGCACATAACATCTAGACCATTCAAATCAAATCCGGTGATCAAAAATTTTTACATCATCAATTGGGTAAAAAAACTTACTCCGTTATAGAATTGCCCAATTTATAATTTCAATATGAGCTTACATTCAAGATTGGGGGAACTTCTAAGGTGGGGGACGGTTACTTTCCCCCACCGATGGGTAAAAAAATGAAATCCACTAGATTTTGTTACCAAACCTCGCAAACTCTCTCTCACCTCATAACCCAACCTTGTCTGTCAGTTGTCACTTCCATTAATTTATTTACCTTTTCACCTTCTATTGGCATCATCATCTTCCAGAGAGCTACTTTTTCTACCTCCTCACAGCTCTCTCTATCGGTAAGTAATGCCCATCTCTGGTAAGAACTTGCGAAAAGGAAAAAAAAAAAAAAAAAAAAGTAAAATCATATAACAAAATGTTTGAGGAAGAGAGGACATCAAAGAAGTGTACGACGGATTGGGTAAGAATACTTCGGTGCCTGCCATGACTGCAAATGTATGAGTTAAAAAATAAATAAAAAATAAAAAAAAAAAGCTAGCTTTTGGATCTTAATCCATGGATGGGGAAAAGTGAGTGTCCCCCACCGTAAAATTGGCCTCAAGATTATTTTTATTTTGGTAACGCAAAATTATTCAAAGCTCAATAAAGTTGTTACCGTCTGTTGGGCACTTAATTGGAGAGTAATTTTTCACACATAGTAAAAATTTGGCATTGGCATACATAGTTAGAATTATATTAAAGATATTATTTGAATTTAATTACACGGATTAGATTTTACAACTTGCAGAAAACCATCTGATATATAAATATATATATATATATATTTTATATGACATATTTTTTTTATAATGTCTTAACTAAGTAGTAGATTTCACGCACAAAATATAACTAAATAAATACACTCTACCCTTTGCAATGTTTAATAAGCTCATTATTGTAATAAGGGTAAATTGTTCGATTAGTCCTTAAATTTTTAAGTAGGTGAGAGTTTGGTCCTTAAACTTTATTTTTTTAGTAAAAGTATCCCTGAACTTTTAAGTATGTAAGATTTTGGTTGCTAATCTATTTTTTGTTATTAAAATATCCCTAAACTCTTAAAAAATGTGTGTTTTAATCCTCATGTTAAATTTTGGACTAAGGTGGGGGTATGACAATGGCGTGATACTGATGAGGGAGGTCACCTCGGTTGGTAGAGTACGACAATAGATATTTATTTTTGAACAAAAGTATTCTGTTACCCTAAAAATTATATAAGCTCAAAGCAATATCCAACAAAAATCATATTTATAAATTGAAAAAAAAAAAACTCACAAATCTTTAAAAACCAGAAGAAAAAAAAATGATAAGGAGAGAAATAAAAATGTTGTATATTATGAAGAGACAAATCAATTTAAAATAAAAGACAATAAATAAAAATTATCTTTTATTTGTCTATTTGTGAAAATGTTGTTTAGGGATATTTTTACCAAAAAAAATAAAATTAAGGGACCAAACTCTCACCTACTTAAAAGTTTGAGGACCAATCCAACAATTTACCCTTATAATAAATACATGAATTCACCTAATATTGTATTAATTGAGAAGGCACCATTAGGATAAACAATACAATTTGTCTCAAATAAAAAGATATTTATATAATAACAACCATTTGTTATAAATAATTTTTGTATTTTTCTTCTCAGAATAATAAGACACACGTCAACATTTAATTATCAATCAGGGATACAAATTGCAGAATGCATTCAGACAATAGGTTAAGAAAGAGAATTAGTTGTAGACTGTATATCTTTATGTGAGAGTTGAAGCCCCATGAGAAGTTTATTAATACATGTATTGATGATAATTTTATTTATGTTTTTCTTAAACATTATACAGTCTACCCTATCTTATCCTCCACCTATATCTTCATTTTATCCTCATACACACTGTAGAATGGCAAAAGTGATAGAGTGCGATGAGAAAGCTCAAAAGGCTTGCTTTGAGAAATTGAAGAACAACAAAAATATTTGGAACCATATGGAGTATTCAAAATTATTTCGTAATTGTTTTCGTGAAGAGCATTCCAAGTGCATGGAGAATTTGTTGCTTAATCACCATGAGCTCTATCTTAATTAGAATCTGTGAAAGCAATAATTGTTTCAAGTTGTAGCTTTTTTCCGTGCATGCTCATGCACAAGACATATATACATATGCATATTTGTTTTTAGGTTTCCTTCAAAAAAAAAATATTTTTTTTTTTGGTATTTGATGATAAATAATATACATCCGATAATTTTGTTTTTCAGTCGTAAATTTATTTTTGTGTCAAAAAGTTCATAGTAATTTTTTTAGCAGCGTACTTCAGAACACGTAATTATTTATATGTTTATAGCTATATGGATAAGCACCAGGTGCACATGAAGATATATCTTCTATGGATTTTAGGTCGATTCATGATCAATATCGTCTTATGATTTACCATGAAGAGTCTCATGATATCTTAAAGCAACGAACATGATCTGTTAAGATCTGTGCCCTAAAACAGAATACTTTTTACATTCCATTTGGTAGGAAGTAAAAAACGCATGATGAAAATAAAACTTATAAAAGATGAAAAATTCGAATTATAAGAAAGAAATTAGTTTTCCTTAGTCATCAATTGATTTATTTAGGTTTTCCACCCAATTTGGGAAGGATTAAAATTAGTGGCTTCCATCAAAAATTTTATCCATAATATTTTTCTTTTATTTCTCTTTTCCTTATAACCAAACAACCAGCTCATCATTTTCAATCTATTTTTCTCTTTTCTCACTTCCTCGTTACTCTTTTCCACCGTATCAAATAAAATATTAATATAATATTAATGTATTTATGACATTTTGATTAGTACAGTTAAGGATTTTATTTAATAGTTGTTAAAAGTGTCATATTTACATTGATATAGTAAAGTAAAGAAACAATGTTCTAGACTATTACCTACTAAAACATTAGTGTAAGATACAATATCAAGAAAATAGTTTATGCTCTTAGTCCACAGTAAGATGGAAAAAATTGGATACTTTTATTTATGTCAAGACTATAATAGATCTACAATTTAAAAGATGACTTATCTTAGGGGGTGTTTGGTTCTCTAGTTTAACTCAAGTTAAACTGTATTTTTTTTTTTTGTCTTTTTCTGAAAAAGTTTTTTATCTTTTCTGAAAAAGCCAACAAAAATTAATATTCAAATTTAAAAATTTCAACTCAACTCAAACTCAACTCATTCACCAAACACCCTCATAGTTATTGGAGCGCAGTTCTTAGATAAATGCATTAATGTATATCCTAATGGAGAATGTACATTGGTTTGGACCTAAAGTGAAATTCATTTGATATAAAAATCTATTTGAGCTGATGAATTCACTTTTATAATCATATTTGTAACCCATTTTAATCTTGAAATGAGTTCATGAGTTCATGTTTATGACTCGTGTCTTTTAACATACTCTGGATGAAAACACAATGACAGCAAGTTAGCATACGTGTATGTAAATGAATGGAATCGCAGCATGGCTCATAGATATGGAACGCATATATGTTATGTTATCCTCTTGAAGGTAACGTTCAGGTGTCATCAATTACTTATGAGTTTTGTTTCATCATCAGTTGTAATTATTCTAATTTTTTTCTCTTTTTCTTTTTTCTCTTAAATATAGGAACGACACTTCTTACAGAGCTTTCCTTAATAACGACAAAAAAAAATCCCCAACTAACTTGCTTCTTTTATTATTCTCCTTCCTCTTCAATTAATCCGGTAATGGCATTTTCCTTTCCACCACAAAAGCACCAAGAACAAGTAATTGCTAAACATGAACAATTAGTTATTCTTTTCAAGTACTTGCAAAAAAAAAAAGTTGTTCTTTTCAAGTCTCTAAAAGACTTGCTTTTTGCTTCTTGTTGTTTACAGAGAAAATAGCTCCTTAAGGGGGTCTGTCTATAGTTGTAATTTGAAGCCCTTAAAATACTCTTCTTTCCAATTTTGAATCATCTGTCACTAAAGTTTTCCATTTAAAATAAAATAATACCACAAGTGCTACTATTTTATTTAAAACACTTCTGTATTACTCAATCATTTTTTTCAGAATTAAATAAATCAATTCAGCCAAAATATCAGAAAACTTTGCGTCTATACGGGCACATTGCAATCCAGTTGACCAGACTCGTACAAACTGATTGACCGGCAAGCAACATCAATTGACCGGATGTGTGCCGCCGATTGATCAGACTCAACATCAACTTCAAAAGAAAAGAAAAATAAAATATTTATGAATTTTGACAAGTTATGAACTTTACATTTTTTTTACAATTTTTTTTTTTCAACAAATCAATTAGAAATGCATAATCTTATCAAAAACACATATAAAAATACAAAAAAAAAATTTACATAATAATAAAAAAGGCAAATGACCTCATTAAAAATGCATATTTTTAACAAATGCAAATTAAAAATGTAAATTTTTTAAACAATTAATTGAAAATGTAACATTTTTACGTCTTCAGTGTCCGAGTTCTTCTTCTCTTCTGGGCTCTTTTCGCCTTATTGGATTCCATAACTTTGATTTCCCCCTACTTTCTCTTCAACCCTTCCTCGGGTGCCCTTCTCTTTTTCTCTGGTGCCCGTTTTTTAGGATTTTTCTCCGCCGGTGGCCTTTTCTCTGCCGAAGCTATTACTCTGAAAGACCTTTTTTTGGGACTAATGTTTTTCTCCACCAACTTCGTGGGTTTGGACATGGGAGACTCAAGAATTTTCAACTGGGTTTGGGTGGTTTTAAAAGATTCTTCACCCATTACAGAGTTCGAAAAAGCTTTATAGAAGGCGTTGGTAGTGGTTTCCGACGGTTTCGGATGGTTTCTGAGTGGTTATGAAGCGGTTTCTGACGGTTTCTATGGGTGGTGGTCTGTCTTTCCCGTTCACTCTCTTTCTCTATCTAAATGGGAGTTTCTTTCTCGAAAACACTGAAAATGGTTTAAAATCAAGTTAGGGCATTAGAGGGAGATATGGGCGGGTGGGAAGCGGAGGTAATCTCGAAATTTGGCATCCCTTAAAAGCTTCTGGGTTCCATAAATCAGAAAAAAAAAAAAAAATAATAAAAAAAAAATGACATGACAGTGCTAGTACTGAAAAGTAACAAAAATGATGCTAGTTTTAATAATATTTTTCTTACAGGTGCTACTTTTGAAATTAACCCATATTATTATTGGGTGTATCCTTTTAATTTCAATCATCTAAAAAATTATGTCAATCATAAATTTTTACTTTATCAATAAAGTAAAACATGCTTATTCTATTGTAAAAGTCTCGTAATTTTTGTTATCTTTGTCAAAAAAATACAAAAAACAAAAGAATTGAGATAGAAATTTTAGATCCAAACAAGATGTCTAAACGCGTTTGAAGTCAAGTGAAAGGAAACATAAGCTTAAAAAATAAAGTCTAAGACTACGTTTGGCAAATCAACTCAAATTTAAATTTTTCATCTCAGTTTTGTCTTTTTTTAAAAATCAACAAAAATTATAACTAATTTTTAAAAATTTCAACTCCAACCGTAACACCAAACAAAAGACTAAATCTCTATTTAATATTTAAATTTAATTCTAATTAAATTACATTTATTTTTTCATTTTTTTCATTTTTTAAAAAAATTAATAAAAAAAACCAACTCAGGGTACATATGTATGTGGATAACTGCTCCCTCTTTCGTCTCGACAGACACACAAGACTGTCAAATGTCTATGGCGGTACACGCACTCTCTTTCTCATTAAAAACCTCACCAACTTCTTTGACCTTCCATTCTGCTTTTAACTCTTACCCTTTTTCTCTTTGTTTGGTTCCCGAGAAAATGTTAAGAAAATAAATAAATAAAACCACAACTAATCCTTGACGTTCCCCTTTTTTAGTCCTGAAGTAGGGGGGAAAAACTTTTTCTCTCTCTTTTCTTGGGCTTTCTCCGGATCCAAACGGAAAGAGCCTTTTTTTTTTTTCGAACACATGCTTGCGCTTTCTTCGTCGGGTTGTGGGGCGTAACTTTTACACTCTGTTTGGTTGCTGAGAACAAGGTAATAAGGTAAAAGAAAAGGAAAACAAGTCAAATTTTGGATAAATTTGTGATTTCTTTAATGCATTTTGTTTCTTACTCTTTTTTTTTTATTTTTTATTTTTTGTTCTTTTCTGCTTAGGGTTTATGAAATGGACATGACAGCTAAACAAGTGGTTTTTCTTCTGATTTGTGGTGTTCTTTACGAAGTACGCGCTTCAAATACGGTGAGTAATTAGACTGCAGTTTTGTCTAAATTCAATATTGTGAATATATAATATATATATATATATGTATATATACTTAAGACTTAATCTTACTGTATAGATGTTTAACCAGTCAATTCATGGCCAGTTGGATGCTGGGCAGGAAGAAAGTAAAGGTGTGAGTAACTTTTTTTCTTTTCTTTGTTCTTCATTTATCCTTTTTTTTTTTTTTTTTGGCCCTTGTCTGTTAGCTGCCTATAAATTATGGATTGAGAAAAAAAGAGAAGGCAAAAACTGGTTTGAAATGATTTGTTATTCAAGGGTATGCTTGTGTTGTATAATGTTTCGTGAATTCGAAAGCGGGTGGGGTGGTGTTTTCTTTCCGGTTCAAGTCGGTCCTGATTTAGTTAGTTATGTTAATGGAAGAAACAGGAAAGTAATTAATGGACTGAATTAGTGGAATGTGTGAATTTTGATTTCTTTGAACTTCTAGATTGCACTTGGTTTGCACTTGCAAATCTTTCTCCTCATTTGAAGGAAATGCTAAGACTGCCATATATATATATATCATCACAGTCTTTAACTTTGCAACGGCAGACCAATTATTTTTTGGGAGACAAGTCTTTTGTGGGTTCGTCCAAGTTTCTATAATGATTTTGGATTCCGTTGGGTTGGGAGAAAAATAAGAGGAAGCTACTATTTGGAAAGTGGTAAACCATATGTTTTGAGTTGGGTAAATAAAGAGAAATGGTAGAGTTTTTTTAATCATTTATTTTGAGTTGCATAGATAGATAGGAATTCGAGAATTTTCAAGCACAAGCTCAAGGGCATTGGAGTTTCTCTTGGAGATGATATTCTTGACTTCATTATCTCTATCATCTCTAAGGATTTCACATTTTCCTTTCATATATTCAAAGTGCAGGGCAATTATTTTATCTTTTCTTTTTCAAGGAGGGAATTTTAGGTTTTTGTTGTTTATTGCAATTTAGTTGTTTTTTGCCCTCCTCTGTAGTCCCCTTGTGTACTTTTTTCCCCCTTAAACAATTCGAGACTAACTCCTCCTTTTGGAAATCCATTAGACAGAAATATCACTTATCTAACAAAATCACGTTCTGCCGAGGTGGTCGTTAAATTGTTAACGTTAAAGTTTTCCTTTGTCAATCCTTGTCTCTGAAATTTCCACAAGCAGATTAGTCTCATAATCAGAAAGACAACAACTTTTCAGAAGGTTATGCGATTGATTCTATCCGTTTACTGTTTTAAAGATGAAAAGTACATTGACAAGATTGGTTTCTGATACACGAGTTATGGCTTTACCAGATTTAGGGCCTTCAGTTTTGTTTATAAGACAAAAATACGAGTCATTGGGGAGTACAAAAGTAGATCCTATTGAGTTGCCAATTGCACGATGGAGAATGAGCACAGCTTTGTATGTGACAGACATTGTGACATTACTTATGTTCAAGAATAGTGCTAATTGACTTGGCTTTAGACTTTAGATATTAGAGATTGAGAGAGGTTTAGTCTTCAGACTTTAGAGATGGCAAGAGGTGAAGCAATATTATTGCGCCTTTTAGTTATTTGGTTCAATTTATGCATCATTGTCCATTATATATTGTGGATAAAACTATTGACATTTGAATATTTAGGCTTTGTTTGGTAAAAAGTTTAGTTTAAACTAAACTGTACTTTTTTCATCATGTTTTTTGTCTTTTTCCCCAAAAAGTTGTTTGTCTTTTCTGAAAATTCAAAAAAATTCAAAAAAATTTACTATTTAAACTTACAAATCTTAACTCAAACTTACACACCAAACACCCCCTTAATAATGTCATGTTCACGATTTTTAATAAATTTTAGTGTTGCAACGCTGATGTTGGACCTAAATTGATACTTCTCATGACTTATCTCCAATTTTCATGGTCCTACAGCTTAATATTTCCTTTCCTCTACATACTCAACCGAAGTTTTTTAGTTTGTTCCTTTATTTTATAACCTAAAGTGGTTTTACACCTTTACATAAAAGATGTATTTTATATTAAAAAAAAAAGGGGACCTTTTTACAGCAGTCTGGCAATATGCTGACCCTACAGCTTAATATTGCTTTGTATTGCATCCAACAATGAGATATTTTAATCTCTGATTTTTAGGCTTCAAGTGTTTCATTTCTTTCTGAACAGAATCTTGCCCAACTGGTTGGACTGTTAGCCCTAACAAAAACACTTGTTTTGGTCATATTAACACTACACTACTGTGGAATGAGTCAGAGATCCATTGTGAAAGTTATGGTGGACACTTGGCAGCATTGGCAACATCTGAAGAACTAAGTTTTGCTGAAAATCTTTGTGGAAACACCTCTAATGGCTGCTGGATTGGGGGAAGACGCATGAACTCTACTTTTGGTTTTGGTTGGAAGTGGTCCGATAATACTTCCGGTTGGAACGAGTCATTCTTTTCTAGGTTTCTGTCCAATTGCAGTAGTCTGTCTTCTCGCAGTAATTGCTCAACTGATTTATGCACACTAGTTATCAATGGATCAAGACCTCTCTTAGGTGAGAGATGCAGCACGCCTCATGAATTTATTTGTATGGTCGAAATAGGTATGCCTTTTCTTATCTCTCTTAGATAAATTGTCTTGATTTAGATCTTACATATTTTCAGTCCAGTATTTCTAATTTTACTTCTTTTTTTTTCCTTTTTTTTTCAGGGAATAAATGTCACCACATGCATTGCCACAGAGAATATCTTATCATTCTAGGTGTAGTGAGTGGGTTAATCCTCTTCACAGCGCTAGCCGTTGTCATTTGGCTTCTTGCATGCAAGCGGAGCAAGAAGAGAAGACGATCCCGTAAACTATCTAACCCAGCAGCTTCTGCTTTAGTTCCCCCATCGTGGAAAGTTTTCACAAAAGAGGAACTTAGGTCCATTACAAAGAACTTTAGTGAAGGGAATCGTCTTCTTGGAGATGCCAAGACAGGAGGAACCTACAGCGGACTTCTACCCGATGGTTCAAGGGTGGCGATTAAGAGGTTAAAGAGGTCTAGTTTTCAAAGAAAGAAGGAGTTCTACTCTGAAATTGGAAGGGTTGCGAGGCTCCATCATCCAAATTTGGTGGCTGTTAAAGGATGTTGCTATGATCATGGTGACCGGTACATTGTTTATGAGTTTATTGTTAATGGACCCTTAGACAAATGGCTACACCACATACCAAGAGGTGGTCGGAGTTTGGATTGGGCCATGAGAATGAAAATTGCTACAACTCTTGCTCAAGGAATCGCGTATGTTATCCTCCTATCCTTTGTATTTGTGTGTTTGTACTTGTGTTTTGTGTGTGTGTGTATGACAGGAAACAGAAAAACTTCATATATAATAAGAATATGACGAGAAACAAAAAGGATGAAATACTTTGAAAGAAAAAAAACAAAGTTAAACATGCTAGAGATGCCAAATTTATTAATTAAAGTTAGCAATCATTACCCTTACATGAATCCAAAAGTTTAATGAAGGTAGTTTAATGGTATTCTGAATGAAGATTCCAACTTCCTAGTTAGAATATATATGTCAAAATTCTACATATCTTCGACCAGCACTTTTCCAAGTTTTTCCATGGTCTTGTCCCATTTTCCTTTAATGCGCTTTGAGCTGACATCATCCACTAGAAAATATTTTGCCCCCTGCTTTATGCATGCTCTTTTTGTAAACCACAAGGTCTATGTTCTCTAGGCTGGTCATCTGATGTCTGAATGGCATGCCTGATATGAAACAATCGATTTCCTTGATGATTTTGTTTACTTGGTTATGGGAATTCACCCTCCACGAATAATCATATTTTTCAACCTATATATGTGATTTGAACTTCATGAATGTATCTGTAGTTGTGATATCTTCATTGCTTCTCTGCTGTGCTCATTCATGAACCCAAAATATCTCTATGCCCTAAGCTTTGTTGCGTGTGGTTCTAACGTATTGTCATCTGGACTGATAGGGTATAATTCCTTGCTTTCATTAGTAGCAATGAAACTATTTGCTATAGAAGCTCCAATTATATGAGTTTCCTAGCCATTGAATGGTTTTGACCCCGCTGTAACCATCAGGTTCTTCATCTGCATATAAGACAGCATAAATATTATCTTGAATCATACTTTTGCTATCACTGAATTGAAGTCACTGAAAATACAGTATACATGGAGAATGCTCTAAAAGTAGAGAAAATAAAAAAGTTGTACAATTACTATTCTATCCACTTATTTGTATTATTTTAATTTAAAAATAGAGACAAAATTGTAATGTAACATAAAGTGGATTTTTGTTTTCCATCTAATGTTGGAGTGATAAAATTAGGTCGACTCCACTAGATTTTTTTTCCACCATATTTTCCTTTCCATCCTTTCTTCCTTCCTTCCTACCAAACAAGCACATTTTCATTTTCCATTCAATTTTCCCGCCACCCACTTCCTTCCTTCCTATTTTCCATCATACCAAACAAAGCATAAGTTTTTGAAACTCCTGTTTTGTCCCCGAATTTTAAATTAGTCATACTGAACCCCTTCAAAGAATTCCCATTAAAAAAAGATGGAAGAAAAGGAGAACTAGTCTTATTTAACCTCTTATGTTAGAAATTCTGCTAAAAACAAACTGTAAAAGACCACGTGATCGCACTTAATCCCCTGTTTTTCCTTTTGTTTCTAACAAAAATTCTATTGGAGGGGGTTAAGTGGGACTAATTCAAAATTCAAAGGCAAAGTGAGAGTTTTAAAGTTCATGGGCAAAAGTGGGAATGACCTAAAGTTCAGGGACAAGTGAGAATAGTCCTATTTATTAGGGGGAACTTTGCTTGGTAACAATGTGTTTACCAGAAAACCTTGACCTAGGACTTGTACAAAATTAATAAAATTGTATGATGAGAATGTTAATTGTTTTGTCCCACATTTTGTGTGCTGTGTTTCAGACTCCAACATGCTTAATTTGTGTTTCCACTTGTTCTTTCTGAAAACAGGTTCCTGCATGACAAGGTCAAGCCACACGTTGTGCATCGTGACATCCGTGCCAGTAATGTGCTACTTGACGAAGAGTTTGGAGCTCATCTTATGGGAGTTGGTCTCTCAAAATTTGTTCCTTACGAAGTAATGCAGGAGAGAATGGTGATGGCTGGCGGTACACACGGATACCTTGCTCCCGAGTTTGTGTATAGAAATGAGCTCACTACTAAGAGTGACGTATACAGCTTTGGCGTGCTGCTGCTTGAAATTGTCAGTGGCCGTAGACCTGCTCAGGCAGTTGATTCTGTAGGTTGGCAGAGTATCTTTGAATGGGCTACGCCTCTGGTACAAGCTCATCAGTACCCAGATCTCCTGGATCCCCCCATAACATCATCTTCTTCTGACATCCCAGAATCCGCTGTCATTCAAAAGGTGGTGGACCTTGTTTATGCTTGTACCCAGAATGTGCCGTCTATGCGTCCGAGAATGTCTCACGTCGTCCATCAATTGCAACAATTAGCCTCGCCACCTATTCCGAAGTGAGTTTTTCGGTTGTACTCCTATGTATGAGAAATGTAAGTCTGGATCTTTCCCCCCGTTGTTGGTGGATGCTTTAGAAACATTCAAATCGATAGTGTAATTGATAAAACTAGAATTTAGCATAGCTGTAGTATATTAAGAGAAGACGTCGTTTACGACTTCACGTCCACGTTGGACCGCATAGGTCGGGTTCGTAGTCAGATTTTTCACTTTCGCAATCATCAGGATTCCGGGCTAAAAGATCCTTTATGATCCTTTACTTGCTTTCAATATTTGTACACGAAAAATCTAGGTTTTCAGGCATTAAGTTTGAAACGAGTTTAATCTCATGTTCGTTAGCACAAGTATACGGGCATTATTTTGTAACTCCGGCTCAGAGAAATTAGTTGAAAAGAAATTGTTCCAAAATGGCGGCACAAATTGAATCCAAAAGATTACATATAAATGTAGAAATTGCAAACAACATATATCAATAACCCGGTTTGATCATAGATTGTATTTGAATGTTTATTAAATTTGAATGTTTTGCATTTAAACATAGTATTTGAATTGTGTATTCAAAATATATGTTTGGATATTTTTTATTGAAGTGACATTTAAGTAGTGTAAATTTTAGCATGCCTTTAGCTCACAGGTTGGAATTGAATTTTTTTGGTTGAATTTGAGTTGAATTGAGTTGTGCGTTTAGTGTGATGTTTGAATTGCTAAAATTAAAAAGTGTAAAAAAACTTGAAATGTGTTTTAAAAAAAAAAATCAAATGGTATTTGATTCATTCGTCTTAGAATTCTATGCAATTTAAAAGAAAAAATTATTTTATTTGAATTTGTATATGTAAAGTTATGGACTTTTAAAATTTGACTTACAAAATTGTAATAGTAACTGTAAATAGTAAAACTGAGATTGACTTTTCAGAGAAAGACAAAAAAAAAATTGTGATTCGAATTGAATTGAACTCAGACACCAAATAAGGGCTTAGAAAATAGTGTGTTCCGAAATTTTAAAAAGTGAATATTTATATTTGAATATAAGTTAAATTATTGTTAAATAGTAAATCTAATAACGGCCAACCAAACAACTATTATATATGAGTATAATAACTGTTATTTGAATTGCTCCTCCAAACAGGGCATTGAGATGCTATTGTACAATTATGTTACCAAACATTCTAATTTATAACTGATCTTATTTTTGCGAATATATATATATATATATATATATATATATATAACATTGACCTCTATGACGGCAAACCAACACGTACATACATGCAAGGATGAAAATATCCACTGACATGGTCGACATTTTCATGATATTATCCATATTTTAAACTCTCAACATGGATAACGGTGAGAAATATATTTTTTTCTGGAATATTCATCAAATGTCTACAATGTCTGAAAATATCTGCAACATTCATGAATATCTGTGAATATCTAGGATATCTTTAGATATTTCAACAAAATCCCCAAAAACTTGGGGATTTTTTTTTTCTCCAAAAATTTTAATTTTGTCGTCCATTCCATTTTTTTAAATCTGATAGTATTTTTCAACCTACAACGGTTATACCAAAATAACATATAAGAAGTAATACGACTGAAATGAGTCAAACTGATGAGGATTTTATCATCTTTTGTTTTAATTACATGGATTTAGGAATTGAGTAAAGTTCATACCGTAGTTATAATCCCCTTCTTATGGTTCTCAAATAGGGTGTAATTTAGAAGTATAAAATCGATACGGTATCTTTGATATAGTGGCATATCTCTATCACAAATTATTATGGAGATGTCATTGTATATCCATCAAGACTACTCATTAAGTTGGATAAATCAACAATATTCAATTTATGGGTAAGCTTTTGAAAGCTAAAACTAAAAAACATACATGAGATTCATTTTCGATTATTTTTAGAACTACTCAAGGGTAATATCTTGATAAATGCATTGTTTAGATCAAGACCAACAATTACTAAATGTTTTTTTATCCTGCTAAAAACTCTTTTTGTGATTAAAGACACTCGAAATTTGTACGTATTATTTTATGTTTGACATTTAATTTTTATGTACTATCTTATATTATTTTATTTTGTTTGTAGTGACTAACGAATATATGTATCATATTGAAATTACAATTAATGTATAATTATTGTGATTTCTTATTACATTATAGAATATAAGTTTCGTATTTGATAACAAATGTATTTTTTTTTGTTTTAAATTAATTCAAATTAAGTAATATTGATACTTTTTACATTTTAAAAAATTTTAGTAAAAATTATAAGCTTTTTTTTAAGTATCCATTTTTTCTTGAATATCCGTCGACATTGACATCTTTGTCGACATTATTCATAAATAAAAATCTCGACTACTTTGTCGGTATCGACATTTTCATCCTTGCATACATGTATGTATCTATCCTCGTTGGTTGAATAAAGTGTTTTGATTGTTTTAGCAATTTAATTTGTATTTATAAAATTACTTTTTAATTTTGATTTTTGTTTGACACGTAGCAATTCCGTAACCAAAACTAACAAAAGGGAAAATTTTGGGAACATTTCAAATTTCGGAAAGCAGATGTTGCAAACAAAAATTTGGAGGACACTTTGTTAGACGTAGAAGACCTAAAGTTAGGCAAGCAAATGTTTATATTATCCTCCATTTTCATTAATAAAACTAACAGAAGGGGGAAACTTACAAACGTTTCAAAATTTAGGGGAATCAGGTGTAATAAATTAAAATTTGGCAATTGTGATAAGGCATAAAGTTCGGGAACGTGAAATTTGTCCTTTTTTTTCAACAATATTTAGCTTTTTTATTTTTTATTTTTACTTAATTTAAAAAAAATAAAAATACTTTTAAGTTTTGAACTTGAGAGTTACTATTCAAATTCCTTCACTCCCACATGCTAAGTTAGTCCCAACAAAAAAGGAGAATTATGTACCAACTAGCGATTTTTGGTTGAAAATTTTAACAGGGGAACGCACCAAAAGGACTAATTTGGGAGAAAAGATCAAGGACTTATTTGGGATGTTTTCAAAATTAGGGACCAAAATAAGATTTGACTGAAAATATGGCTAATAAATTTTGATATTCATTTTTTTATTTGAGAAAAATTTGCATTAATAATATTAATTTCACATCTGATTTTATGTAGAGTCCGTTTCAAGTTAAAAAAAAAAAAAAAAAAAAAGCTATAACAGCTTGTTTGGTTTACAATCTCAAACTCAAGTTTTCAAGCTCAAATTTTGTCTTTTTCCTCAAAAGTCTTTGTCTTTTTCCCAAAAAGTTTTTTATCTTTTCTGAAAAATCAACAAAATTTACTATTTAAACTTTAAAAACTCAACTCAAACTCACGAACCAAACGAACCCTTATTTTATTATTACCAAGTAAATAAAAGAGTTCCCACAACCATTAATATATTCCTAAATAAAGATTTAGAACAAAACCTCTATAAATGAATATTGTTGGGAGTAGGAAAAAATATTATTCTAAAGGGTTATTTATTAATTTATGAAAAGTTTCATGTTGTAAATATTGTAAATGCACCTTTTCTTTTATGAAGATTATGCATGAATTATAAATAAAGAAAGATAATGGTATGAGGTCAACAATTAATATGTGTACATAGAAAATTGTAAAATTCATCATGTACATTATTCAAAATTCATCATGTTGCTCCATGACTGCTGGGCAAAGTGATGATTCAAGAACCGATCAAAATATGAATCCTCCGGATATGGATTTGGGTAATGTCGTTAATCTTTTAAATTTCTTCTTCATCACCGGATATATGATGCCTGTAAAGCGAATAGGTTTTTAACAGATCAGTCACTGAAGTGGAGAAGATGATCTGTGAAATTGAAGCATTGCTGATGATTCCTAACGCGAATGGAAATTCAAAGGGGAAAAAAGACCGAGAAAATGACAAACTAGGGGAAGAACGAGAGCATCTTTCATTATACTTTATGGAGTTTTTTTTTTTCTTTTTTTTTCCCCTCAACTTTGGGTGGCGTTGAATAGTGATGAGATCTAGAGGAGTAGTGGGAGACAGAATACAGACTGGTAGTTCGTTTGGAGTTGTAATGGAGGTGGTGGTTCTTCTCATTTGCTTAAACCTAATAAAAATATATATTTTTTTAATTCAATCTCCTCTAAGCAATGATCCAATTTGTTTGTTTGTTTGTTTTTTTTTTTTTTTTTTTTTTAAATATAAAAAACTGAAAAACTTTTAAATAGTCTCAAATGCTGCAAATAAGATAACGAAGAGAACAAATTTTTTAAAAAGAAAAATTCAAGAGGAGGGGAAGGGGAGGCGCGACCATTGTTGGGCTTGACAGGGAAAGTGAGTCGACCATTGTCGATCTTGACGGAGAAGGGGGAGATCCCAATTTGCTGCAGAAGTTTGAAAGACAATAGTTTTGCGACTGTGACTATCATTTTTTCTATGAAATTTCGCAATTTGCAGAGCAGCAGAGGAGATTGAGCTACGAAGAAGATGAAGCAGACTTTCCCTTTCTTTGTTTGTTTGTTTTTTTTTTTTTTTTTTTAATATATTTTTTTGTTTTTTGTTTTTCAAAAGTGTAATAATAACTTTTGTGTACGTTCTGATCTGAACCGGGATGGTCAAAATTTTTTATCTTATTAATGGGGTAAAGTAAGAGGGTGTTATTGTAAAATTCCCCTCAAAATAAAGAGCTTTAGACACTATTTAGAAAGAAAAAAAAAAAAAAAAAAATCTGGACAAAGAGAAAGAGAGGAGAAAATAAGCCTGCGGGGACCAAAAAAAAAAAAAGTGGCAAACCCTCCTCCTCCTTCTGCTTGGTGTCGCTCTCACTTATCAAACCTCTTCCTCCCTCCACTCTGAAAAGAAGAGGAAGAAGAAGAAGAAGAAGACACTCCAATATTTCTGCGTTGCCGTCAAAGACAACAAGTCACGTCTTCACAAGTCCAGTAGGTATTTCATCTCTTCTTCTTCAGCTCTTGTTTGCTTTAGTTATTTATTTATTTTTCAAATTCTGTTGTAGGTTATTCTGGGTCCTTTTGGAAACTGAACAAAGTTTGATTCTTTAATGTTTGATTTCTTCGCTTTCTTCTTTTGTAAAGCACTGTTAATACCATGCTAATCCAAAATCTTTGACACAGCTTTGTCCCTTTTCTCTCTCTCTCTCTCTTTTTTTTTTTTTTTTTTGCATTATTTACATTAGACTGAAAATTGTATTGTTTTTTGATTATTTTTATGTCGCTTGTATGTTAAAGTAGGAAAGAATTTACTTATAATGTATGAAAAAATAGGTATATAAACGCAAACTGCCCAACAAGCACTCCAAGAAGTTCTCAGGCTGTTGGTGGTCATGATTGCAAGCTTGAAAGCTGCCACTGCAAATCCCTTTGCAGCTTTACCAACTCTATCTTTTAACAAACCCGATGGCACCAACCTGCGCCGTGTCATTTGCTTTTCACCCGCTCCTCTCTTTTCGAAGCTATCCCTCCATGGAAAAGGAGGCGTTGTTGCTCAGATGTCAAAGGACGGTGTTGGTCTTACGTATAAGGACGCCGGTGTTGACATAGACGCTGGCTCCGAACTCGTTCGCAGAATCGCCAAGATGGCTCCTGGTATTGGCGGCTTTGGTGGCCTTTTTCCCCTCGGTATGACATTATTTTTTTCCTTTAAACTTTGTGGAATAATTACTTTAACAAAATTGTTGACTTGTTTGGTGAATTGATTAGATGGAAATTGATCTTTTTGTGTGATTCTTTTTAGGTGATTCTTTCCTAGTTGCGGGTACAGATGGTGTAGGGACTAAACTTAAGCTTGCGTTCGAGACTGGAATCCATGACACCATTGGGATTGATCTGGTAAAATTTTGTAAAGGTATCAGAATTGGTTAGTTTTGGTTTTGGTTATTGATTGGGTTACATTCGTTTTCAGGTTGCAATGAGTGTTAACGATATTGTTACCTCTGGTGCGAAGCCATTGTTTTTTCTCGATTACTTTGCCACAAGTCAACTTGATGTTGATCTTGCTGAGAAGGTAGGGCAGAGCTCAAATTATATTCGTATTTATCTTGCTTTGCTTGTTTAGAGACTATAACGTGTTTTCTTCTGGTTTCTGTTCATTTATTAGGTTATCAAAGGCATTGTTGATGGTTGTCAACAATCAGACTGTGCTCTCTTAGGTGGAGAGGTAATTTGTTTGTTTGTTTATTTATTTATTTATTAAGATTTTCAAATGTCAATGAGTGTTGTCTCCAGGACATGAAGTTTGCGAAATGGATTTTCTTTATTTTTCTTTATTTACTAACGGATAGAATTCTGTAATCATTAATATTTTGTTTCAGTGTCAAGTATTGTGTAGTGTGTTTGATCGTCTTAAGTTTTGTTATTTGTTTTTTTGATCTACAAATGATACAAGACTGTTATGGTGGTTTCTTTTAGTTTTTTTAAGAGTCTAGAGAATCATTACATGATTTTAATGTTGGCATCACATAAACATATTAGATTTCAGCTTTAAATGGAGGTTAAATGAGCTCCAGTTCAAGTATTCACTTTGTTATTTTGTTGTACCTTTATTAATTTAAATGCTCTCATGCTGAAAGTTCAAATCTTTTAATTCTATTTTTCGTGAAAAAAAGCCCGTTTTTATTTAATAAGCAGTTTCAGTATCTCAGGACTCAGATGATTTGAGATTTGAAGCAGAGGTATATTTGGAGTTCTTGATTTGTCCATAAACTGAATAAATCTACCGAACTTATAGTAATAGTTACTTTTTAGCATAAAAATGAGTAAGTGGTGTATCTTTTTTATAATATTGAAAATGCAATCAGTAGTGAATTTCAATCTCTTTGCTTGGTCTTAATGAATTTTATGAGTATTTCAGACTGCGGAGATGCCAGATTTCTATGCAGAAGGTGAGTATGATCTTAGTGGTTTTGCGGTTGGTATTGTAAAGAAGGATTCGGTTATAGATGGGAACAACATTGTGGCTGGAGACGTCCTCATTGGATTGCCTTCAAGTGGAGTCCATTCCAACGGTTTCTCCCTTGTTAGAAGGTTGGTTAATCGGGAGCTTTAACTTCTAATTTATCTTATATACTTATAGATGGTGTATCCATCTCGAAGAATGTCCTTTGCTGTTCAATTATTTAGACCCATTCATGTGATGATATATTTCATGTTGTGTATGTTCACAGGGTTCTGGCTTGTAGTGGACTCTCTTTGAAGGACCAACTTCCTGGTGAAGCCATTACATTAGGTGAAGCTCTGATGGCGCCAACTGTAATCTACGTTAAGCAGGTTAAGATCAATTCGCCCAGATTGTCATGCGATGTATTCTTAGGATTATGCATTCTCAAAATCATTTCCATATGTTTACCAAGTTTGTGTTCTCCTTAAAAACAGGTACTTGATTTGATTAGCAAAGGAGGTGTAAAAGGGATTGCCCATATCACAGGGGGCGGCTTTACTGACAACATCCCTCGGGTCTTTCCTAAAGGTCTTGGAGCTGTTATCTACAAGGATTCCTGGAATATTCCAGCTGTTTTTAAATGGATCCAAGAGGTATACAGATGATGTATTTCCCCCATCAATTTTTTTCTTTAATTCTTATGCAGTTCCTTTAGTTTTTTTCGTTATTCATATGTTTATGATCATCTGGGATTTTCATATAATAGGCGGGAAATGTGGAAGATGCTGAGATGAGGCGAACTTTCAACATGGGTATTGGGATGGTTTTGGTTGTTAGTGCTGAGGCATCCGACAAAATACTCAAGGATGCAAATGGAGCATACAAGGCATACCGGATAGGTGAAGTGGTTAGCAGCGAAGGTGTGAGTTATAGTTAACCTGTGTATGACCCCCCATTTTTGAAGATGAGATAACAATGATTGGCAGGTCGATCATTTTCTTCAAACTTTAGCATCAAGGAATTTTGGCAAGTTTTTATGTGTTTGAATTGGTGCTCCAAAATTACGTCCATAGGCTCGTGTATTGGGTGCCAACTTCGTCCTGCTTGTAGATGGGGACTTGCCTTGCCATGGGAGCTTCTTTTGGGCTCTACCTTGGGTTTGCTTCTTCTTCTTTTTTTATTTTTATATAAAGAAACAATGTTTGTCTCCATAATCGCTCCGAGACCCCTCTAGCAATTGCTTTCTTTACAATCCTTCTCGGTGCTTTATAAAGTGTGGATTAACCTTAAATGCATAAAAGGAAGTAATATAATTAAATTGAGCACTTCGTAATGCATTTTTCAACCTTTGAATGCTTGTTATTGAGAGAAACAGAGAGCAAAACAGGCAAAATGTTAGACATTTTTTGCTAGAGGAAGTTGTTTATGTTATTCATGCTTGTAGGGATGGGCACAAGATCCATCATCCAATGCATCCAATCGAACTGATCCAATCCATTAAAAAAAGAAATGGATATCCAAACACTATTGGATTGGACTTGGATGATAATTTGGCTCATCCGATTGGATTGGATTGGATTGGATATTTAATTTGAATTTTAAAAATCCAATAAATCCAATCCTTTCCTTATACTTATGTTTTATATAAAAATATTTTATATTATACATTATATAACATATTATCTAATTTATTTTTTATTTTTTTTACAGCAGGTATTTTCATTTTTGCCTTTCTCCTACTTAACCCCTTTTTTTTTTTGGCCTTAAAAAACATCATCTTATATTCTCTAAAAATTCAAAAGAGCCAAAATCTATTTTCTTACTTTAGTTAATATTTATTATATTGGGTGATTTGGTATATTGTTATATGACGAATGAACGATGGAGAATTAAATTCATGTTTACAAAATATGATTTTTAGTAGGTTCTAATAAGTTTGCATGAAAATATAAGCATAATACAATTCAATGGATTTTGAATTGAATCGGTTTAGATGATAAAATAAATTGAATTGGATTGGTTAGATTTGAAATGATTTTTTCACAATTGGATTGTTTAAAAAAAAAAAAAAAGAAGAAGAAGAAGAAGAAGAAGAAGAAAGCAGAAGCTGGTTTCGATCCAATGTCCATCTCTACATGCTAGATAACTTATATTTGCTTACAAATGGCAGTTTATTTTATTTTGTGAGGACCTCTAGAATAAAACAAAAGATTTAAAAATCGACATATTTTTGTGGAAAATTTCGTATTTTGGAAGTATCAATGTAAAAATAAGGATGTAATATAAATTTTTTTTCCAACAAAAATATCTCCTTTTTTTTTTTTTTTTTTTTTTTTTTTTTTTTTTTTCATGTCGATAGAGCAAGTTTTTTTAACCATTAGTGCAATTTTAAACGGTTGGATTTAACAACGTGCCTAACCTTAGAAATACCCTAAAAAGTAAGAACACCACCAATGAGAAAACCAAAATACATACATACAATAATAATGATAAGCATTCATGTATGAGTATCATTTTTCACAACTCTTGAAGACAAAGGAGAAAGTATTTGAAAAGAAAATGGTCCAAAATGGTGGCTTTAACTGAATCTAAAGGATACATAGAAATGTACAATTGACAAACAACAACATACATTTAACTTATTAAGTAATGCTACTGTACAATTATAAGGTACCAAATGTTGTGATTTACAACTGAGTCTCTAAGAATGCCAAAAGCGCCAAACCAGACGCCCAAACATCTTCATCCAATACATGCTCTGCAGGTGAGTGACTCACGCCTCCCCGACATCGGACAAACAGCATGCCAACCTAATATTTATACGCGCACGCATATATATATATATATATATATATTTTATATGTATGTCAGATATTCTACAAAGAGATGTTAACACTACTATGTTTCGAACCCGGGACCTCTCCTCCCACCGACTGAGCTAGCCTCAGCAGGGTTATCCATAAGGAAAACGATAGTTATTGAAATTGTGGACAAGGAAAAAGTGAACAAACCTTGGTTAAATGAGATATAGCCATTGCATCATGTCCTGCTCCACTCATTAAGACGGGCAATTCGCTCTGAATTTCACCTCTCATTCTCTTCATAGCAGCGAATGCTGCAGACTTTAGCTGTGAACTCAACTCGGAATCACAAATCACTGCATTTGCATCATGCTGAAATGACACAATACACAGAGCAAAGTAAGTTACCGACTACACTTCCTACAAAACTTGTGCATTTGTACATGAACGTTGCATACCTTGCGGTCGATTGTGCATGAAACTGAACGCCTATCACATATTTGATACATCCTGACTGGATAATTCGTAAATGACAGCCTCGCGCCCGGCATCATCTATAGTACGTAGATCCACCGTGAACGTAACCTAAAACCAAGATTTTGAATTTCATTATGTGTGTTAAAACGATTAACAATAGTGAATCTTTCATCCGGGCTTGTCATCAACATCAGTAGTTTACAGAGCTCAAGTTCTTGCCTGGCCTGGAATGACATTACTTGCACTCGGCCAGGTTGATATCTCCCCGACAGTGCAGACAAGAGAATTTGAAAGTGATTCTAATGTGGAAGAGTTGCAGTTGCCATCAAAAGACAGGAAATTTCCAGGATCTTTACAGAGACTTTCCAATAGTACGATCATTTCGGCAGCAGCTGCCATAGGGTCTTGGCGCATGGACATTGGAACGGTTCCAGCATGCCCTTGAGAACCTCTGACTGTAACCTGCATATTTGTGCAAGCAGTTTCATCAACATCATAATGTGTTTATATTCGACATCAGATTTACTTGAATTCCACATCCATCTTAAACAGAATGTCGCATATATAGTGACAACCATTAGCACGAACAAACTAGAAAACTTAATGCGAACGACCTAAGAGACAATTCTACCGTCTTTTGATTTGTATTTCCAAAACTAACTTCAGCATTTAATCATGAAGAAGAAAACTCTGAGATCGTTTTTCCGGTCAGTTCTTTACATTTTATTTCTTCCCCCACCTGCAGCATTTCCTTTCTCCTAAACATGGTGATAAGCCAGCCAAGTATTACCTATAGCGGCATAGCATAGCATAGCCGGCAAAGTACTACAAGATATCCCAAAGATTTTAGATTCTAAAGTGGAAGACTGTTATGCACTATTGTTTACGTTTCTCGAGTCCTACGAATTCCAGGGAAAAAACTGCAGCTACGTAAGAACTCTTTTAACTATGGCTTTTCTAATTGTGGAGGACCAACTGAAATTAGTCCATCCTGTACCCCAAAATTCATATACCTTTATTCTCGTCTGGCCAGCTATGCCATTAACCACCCCTAGAGGAAACCCAGCCCATTCTAGTACTGGTCCTTGTTCAATGTGAACCTGCAACGTTAACAACAACGGACGCTATACAGTCAGATTTTATGACACTTGGTAGATTGAAAAGAGAGCGTAATTAACTATTTCACGAAGAATAATCAGTCAGTGGGCTTGTCCTCAAGAAGATTGATAAACAAAATCATACCTCGACATAAGCCCAAACTGACTCCGGGTCATACTTGAGCTGCAGCAACTTTTCCTCCGTAATATCGATAGAGTTCTCCTTAAGAACACCTTCAAGTGTTATACCCCTGAGTACGGCGTCAAATAGTTACTATGTCGATTTAAAAAAAAAAAAAAAAAAAAACAATATATATACATAGGAAAACATGATGAGAGAGCTATTTCAAGGATACCTTTTATCAGATATCTGCAATGCTGAAGCTGGCAAAATTCCAGCTACAGCAGCACTACCGAGAAACGTAGATTGAAATCTTACGCCCTCCTCGTCACTAAATGCAATCACCTGAAAGGTTTACAGATAGAAATAATGTGTTCAGGGATAAGATTTAAAATAAGTTTCTAATTCTCTTGAATACTTAGTACATGTAAGTAATACTGCTAGTGAACAGCAATGATTCACATACTTTGAAGTGGTGAGAAAAAAAATGACAAAAAAAAGAAAAAAGAAAAACAATTGCATTTCAATTTTTCGTTGATGACATTCGATTAGTCTTACTTTAAGTTATACTCTCATTTGCAAGTAGCAACAGTTTGCAATTTCTCTTAGGCTTTTACATGATCCATCTTGCATACAATGAGAAAGCACAGCATACAAACACACTGCAAATAGAAAACAGATAACGGAAAACATTCACCGAAGCTGACAAAGTAGCATGCTGTGAAATGGCTTATTTTTAAATTATGAAGTGGCTTCTGCATTTTTCTAATGACTTGTATTTACATCTCTAGAAATCCAAATATTCCACACACCTCAACGGGCCGCTCGAGTGTTCCCAACTTCCCATTTATATGCAAAACCTTTAGTGCAGCTAACGCAGAGATGATTCCCAATGGCCCGTCAAAAATTCCAGCATCAACAACAGTATCCTGTTGGCAAAGACAGATATAAATATCATCTACGGTAAATTATGTCCTATGTACTTCTTTTCGATCTAGTATACATTTTCATCCGCTATGAGGGCTTGAAAAATACAACAGAAGATTAAAGGGAGGAATTTAAGTATCACCATATGGGAGCCAATTATCAAAGCCTGAGCACTTGGATTCCTTCCCTCAACCCGACCATGTATATTGCCCAAACAGTCAATCCACCTGGATATTATCATAGAAACTTAGTCTAACAATTTCTCAACACGCTTTTCAGAACGTTACAAAGACAGAAAAAGGCTAACGTTGTCAAACCCGCGTCCTCCATCCATCCACGAATAAGATTTCCTGCATTCACGGAAGCCGGGCTGAAGAACGTCCTCTCGAGATAGCCATCAGCATCACTTACCTGCAATTTATGCCAACTAACAACTACATTAGCATTGCATTTCCATAACCAATTTCATTATCCTAACATGATGTTGGATGACACTATTGAGTACCGCAAACTAAAGTAAAAACAAAGGAGCAAAGCCACTTGATAGCTCCAATTTCAAGGAAATTTTTGAGTTCAGGGCTTCATGTATTAGGATTGTGGGCAATCAAAAAGTGTGTTTACATTTTTATTGTCTATCATGCTACAGTGTTTTTTTTCTTTGATGTTATGAAAAAAACATTATTCCATAACCATAAGGTAACATACCAACAATAATTACCCCTTCTGGAAATTATATATTTGCCCTGTTTTTTTACACAACTAAATATTTTTCTCCCTCCTTCAGAGACATAATTCTTCTCCACCATATCAAATCACATAGCAAGAGATGAAACTAGTTCATTGCAAATAGAACAAACTTGTATCCATTAACCATAGAAATAAAACAAGAAAAAATAATAACAAAATAGGGATAGAATATTAGGAGAAAATAAAAGGCTTGAAACAAAAAATAAAGCTCAAAATAAAACCAAAAATAAAAATTACTTGGGCCTTTACTTGGTAAAATTTTCTTTTTTCATCTTCCCTTATTTATTAATTTATATTAAAAAAAAAAAAAAAAAAAGGTGAAAAGGAATGGTATAGATTCTCCAAGCAAGCCTACAGTCATTTCAGGTTAAAAAAAGAGAGAGAGATTAAAAATGATAATACCTGGCCAAGCAGTTGAAGCCTTGACACTGCCTCATCCCTTAGGATCTCCGGATACAATAAATCCCTGAATATACTTTCTGAACCTTCAACCCCTTTTTCTGCACATACCCAGATGTTCAATACACGTATACATCATACATATATATATATATATATATATTTATATTCATGTATATATCTAGGACATCTCAATAAACATGAATATTCCAATAAAAAAATAAACAGGAATATTCATTAAAGTTTTAAACACCAAACGAAGTTAGAAGAAAAGAAAAAGGGAAATAAAAATTACCAGAAAATAAAGTGGAAAGAAGAGAAGAGAACAGGAGAAGGATTGAGAAAGAAAAAGCTATTGCCATTGACACTGACGAGAGACGAGAAACAAAAGGGACAAGGGGCAGAGCTCGCAAAGCCTGTTGAGAGAGGAGAAGAGAGGAGATTAGGCAGAGCAGGCACCGGAAAACCTTGTCGTCTCTCTCTCTCTCTCTCGTAACAGCTAAACCACAGCTATCTAATATTAACGTCCGTTTTTTCAGCCTAAAAATTAAACTTAAAAAAAAAAAAAAAAAAAAAAAGTGCTGGTTTTTCTATGTATATTAGTGCTAAACGCCAATTTATAAAAGAAGAAGAGGAAGTGGAAAACTCTCTTACGATTGTTGGTTTGGTTTGGTTTGTTTGTTTGTATAAGTTTTGATTTTTGTGAGAAATCAGAAATGAGGAGATATCATGTGGTGGCGGTGGCGACCGGCGAGTCACGAGGGGTGATTTGTTGGGCTCCACCAAAGTCTTAGGTGCTGCGTGACGTGGCAGCATCTTGCTTGCCATGCAATTACGCACACCCCAATGGTATCCTCTTCTCTTTGCCATATTAAAAAAAAAATTAATTATAAATAATAACAGGTTATTTTTATCAAATGCCACTAAATTTTAAAGTCATTCTCACTTTACGTGAATTTTAAAAATTCTCATTTTACCATCTAAGTACCTTTTCTATTAGAATTTCAGTTAAAAGTATAAGTAGGAGATATAGTTTTACCAAATCCATTAAGTTAAGATTCTACTAAAAACAAATAAAAAAAGATCACATAACTACACTTCTTTACTTTTTTCCATATGTTTTTAACTGAATTCTAATAAAAGAGAAAAAGTTGGGCCAAATTCAAAGTTCATATGGCAAAATAAAAATTTTAAAAATTCAGATGATAAACTAAGAGTGACCATAAAATTTAAAGGTATTGATGACAATAATCCAAAAATAAAAAATAATTTTCCACATCAAAACTTAATAAGGTGTGGATTTTCTTACATGTGTATTTTATATTGTGAGACCATTTTTTAATAGCATATGGTGTTAAGTATAAGTTTTGAATTTTTTTTTTTAAAAAAAGACAATGTTAAATATAATATTGCTTTGAATCATTATTTTTACTAGATTGTGCTAATTTTGTATTTAAATTTATATTGATGTAATGTTGATCAGAGATATAATTGTAAAAGATATAAATTGTTGATAAAAATGCTCACCATAAAAAGCTTCAATATTTTAACAGTAATTATGATTCTTTATTTTTTCTTTTAATTAAAGTTTCATATCCAATTTTGCCGGTCACTATGTTTTATAGTTTTCTTTTTTTCATAACTAGATTTTAAAATTAATATGGGAATTTTCAATAATTCGGTAGGTCCTGCCATTATCATTACTTTTATTATTATTTTTTAATTATCGAGGAATTTTTGAATGAGTAAACGAAATTATTATTAATGAATTCGACCCGTACACCTAGTACCATTATTGTTATTATAACTAGTATTATCATTGTTATTATAATTTTACGTTACTAAGGACTTTTAAAAATGAGTGAATTGAAATTATTATTAATGATTTCGACCCGTAAACCTAGTACTATTATTGTTATCATAATCCTATAATTAGTATTAGCATTGTTATTATTATTTTACATTATTAAGGACGTTAAAAATTAGTGAATGAAATTATTATTAAAGATTTCGACCTGTTTACCTAGTATCCAAAGGTTATCATAAACTAGTGCCAAAAAAAAAAAAAATAAACAAATTAGTGTATATATGCTAATAATGTTTTTTCTTTTGCCACGTATCCATATCATAATTTATTAACATCTTATACTGTGACACAGTAGCATTGTCATGCTATACACATAGCTCTCTTTAAAAATAAAATAAAATAAAATAAAACATTTAGCACCTAAATATGTTAAGCTTTTCCCTCAAAAAAAAAAAAAAATGTTAAGCTTTTAGTGCTTTTCCTATCTGGATTTGCAAGACTATGGACCCTGAAGGTTTAGTTGTAAAAAATTATGTTGAGTTTAATAAAATATTACTTAATGCTTTTAAATTGATGAATAATGTTAAAATCTTAACATGGTTTATCAATTTAACATGAAATGATGTGCATCAATTTTAATCTTAAATTTTAGTTTTTTTTTTTTTCAAATAAGTTTACCTAATTTTTACAAAGGTGTTTTCGTACAATTTAAGAATCATTTTTTATTTTTATTTTTTATTTTTAAAAACATTCAGGTAATACTCTGTTAAATTAAGAAGAAAACATGTTAAAATTAAAAGTTTAATGGTAAGTTTCCAACCATTAAAAGTTCAGTCCATGAATATCTCAAATAGACAGATTTGTATTCAAATTTGATCACATCAAATAACAAAATATCATATAAGTTGCCGAGCCTCATTTGACATAATGTCTTTAAAAACGAAAAATTCATTTTGAAATGATAATAAAAAAAATAAATGGGTATATGAGAGGAAAAAAAAAAATTATACTACAGATTTAAAAAAAAGTGAAAAAAATATATTTGAAATGGAATGAAATTTTTACATACAAAATGACGTGCAAAACAGGTTCTTAGTACTGATATTATCATGGTAATGACAACATGGAGTAGTTTGTCACGTATTTTGAGTACTTCTCATACATAATATAATAATAATTAATTAGGATGTTACTACTGACAATAACAGCACTGCATGTTGGTGTTATCAGTTGTCAGTTGTCAGTTCAGTGATATGATAATCAACATTTTGTGTTTTTTAATTTGATTGATTATTTATTTGCTGGACTAAAGTCCGTCGCCATTTTGGACTACTCATTGACTTATTGTATGCAACTTGAGCTTTTCAAGTTGGCGCAAAGTGAGTCCCACACTGAGAGAAACATTTGAATACAAATTTTTTGGACGAAAATATTTGATAATATAGAAAAATATTTAAATGATGAAAATGTTACTTTTCTCACGTTTGAAATTTTGCTTAAAAATTCCAAATGTAAAAAATTTTGTAATAGTTTATATCATTTCAAATGCTACTTCTCATATGTGCATTTAAAATATTAGAAAATAAAAATATTTATAATGTTAGAAATTAGTCCTCCAAATCAAGGATGAAAATATTAGTATTGGTCAACAAATCGCTATTTCAATTTTATGAAAATTTTAGAGATATTATCGATATCGGTGGAAATATAAAAAAAAAAAAAAAAAAAATTTACAAAAGTTACGAAAATTTACTTTAAAATATATTTCTAACATTTTAGGATATCAAAAACATTAAAAATATACATAAATACATAAGTTTTACATTAAAAAAAACATATTATATCTTACATATTTTAATACCAAAAGAAATCCTATGATGTTCAAATATAATATATGAATGTTTGTTGATCTCTTCTCAATATATTTTCATAAATAGAAAATTGTGCAAAGTTTGTAGAAGTCTAAGAGAACATATTTTCTCAGCTTTTATGTGTTGTCTTTCATTTTATTTTGGGTAAATTGCTAGGTTGATCCCTAAATTTTTTTCATAACTGAAATGTCCATAAATTTTTAAAATATTACTAAATAGTCTTTTACGTCAATTTTTGGATGAAATTTGTTAATTATCAACACTTTTTGACTAAATTACTAACGGCCGTTTAAAAATTAACAAAAATGATTATTCTAGCAATATTTTAATAGTTTATGGGCATTCTCAGTTTTTGTTGATGCCGAAAACGTCTCCGGCAGCAACACCCAAAGTAACAATGTCGTCCGGTCAAATCTGGCCCGTGACCCCGCCGTCGATCACCTGCAAAAGGAAAGCACCTCGGAATGAGGGGGACACCGGTGTGGTGTCCGCCGTGGGCACTCCGATGCCTAAGTCAGTATTGATGCTGAAGAGCGAAGGGAGAGGCAGAGTTTAGACAAGGCGAAATGACCGTACCTGAATTTGTGGGTTTTTCCTCTATTTATAGGCGTCTTCCCCGGACTCGGGTGCTCGGGGCGACCCGGTCGGGTCGGCTACCTAGGACGCCCGGCTGGGGGCTAGGGTTGTAGGCCGCAGGGGCTACTGGCCCAATGGGCGCTTGCCACGTGGGGTCCGACACCAAGTGGGGGACAGAAGGGTGTTCGCCGGCGCCTGCGAGGGCAGGTTGTGTCAGAGTAGGTGGCGGCGGGTGGCGAAGTGATGTTCTGCAGGAGTAGGTGGGCGGCGACAGCAGCTGACGGATGCCAGGGCAGTGTTGCGTCTGCTGTGATGAGGTGGCTTGTGGGCCCGGATGACTCACTCAAGCATGGGAACCACCGGCTCGACCGGTGATCCGAAAACAATGTGGTCCGAGTACGTTGCTTGTCCTCGCGACATTCCGAGGTGTGGTCGGCAATGAATACTGGTCGGCCAACCGTCCGGCTACCGGGACCGCACGCCGAGAAGGTTGCCAGACCACTGCGGGTGGTCGGAATTGGTACTTCTTGGTCGGAGCAGAAAACGACATCAACATAAGCCCCCCAGCATCTTTGGACTAACTTGGCCAAGGATGCTCGAGTAGTCGGCTGTTCATAATCTGCTCGACCATGTTTTCGTAGTCGGTTTGTTGTCGGATGCTCGGACAGATAGATGTTCTCGGGAAAGGTCTGTCGTATGCCACGTGCCAACATCGCCACGTGTCAACCCGCGACTGGCGGGAAGACCGAACGACACTTCAAAATTCCAATTTCCGAAACTGGCGCCGACGTGGGTTAATGGCGGGAAATCGAAGCGTCGCCTCGCAAATCGTGCCCGAATTTTTCGCTAAACCTTCGCCTATAAATTGCAGGAGGTGATCCTCATTGTTCTCCATTGTTCGCGAAAGATCAAGATTGCCGAGAGCTGCCGAAGACGATCCAGCTCAGGAGTTTGCAGACCAGCGTCGACCTGATCCGAGAAGGTAAAAGTTTTTATTTTTTGCTGCGAGAATGAGTGACGTTTCTGATTCCGAGAACGCGGCTTTGTCCGAGAGCGTGGACATCTCGGGGAGTGGTTCTTCGTCATCGGGAATAAGGTCATCGTCGACTGGGGAAACGACGGGCCCGAGGGGCAGGACACCCGACCAGCTGTCGGGGATATCCGACATACCATCGCCCGGCGATGAAGTCTTTCCGAGCAGCCGAGAAAAGACCGGTGCTGCGAGACTGAAAGACATCCTCCGCGCAGGTCCGAGCACGGCTCCTGACCGCGAATTCGTCGCGGAGTTGGGTAGGGTCTCCCCGATCCAGCAGCCCCCGGTTGTTGACCTGACGGCTGAAGAGGAGGAAGCCGCCGAGAGAACCGCCAGCCAGACCAGCACCTCTGGCCGAGATGACGAGGAGACGTCGGCGAGCACTGACCCGTCCGGGGAGGACACTGAAACGCGCGGCCGCCTCAGCGGGAAGTCGATGCGCATCAACGACGTGAAAGTGTACCGCCGATCTGACGCCGAGATGACCAGGCTCGCAGGAGGCCGACCCGTGTATACGGCAGATTACTTCACATCTGCCGTCACACATAGGTATCTGGCCCTGCTCCGCCGAGATTTCGGAATCCCGGAAAACGTAGAACTCCTGGCCCCGGGTCCTGATGACATTCCTTCTCGTCCCCCAGTGGGTTACATCGCCGTCTCTGCCGAGTACTTCCGGGCAGGGCTGCGTCTCCCTTTCCACCCGTTTATGAGGCAGGCGCTGTCCAGGATGAACGTTGCACCGGCCCAGCTGAACGCGAACGCCTATCGCCTTCTGGTCAGCTGCTACGTCCTGTGGTCGGCGAGCTTTGGCGAGAAGATGCCCGTTGCCGCATTCCAGAACCTCTACCGGATGAAGTCGGCTCCTTCGTCCAAGGGGTTCTACTATTTCCAGGGATTTAAGGGGACCTTCATCACCGGGTGCCCGGACTCGGACAAGCAGTTCAAGCACCTCTGGTTTTATGCAGGTGGCCAGTGGCTGCACGAGCACCTGTCATACTACCAGCTGCCACGGTCCGAGAGGGTTCCCGTCTGGTTCAGGAAGGGCTACGTGTGGACTCGGGCGCCACACGTCTCGGAGCAGACCCGGAGAAAAATAAACGTGCTGCGGGATCTATCTGACCCCGAGAGGAACCAGCACGGGCTCCTTGCCGAATCCAGCCTAAGGCAGCACTGGGTCGGCTCGTCCTCAACCTCTGGTCGCGTAGACGACCGGCCAAGGACTTCTCCTCCGACGGTGACGGTTGCGGCCATGCCCCCGCCGGATGTTTACCTCCGTTCTCGGACAAGGGGGGCAACAGCTGCCACGGACACTCGATCCGGGGTTCAGCAGGGGGGTGCCCTGAGGCCACGGTCCGCGGGTCTTCGCCTGGCGACCCGTCCCCGGGAACCTGGGGTCCCCGGGTTGCCGACGAGGACCTGGACATGGTGATCCGGGATTTATCCCCTGTCCGAGGTGGTCCGGGTCCTCGGGCAGGCATCCGGATCGAAGGTCGTTGGCTGTTCCGCTTGTTATGTTGTTATTTATCAGCTCTCCGAGCGCTCACGAACTTGTTCCTTTTGCAGAACCGATGGCCGGTGGAGAGCGCCGTGGGACCAAGCGCACCGAGCTTGGAGGAGAGTAGGGAACGGCTCCTCAAGAACGCCAGGCTGGCGAAGGGAAAGGGAAGGAAAAAGAGGCCCGCGCCGCCGAGCAGAGCGGTTGCGCCCGCTGCAGCCCCCGTGAAGACAGCTCCCCCCCCCAGCAGCCCCGAGTAGCCGGCACTCCCGCCATGACGTTCGACCAGAGAAGTCGAGGGAAGACCGGCCTAAGGAGATCGGTCGAAGGAGGGATAGGCCGAGCAAGGACCGGCCTAGCAAGGACCGTCGAGGGACGATCGGCCAAGCCGGCATGGCCTAGCTCAAGTCGTCCCCAGGATGCCCTACTGGCAGTCCCGCCACCGCCGCCTCAACTGGGCCGGGGCGAGCAGCCGCCCCACCGAGTCCTCGGTTCACCGAGTACTGGTGAACAAGTTCGCAGAGGCGTTGACTGCGAGCTCGCAGCGGCCCTCCACTCGATCCGGACCACATCGAGGCCTACCATGATGCCATCCTCCAGTCGGTCGGGGTAGGTGCAACTGTCCCCTTTGTTCCTGATTTTCGCTTCTCCCTCTTTTTTTTTTTTTTTTTTTAATTTTCAACACTCCCGCTGTTAGACTGTCTGCACCCTCTTCTCCGGGAGCGCGGCCGCAAGGGCTCACGCCAATCGGATGGCGGACCAGCTCAAGGCAGCCGAGTCCGACATCAGGCTGCTGAGGAACTCGGAGAGTGCCGCAAGGGCTGCAAGGGGCGCCGCCGACCAGGCTAAAACGGTCAGCCGAGGAGAAGGCTAGGGTAGCCGAAGAGGCGGCCAAGGAAGCCGCGGAGGTGGCGAAGGCTGCCGAGGAGGCGGCTAAGGTAGCCAAGGACAGGTGGATTAGGGCCGAGGACTGGGCACTCGTGGCGCAGGGGAAGGCCGAGGCGGAGTTAACTTCACGCCTCGAGGTTGAAAGTGCTTTGAAGAAGGCTCAGGAGGAACTCGCTACTGCCCGAGGCGAGCACCAGCGATATATTGACGTCGCCCTCCCGGCCGCACGCGAAGATGCTCGTGCAGGGGCGGTGACCGAGTACCTCGAATCCGAGGAGTTTAAAGCTCGCCTTGCCTCCGAGTACCAAGATGGGATGCGAGACATGAAGGCCTGCTTCATTGATAGGAACCCCTCGCTAGTCGGGGTGGATTGGTCCTTCGTCCCTTCCTGGTCGGAGGAGACAGCGACCGAGGAGCCCATGGAGGAGGGGGAAGTGTCCGGCCCTGTCCCAGTGCCCGAGGACGTGGTCGTCGTCGATGAGCCGACACCACCCGAGGTTCCCGAGCAGGTTGCCGCGCCAGAGCAGCCGCCGCCAGTCCAGCCGACCTCTCCAGGCCTTGACATCACAATGGTCGATCTGTTCCCCGACCAACTAGACTAGGGCCATTCCCTTTTTTTTTTTTTTTTGATAGATCTAGCTGATTTTGTGTTTTTTGTGTGTTTTCCTTTTTTTTTTTTTTCTTCTTTTTTTTTTTCTTTCTTTTGGGTTCGAGGGTGCCCAACTTGTACCCTCCTCCTTCATGTAACTGTTTTATTTTTAATGAATATAATTTTTACTTTCTATTCTTGTGTATTCTTTACTTTCCGTAGTGTGGTTTTGATCGGGTACTCGGCTCTTATTTCCATCCGAGTACCTCTCTTCCCCCCTGGTTCGACTGGGTGAACTTGAAGCTGATCCGAGTCGAATCACATTGGTGCCGTTTTTTTTTTTATTGGGTCCTGGACGGGCACGTCCAATTCTGGTCGGTGCCCGGTCAGAGGACCTTTCTCCTTGGTCCGAGAACCATAGGAGAACAATTTTTAATAGTGGGTCCTGGTCAGGCACGTCCAATTCTGGTCGGTGCCCGGTCAGAGGACCTTTCTCCTTGGTCCGAGAACCATAGGAGAACAATTTTTAATAGTGGGTCCTGGTCAGGCACGTCCAATTCTGGTCGGTGCCCGGTCAGAGGACCTTTCTCCTTGGTCCGAGAACCATAGGAGATGAACAATGTCTTAAGTGGGTCCTGGTCAGGCACGTCCAATTCTGGTCGGTGCCCGGTCAGAGAACCTTTCTCCTTGGTCCGAGAACCATAGGAGAACAATTTTTAATAGTGGGTCCTGGTCAGGCACGTCCAATTCTGGTCGGTGCCCGGTCAGAGGACCTTTCTCCTTGGTCCGAGAACCATAGGAGATGAACAATTCAACAGCAAATTATGAAATTTTTTTTTTTTTTTTTAAATTCCGTTACATATAGTCGGCCGAGGCCTTACAAAATGTTTATTGATAAAAACGCTTCAAGTGGTCGGCATTCCAAGGGTGTCCGAGCTCTCTGCCGTCTTGGTCGGCCAGACGATATGTTCCTGGGCGGACGACCTCGGTGACCGTATACGGGCCGTCCTATTTTGGGCCAAATGAGCCGAGGCCAGGTTCCTGGACCATGACCTTTTTTAGAACAAAGTCTCCCACTCGGAATACCCTGGGTCGGAACCTCTTGTCATAATATCTGGCCACCACTTGGTTACGGGCGGCTGTTCGGATCAGGGCTTGCTCGCGCCGTTCCTCTATTAGGTCAAGCTCGGGAAGCATCTGTTCGGCGTTGTTCTCCTCTTCGTAGTTGTCTACTCGGAGACTCGGCAAACCAACCTCGACGGGAATGACAGCTTCTACCCCGAATGCCATCGCGAATGGGGTTTCCCCGGTTGCCGTGCGCCTGGTCGTTCGGTAAGCCCAGAGTACTCGGGGAAGTTCGTCTATCCAAGCCCCCTTGTGCCTCTCAAGGTTTTTCTTCAAGTTCTCCTTGATAGTCTTGTTGGCGGCTTCCACCTGTCCATTGCTCTGGGGATGCCCGGGGGAAGAGAACACCTTCTTGATCCCGAACTGTTCACAGAGCGCAATGAACTTGGGATTGTCGAATTGCTTCCCGTTGTCTGTTACTACGGTGTGCGGGAGCCCGAACCGACAAATTATGCTCTTCCACAGGAAGCTGGTGCACTTTGCCTCCGTCTGCTGGGCCAGTGGCTCCACCTCGACCCACTTCGTGAGGTAGTCTATTGCTACGATGCAATAGCGAAGCTGCGACCGGGCCATGGGGAGCGGTCCGATCAGGTCGAGGGCCCACTTGGCGAACGGCCAGGAGCACACCACCGAGGTCAGCTTCTCGGGATGTGACTTGATGGCCCTAGCGAACTGCTGGCACTTGAGGCATTTTCGGGCAAAGTCCGTCGCATCTTTGCCCATGGTCGGCCAGTAGTACCCCTGCCGAAGGCATTTGAATGACAGGGCTCTCCCCCCGGAGTGGTTCCCGCAGACCCCGCTGTGCACTTCCTTCATGACGTACTCGGCTTCTGCAGGGCCAACGCAGCGCTGGTAGGGGGAAGAGTAACCTCGGCGGTACAGTTTTCCGTCGATGATGCTATACCTGGCCGAGGTGTTCTTGATCCGCCGAGCCTGTTCTCGGTCTTCGGGAAGCTTGGACTCGGCGAGGTACCTGATGATCGGATCCATCCAGGTGGCGGCGTTCTCGGAACAGAGGACCTGCTCCTCTCGCTCGATACTCGGCTGGTCCAGCCGTTCAATGGGGAACGAAACCAGACCATCGAGTTCATTCCCCGAGGCGAGCCGAGAGAGGGCATCTGCCTCAATGTTCTCCGAACGAGGTATCCGAGTAACCACCTGGGTCTTGAATTGGCCGAGCAGGGCTTTAACCCTGCCCAGGTACTTCGCCATTCTTGCTTCCTTCGCCTGGAACTCCCCGGTCACTTGGTTTACAATGAGCATCGAGTCGCTGAACACTTCGATGTCTTGCACACCAAGTTCCCGGGCAAGGCCGAGCCCGGCGATCACAGCCTCGTACTCCGCTTCGTTATTGGACGCCTTGAAGTTAAAGCGGAGTGCTTGGCTGGTCTTATACTGGTCGGGGCTTACGAGGACGAGCCCTGCGCCGGAGCCCCCCGAGTTTGAGGACCCGTCAACGAATAGTTTCCACCTTGAGACGTTCATGTTCGGTGCCGTCGGGCCGTCTTCACTGGGCGCCGCGGCCTCCGATGGATCCGGAGTAGGCTCGGGAGCACCAGTGAATTCGGCCACAAAATCGGCTAGCGCTTGTGCCTTTACCGCAGTTCGTGGAACGTATTCGATGTCGAACTCTCCAAGTTCAATGGCCCACTTCGCGATCCGACCCGACAGCTCGGGGTTCTGAAGCACCTGGCGAAGCGGGTAGCTGGTCGGGACGCGGATCGGGTGACCCTGGAAGTACGGCCTCAGCTTGCGAGCCGAAGTGACCAATGCTAAGGCCAACTTTTCCAGAGGGGTGTACCTCTCCTCTGCGCCTTGAAAGGCCTTGCTGCTGTAGTAGACGGGGAGCTGTATCTTGTCTTCTTCTCGGATTAAGACCGAGCTAACTGCCTTCTCGGACACAGCAAGGTAGACAAGTAGCACCTCCCCTGGAACAGGTTTCGACAGCAGCGGTGGGCTAGCCAAGTACTCTTTCAAGCCCTCGAAAGCTTCCTCGCACTTGTTGTCCCAGCTGATCTTGCCTTGGCCCTTAAGCGCTTGGAAGAACGGGGAGCACTTGTCGGTGGACCGGGACACGAACCGGGAGAGGGCAGCGATCTCCCGGTAAGCCTCTGAACCTCCTTCGTCGTCCTCGGCGGCTGCAAGTCGACGACGGTCTGGGCCTTGGCGGGGTTGACCTCGATTCCCCGGTGGTTCACCATGAACCCGAGGAATTTCCCCGACTCCACCCCGAAGGCACACTTGGCCGGATTGAGTTTCATCCGGTACAGCCGCCAAAATGTTGAAGCAGGCTCGGAGATCTTGGATGTGGCCGCCTGCCCGGCGGCTCTTCACCAGCATGTCGTTGACGTACACCTCCATCGACTTCCCAATGAGCGGGGCGAACATCTTGTTCATCAACCGCTGGTATGTCGCCCCGGCATTCTTGAGGCCGAAGGGCATGACCTGGTAGCAGTATAAGCCCTGGTCGGTGGTGAAGCCGTCTTCACCTGGTCGGACCTGCTCAGGGGGATCTGATTGTATCCCGAGTACGCGTCCATGAAACTGAGCAACTCGTGGCCAGCCGTCGCGTCGACCAGCTGGTCAATCCGAGGAAGCGGAAAGCTGTCTTTTGGACACGCCTTGTTGAGGTCCGTGTAGTCTATGCAGACTCTCCATTTCCCGGTGTTCTTCTTGACCAGGACAACATTGGCTAGCCACTCCGGGTAGGTGACTTCTCGGATGAAGCATGCCGCGAGCAGCTTCTTCACCTCCACGTTGATGGCCGCGTACCTCTCAGGGTTGAAGGCTCTCCTCTTCTGGATCACGGGCCTATGCCTCGGATCGACGCTCAGGTGATGGCAACATCACTGCCGGGTCGATCCCGGGCATATCCTCGTGCGACCAGGCGAAGACATCCCTGTGCTCGCGGAGAAACCCCTCTAGTTCGGCTCGGGTCTCGGGACCGAGCCTCGAGCCGAGCAGCACGGTCCTCTTCGGGTGCTCGGGATCCAGCTGGTAAGAAACCAGGTCTTCGACCGGGTGCGCTCGGATCTCCTCCTCGGGAATCCGCGGGTCCAAGTCGCTTAGGCGGGTTGATTTCCCCATTGGGGGTTTCGACCTCGTCTACCGTGAAGACGGCTGCCACGATTATCGGGGCGGATGCCTTTCGGCACACTTGGTTGACCGCCTCCATGTAGCATTTCCTTGCGCCCTCCTGGTTTCCCTGGAACACGCCGACTCCACCGCTGGTCGGGAACTTCATCGCCAGGTGGTAGGTGGAGACCACCGCCTTAATAGCATTAAGGGTCGGCCTGCCCAGGATGATGTTGTAGACGGATGGTCGGTCCACCACGATGAACTCCACCATCCGAGTCACCCTTTCCAGGCCATCCCCGATTGTGACCGGGAGGCTGACCGTCCCGGCAGCACGGACGCACTCCCCGGAGAACCCATAGAGGGGTGTTTGGGCAGGCGTGAGCACAGCCCCCTCTATCTTGAGTCTTACGAAGGCGTCCATGAACATTATGTCAGCGGAGCTGCCATTATCGATCAGGACGCGGCGGATGACGTTGTCGGCTACTCGGATCTCGCCGACCAACGCGTCGTTGTGGGGGTGGAGTAATTGGTCGGCCTCCTCATCCGTGAAGGTGATCGGCGTGCTGTCTTGGCGGCATATTTTGGATATATGCTCTGCCATATTGACGTACTCCCCCCGGGCGTACCGGCGGGCCTCCCGAGCGTAACTCCTACGGCTGCTGGCCGTGTCACCGGTGGCCGCCCCGCCGAAAATGGTGTGGACGATGTGCTCCTGCTCCGGCTCATCGGTCCGACCAGCTGGTCTCTGATTCTGCCGGGGAGCCCGCGTCGTCCCACTCGGCCCAGCCTGGGTGATGACCCTCTCCACGAACTCCCGCAAGTGGCCATCGCGGATCAGCAGCTCGATCTGGTCCCTGAGCTGTATGCAATCCTTGGTGTCGTGGCCCACGTCCTTGTGGAAGTTGCAATACTTGTTCTGGTTCCTCCGCGCTCCTTGCCGGAGTGGTGGAGGATCCCGAAGCAGCCCCCGACCACTCACCTGGTGGAGGACGTGCTCGATGGTTGTCACCAGCGGGGTATATTGCTGGAATCTCCCCGCTGGTGTTCTCTGGTTGGGGTTGGGCGTAGCCCGGTTGTCGACGACCACAGCCTTCCCCCTGTCTTGTCGGCTGTGGTCGGGTTGGTTCTTATCCGACTTCCTTCCGGGAAGTCGGGGTGGTTCTCTAGACGATAGTCCTCTTTCTCGGACGTACTCGTCGGCCTCGGCGTGTCTCCAGGCGATCCCCCTCAGCTGTGCGAAGGTGGGGGGCCTATCGTAGGCGAGGGTCCAGACGAGTCGTGCGTCCTTGATGCCTTCTCGGAATGCCCCCATCAAAGTATCGTCGGTGCAGGTCTCGGCCTGCACGACCGCTTTGTCGAAGCGCTCGAGGTACGTCTTCAGGGGCTCCGTCTCGCCCTGTCTGATGCTGAAAAGGTGGGATGCCCCCAGCTTCCTAGTCTTTGAGCTCAGAAAGGCTGCTGCTAGGCCGTCGGCGAGCTGTTTGAAGCAGCTAATCGACCCGGGGGCCAGCCGCCGGTACCACTGGCGGGCCGGCCCGGACAGGGTCAAGCAAAACGACTTGCATAGGGCAGCCTCATTGGCATTTTGTATCAGCATGTGAGCCTGGTAGTTTTCGACGTGCTCGTCAGCGTCGGTGGAGCCGTCGTAGGGAGCGATGGACGGCATCTTGAATCTAGCCGGGTACGGGGCCACCATGATCGCCGGAGAAAATGGCGGGTCCACCGCCCCGAACTGGTCCATGCCATACTGCTGGCCCACGAGCTGGTCGAGCTGCCGTTGGAGCTGGTCCAGCCTGGTCTGATTGTAGTCCTCCGTCTTGGCGGGCTTGTCAACCGAGCGTTCTCGGCCCAAGCGCCGGTGGGCCGCCGGCCTGCCGAGGCGGTCGAAGACAGAGGTGGTACCCCCCCGGATGTTCACGGTATCTCCCCCGCGGTTATCCGGGTTGCCCACGGTCGCGGCTGGACGGTCGGGCGCCCCGAAGCGGGTGGCCTGCGTGTGGCGGCTCCTGGACCGCACTCTGCTCGGCTCCGCATCCTCTTGGGGTAGCTGTCCGTGGCCCTCTCGGTGCGACCGGTCGCTCCTCCTGTCGCCCGACGACGAGGCGTTGCGTCGTCGGCTTCCCGACCCTGTGGGCCTGCTCGGTGTGGACTCGGCCGCCTCCTGTGGCTCCTCAGGGAACTGGACAACATTAGCTTCTCTGCGTCCTTCGACCAGCGACCTGACGAGCTCTGTCAGGCCTCGGACGTTCTCGGTGAGGATCTCCGTCTGGGTGGGCCTTCGTTGCGCCCGGGCTCTTCTTGCACGCTGGGTTCTTTGGGTACCCCTCGAGGCGGAAGGCCCCGGGTCGCCCGCGTTCAAGGAATCCTGGTTGTCTTGATCAGCCATGGCTTGTGCGAACGGGCGCTCGGGGAGCGCGAGTAATGAAAAGAATGCTGGAAAGGCGCGGCGCCCTCCTTCTAGCGCCAAAATGTTGATGCCAAAAACGTCTCCGGCAGCAACACCCAAAGTAACAATGTCGTCCGGTCAAATCTGGCCCGTGACCCCGCCGTCGATCACCTGCAAAAGGAAAGCACCTCGGAATGAGGGGGACTCCGGTGTGGTGTCCGCCGTGGGCACTCCGATGCCTAAGTCAGTATTGATGCTGAAGAGTGAAGGGAGAGGCAGAGTTTAGACAAGGCGAAATGACCGTACCTGAATTTGTGGGTTTTTCCTCTATTTATAGGCGTCTTCCCCGGACTCGGGTGCTCGGGGCGACCCGGTCGGGTCGGCTACCTAGGCCGCCCGGCTGGGGCTAGGGTTGTAGGCCGCAGGGGCTACTGGCCCAATGGGCGCCTGCCACGTGGGGTCCGACACCAAGTGGGGGACAGAAGGGTGTCCGCCGGCGCCTGCGAGGGCAGGTTGTGTCAGAGTAGGTGACGGCGGGGTGGCGAAGTGATGTTCTGCAGGAGTAGGTGGGCGGCGACTGCAGCTGACGGATGCCAGGGCAGTGTTGCGTCTGCTGTGATGAGGTGGCTTGTGGGCCCGGATGACTCACTCAAGCATGGGAACCACCGGCTCGACCGGTGATCCGAAAACAATGTGGTCCGAGTACGTTGCTTGTTCTCGCGACATTCCGAGGTGTGGTCGGCAATGAATACTGGTCGGCCAACCGTCCGGCGACCGGAACCGCACGCCGAGAAGGTTGCCAGACCGCTGCGGGTGGTCGGAATTGGTACTTCTTGGTCGGAGCAGAAAACGACATCAACAATTAGATTTTTATATTGTTGTGATTGATTTAAGACAAAAATAGCTAAAATTAAAGAACAATGTTTTATATTTAGAATTTTTTTTCTTATTAATTTGTTACACAATTATGCTAAATAATGACTATGATAAATAAAAAATAAACTAAATTCTTTGAGAATTTAACATTTATAAATGTGCATTATGTATTCTTTAGGACTTATGAGTAAAATGGACTTTTTTCAAAAAACGTTTTTCAAAGTTTCGTAAAATTAACAAAATTAACATCTATAGAAAACTTAGTTTCACTATTGTAGATTCTCTCACATTGCGCTGCTTAAAACTTTCACAAAATTTTTTTTTTTAGGGAATTATTAGCTTCAACAACTAATAAAATTTTTTTTTTAAAGGAACTCATTGTTTATTCAACAAAAACCAAATCCAAACATACAAACAGTCTCAATAAAAGAGGAATAAACTCATAACAAAACAAATCGGCAAACAAGGTAAACGTTAAGTTCACCACTGGCTACAACATTCCCTTTAAACACAAAATTAACAATTTGTCTACTACAACATTATGTAAAGATGATATAAACTTTATTTACATTAAGAAAGAAATAATTTTGTCAGAGTAGTTAATGCTATCTATTTTTTTTTAATATATAAAAGAGAATGTTCTAATTAAGTTTGACACATTTGGTATTTGTTAATGCCTTTATTTACTTGGAGTTTTTTTAGACTACTATCGTTGGATGCTAATATTGAACTAATAGGATTATATGTGGATAAACATTTTTATGTACTATTCATGATTTTGACCATGAATGTTAACAATATTATAATAATTCTTTAAATTAAAAAGTAAACAAATATTATTATACGATATTAATTTGATTGTGTTACTGCATAATAATAAATAATTAAGACCTCAGTTATTCTAAAAAAAATAATAGTATGATAATCCAAATTTTAATAGATGGATTGAACTTATAAAATTACTCCAATGCACGTGACTCACAACTAGTAGATATAAAAGAGAGGGTACAAAATTGTTGACTACTTATATAGTCTGATAAGTTTAGTATATAGGTGCTAGTATTAGTTTGCAATTTAAAAAGACGTTCATCATAAATATGGAATCCACAATTTCATAAAAATAGTGTAATAGCGTTCCCTTGAGAATTAATTCGGGTTTTCAATAATTGAGAAGTCAACCTAGTTAATATAGTGGATATTAAAGAAACCAAAATACTATTTATGATTAGATCATAAAGAAATTATGTATTAGAGAATTGGTAGTGCTCAACAACAAAGATATAATTAGAGATGTTAATTCGTAATTAACACTACCCTAGTTAAATATTATAGTGGAGGATAAACTTATAGGCATTGGTGTAATGGATCAATAAGCTTAAAATGATTTACAAAAACTTCTTATAAACCACCCGCACGATTGAAGAGTTCAGTTTCCATTTTTTAGCTGAATAAATTAAATTTTATAATTGCATTTACTTTAATTATTAGTTAATTAAATGTTATAGTGGAGCGTAAACTTATACAAAGCACTTGGAAAAGTTGTTATTTCCACTATGGCTTTCACACGCTAAACCTTCTTCCTTGTTCCTCCTTGGGAAAACCTTAAGAGCCCTTTTTAGGTTTGAATTTCTTGGCACAGACTACGAAAACCAGTAGATTGACGAAGCTAAGACATGCCAAAAGCCAAAAATAATAATCAAGATGACCCTCATTCAGATTGTCTGTTATCCATCCGCCCTTGCCGTCGTTTCTTGTGAAGTAAGTTACTACAGTCAGAATAAAGGAGCTCAGATAATATCCCAAAGACAAGCTTAAAAGTAACAAGGCACTGCATAAACTCCTCATAGCATTCGGGGACTCTTCGTAGAAGAACTCTGTTTGTGCAATGTAGGTTAACATCTCTGTGATTCCGACTAACAAGTATTGGGGTACCTGCCAGAAGATACTGAGTGGTACGGCTACTTTTTTGTCAACTAAATCGAGTTCTTTGGCAAGCTGCAGTCGATTTGCTTCCACAATGGCAGCAGCTGCCATGCATAGCACAGAAAAAAAGAGGCCGATCCCAATCCTTTGCAACTCTGAAAAGCCTTTTTCATTGCCTGTAAATCTCCTTGCAATTGGAACAACCACTCTATCATAAAAGGGAACCAAGACGAGAACACAGATAACGTCGAGACACGAGAAAGATGCTACAGGAATGGTGAAAGAACCGATAGTGGTGTCCATCATCATTCCTTGTTCCACAAACATTGTAGAAATTTGAGCATAAACAGCGGCCACAGATATTCCAGTAGCCAAGATTGGAAGCAAACGGACTAAAGTCTTCAGTTCTTCTACCTGAGTTACAGTGCAGAGTCTCCAAGGATCCAAGAAGTCCCCATGACTAATCTCAGCATCAGAAATAACAGCGGCTTTGTCAAGGAACCTGTGACAAAAGTTGAGTTAATTGAAATTTAATGGTTTTGAAAGTTGGAAATACATCATTACTTTAAGAAACCTATGGCTTGAAACAAAGTTTTTCTCCTTCTAGTGAAACCATAATATACCAGTAGTTTCAGAGTGGAGTAAAAAGCAAATTTCGTGAAGCATTCTCCAAATTTTTTGTATTAAATAGGCGAACTTAGGACCGCTCTCGTTTTAAGAAACCTGAGCTATCATTGGAACAATTAGTGTCGATGTACAATATATCCCGTACTTGTTCTAAGATAAAGAGCATATTAATCAAATCTGAGCAGAAAAGAAGCTTTGTGCAAAACATATCAACACTGCAAGAAAGAACAAACGAAGAGGAGGAAAGGGGGGAACAAATCTTTCGTATCACAATTTAGAGGATACATATTTAAAAATCTTCCTTTAGATCATCTGTTACTTTCGATTCCGATAAGAAATTTAAGATTTCTCCCAGATAACTTCATTTTACTAATTCTTTTGAGTTTGTGTACGATTATATATATAGGCAGAGAATTACTTCAGTGTACCACTGTGGCCCAATGTAGAGCTTCTTTCGATAGCAGAACTTTTGTCTTCTGTTTCATACAGGAGACTACTGTCTTTAGGCACCTCCAGATTCCACTTTCGGCACGACGCAACCAAGACTTGGCAAATTCTTGTAACAGGGCTTCCCTGTGGTTTCTGAAATCTATAGAGGGCTGTGCCAGAAAGGAAAACGACAATAGCAATTCCCATAAAAAACGCAGGAACTCCAAATCCTAATCCCCACCCAACATTGTCTTGAATCCACACCAGGAAAGTACTTGACACAAGAACGCCACTGCAAATTGCAAAATAATACCAGTTAAAGAAAGACGCCTTCTTTACCCTCTCCTTCAAATTAGTATCATCAAACTGATCCGCTCCAAACGGTAAAACGCATGGTTTGATCCCACCAGTCCCTAGTGCAACCAGATAAAGTCCAAACAAGAATACTGCAGATTGTGCAAAGGTACTCGACGGACACATAGAGCCCAAACATTCTGCTGGCCCCAAAGCCGGAACTGATGCCGAGAGAGCCAAAGCACACATTCCCTGTACAAGACATCAACCAACTAATTATGCCATGAGAGGCCAATGACTCAAAGACACTAAATGATTTCTTATTTGTATCTAACAGATTTTTTTTTTTTTTTTTTAAAATAGAGGATTTCTTTAGTGGTTACTATCATGTAGATCACGGAGGAAATGGCAATTGTCCAATATCTTCCCCAGTAAGCATCTGCCAAGACGGCTCCAAGGAGGGGAACGAGATAGCAAGTGCCTTGCCAAATGGTCATATTTCTAGCCGCAGACACATTTCCTTGGTGCAGTTTCTTTGTAAGATATGTAACAAGATTAGTCGCGATTCCATAGTATGCCAAGCGTTCACAAGTTTCGGTGCCTGTGTTAGATATTGCCTTTATTTGAATGAGATTAATACATTACACATGCTGATGAAAGCAAACATAAAAACAATAGAGCACCTAGAATGAAGAAGCAGGCTTTCCAATTTCCAGTATTCTTCTTTAGCACAGGCTTCCCATTGATGTCAACCGAGCCGTCACCGGTGTATAGTCTAAAGCCTTCGTTCTATACAGAACAGATAAGACATTATGTAAATCTTATGATACAAGATCAAAATCAATAAGAATAAGAATGATATTTCCAGGTAAACACCGTATGGACGAGACTGTGCCTCCGTTTGGGGTAACCATCTGGATTTTAACACTCGGATGGAAACATTTGAATGAAAATACTTAAACAGAACCATTTCAATTGTCATCTAAATTGGCGTTAAGAAGTGAACATTTAGTACAGAACATTTATACATAAACATTTGAATTAATATGCATAACGTCAAAATGGGCATCCAAATGCTCCATTTCAGATGTGAAAAGTCCAAACACACATTTGAATGAGCCATTCAAATGGAATGGTCTAAATTGAGGCAAACAGTTGCCCCAAACGGAGGGCTGTATTTTTTTTTTTCCTTTTTTTTCATTTTAACAGTATTGGGCCTATGTCTCCCATTTATTACCCTCGTAGGTTTTGAACCCAAGAGCTCTTATCCAAATCCCTCTTCTCTCACCTGCTAAGCTAGTCCCAGCCCAAACGTGATAAAAGTAAAACAGATATGGACGAGACTTTATGAATATGAGATTGATCCAAAAAGCCTAAAAAAGGTGCATTGCATCACTGATGTGGTTAGCGACTGTAATTTTCAAATCTCAATTGAAAACAGGATACGGGCAAAAAAAGAAAAATGAAAAATGAAAAAAGAAAAAAGAAAAAAGAAAAATCAGATACCATTCAAACTTCTTTGGGATTTTCACTAGGTTAGTCTATACATGTAGTTTTTATGTGTATGTAGTTTTTATACAATGATCAGCTAAAAATGGATACTTCTCCGTTCTTCTGATGGGCAATATTTTTCCAAGCTACAAGCTAAATCTACTTTTATTTTGATGGAAACTGATGTGGGTCTTCTTCTCCTTCTTCTTCTTTTTTTTTTTTTTTGGAAATTAAACTGATGTGGGTCTTGATCTTTCTAACATAAAAATACTATTAATAATAGTAAAACTTAGAAAGATAAGACTAAATTAAGAAATAAAACCTGAATAAAACCATCTTCGATGAGCGATCTTTCATCCTCCAAAGTGCCCATTTCTCCGACTCAGTCTCTGTTTCTCAACTCTGTTATTCCAAAACAAAAAGAGAACCAATTTACGTTAATATTTACCTATTTTATATCTATATTTATATCTATATGTAAGCATTTCAGATTAAAAAAATATTCATTATGGAGATAATGCCAAAAGTATCTGAAATAAGAGCTCGAAGACAAACATTCTGTGTGTGTGTGTGCGCGCGCGCGCGTGTGTTTTTTTTTCCTTCTATTTTTTATTTTTATTTTTTTTTCTGTGAGGTGGGAACTAAATTTTATAATTTTCAACTGGAGAACCTTGGAAGAAAAAAAAAAAAAAAAAAGACCTCAAGCATGGAGAGTCAGAAGATGCCATGACTGTCTGTGAGGTTTTACTGAAACTTGGAATCTTTCATGTGCGAGAGATGGCCACGGAGAGGGAAGCAAGATTCTTTCAGAGGTTTACAAACCCTATCTCTTCGTCCAAAAGTCTCCTCTCTCTCTCTATCTCCCTCCCTCCCCCGTCCCCCCTCCCCCTCCCGGTATTGAGATATGTATTATGGGGAAAAATGGTCTTTTTTATTTTTTATTTTTTAAATATCTCAAATAGGAGGTGAACAAAAAAACCCGCAGCCGAATTGACCCATCCGAATTCAACCCGATTAATCCAATCTGATTTAACTTAAGCATAATCCAATCTGATTTAACTTAAGCATAATCCAATCTGATTTAACTTAATCTTTGAATGTATTTAGACGCATAATCAGATCTTAAAATCGCAATCTAATTTTTATATTTTTCTCTCAACTTCCATATTCACACAGTTTTGCACATAGTTTTGTAATTTAAATTTTAAAAGTATATAACTTTACATAAATAACTCTAAATGAGATGATTTTTTTTAAAATTGCATAGAACTTTGAGACGAATAAAACAAACTCCATATTTATTTATTTTTTTCCAAATACATTTCAAGTTTTTAAATTTTTTAACTCAAGCAATTCAAATACCTCGATAAATATACAAACAATCTAAACCAAAATTCTTCAATCTAAACCTTAACAGCAAACGCATGCTTAAACTTAACCTAACCCACCTAACCCGAGTTTTCATTGAGTGGATTTGGGTTCAAATTTAGCAACCCGACATAAACCCAACCCAATCAAGGTATTTTCTGGTTTTAAAATATATTTCACTTATATATTACTTACTTTTACCTATGGTTTATAACATATATATATATATATATGAACTTGCATTTGTAGATCTTCTATTTTTGTATTTGTTTTATATAATTTTTAAAAAATTGAATTAGATTTAATCTTGATATCAAAATATTTTATAAATTTTTTTTTTATTTTTTCGGCACATTTCTAATAAAAAATTACGTTATTAGTTTTTTTTAATTATATGCTCAACCCGATCAACCCATTGAACCCAATCCAACTTTAATTGGGTGGGTTGATTCTAAATTTTGGATTGACTGGATGGGTTAAATTTTTTTTCCAACCCACCTAAACTTGTTTTGGTGGGTTAGAAATATCCCAAAAATCCACCCAATGTTCACCATCAAAATTTTTTTTTTGGGGGGTTAAATTAAGGGTGTCTATGGTAGAGCCCCTCTGAGGGGCACTACCTGTAAGGCTTAATTGAACGGCATTGTTTGTGTGGTGATGTTATCGGACAGTGGTATAAAAAAGTGAGTTTAAGTTGGTTTGTACTAAATCATATGCCCTTTGAGGTTAATTTTGTCTTTTGGTTAATTTTTATTAAGACCGAAAAGATATAACATTTATTTAATGGTAATTGTTATGTTGGTCTCTGAATTTTAAATTTTGTGCAACTTTAATCCTAGAACTTTTTTTCGTAGTTAAAGGGAACACTAAACTTTTAAAAAGTTGCTTAAATAGTCATTTATATTAATTTTTAGATGGAATACATTAGTTAATATCACTTTTTAACCAAATTACTAATATATTTTATTTAAAAATTAACTGAAATGAATATTGTAGCAACATTTTAATCATTTAGGGATATTCCTTGTTCTTTTTTTTCATAGTTAGAATGATCATAAACTATTAAAAACATTATTACAGTAGTCCTTTTCGTTAATTTTTAGACGTAATCTGTAGATAATATCACTTTTTAACCAAAGTACTAATAAATTCCGTTTAAAATTTAATGGGAAATGATTATTTTAATAATATTTTAAAAGTTTATGGATATTCTAGTTATAAAAAAAGTTTATGGACTAAAGTTGTACATAATTAAAAGTTTATGGATTAAATGAGTAATTTATTTCTTATTTCAAATAGTAACATAATCTTCTTCTTCTTCTTAATTTTTTTTTTCCTTCGATAGAGAGAATCGAATTAGTAGTATTGGTAATTTGGTTTCGTACTTTGAATCACAAATAGTAGGGCAAATTGAAGGATAATCTGGGGATCGAACACTTTTTTTTTTCCTTTTAAAAATCAATTTTTCAACAGAAAAAAGATATAATAATTCAAAAAAATAAGGTATATGGGGCAAAACACAAAAGTGGAAGACAACTTCAACAAAAAAAAAAAGAAAAAAAAAAAGGGCATACATGGACTGCGGAGGAAGAAGAAGCCAAAGTGCAGACTCAAGGATAAAAAATAAAAATAAAAAAATAAAATAAAAATTAGTGACACTCACGTCTTTTGCCCTGTCCAGATTATTAAATTGACTTATCATAATTAAAAAAAGAAAAAGAGTTTCAATTACATTTGACATGTGGTTGTTGAAACTGGGTTTTGGAATTTCTTTGGGTTCTAGGTGTGATTTTCTAGAGGTTAGCTAACAACACTTTTTCACTACTTAGTGGGATTTCATTCAAAAACTAGCAAAAATAACTGTTGAATATAATATTTTAATAATTTAGGAATACTTTAATATTAGAAAAAAAAATCATTGATTAAAATTATATAAATTTAAAAGTTTAGAAAGTAAATGAATAATTTATTAAAATATTTTTTTTATAGATTTTTATTGTAAAAAGCAAAATAAAACTTTGTATGTATCTGTATGAGAGAGTAAAAATAGATATTATGAAAATAATATCAATAAAATGATAGAATTTTTAAATCTTTAGTTAAGAAAAATCTATAATTTGATTGGGTATTTATAAATAAAGAGGAATATGTATATATAGAATATGTCTTATGGATATATCAGGTATTTTTATGCTATCCATCAGATGAGATTTTGACCGGGCAAAGGAAGGGTAGCCGTAGCCTAGAAGAAATACTGCACTTTCTAGACTAGGGTGCAGACATGCAGTGTATTTTTAAAAAGAGGAAGAAAACAACTCTTTTCTGCTGTGGATCACCCTTTTTTATCGTAGGATAAAACTGTGATAGAGTCTATATATTGAATCACAGATAATATCAATACAGTTATTTTTTAAATCACAAATATTGAATCAGATGGTCTACATATTGAGGGTGTACATAATGAACTGTAGACACCACTTATATTATAACAAAGTAAGTGAAAAAGAAAAAAAAAAGTTGAAGAAGATCGTGAATGGGAAGAGAGAGAGAGGGGAAGAGAGAGAGGAGAGAGAGGGGGGGCGGGGGTGGGGGGTTCTCGTCGGGGGGGGGGGGGGGGGGGGGGGGGCGTCGGGCGGGCTGGGGGCAAGGGGGCTTGTGGGGGCGCCGGGGGCAGGGAGAGTGGAGAAGAGGAGAGAGGGGCTGGCCGGGGATGGGGTGGGGGCCGGTCGGGGGTGCGGTCACCGACGACGGGGGCAAGTCATCGGCGATGGAGAAGATAAGGGTGTGAAAGTTTATATGAGGTAAGGTATATGGTAACTATGTTACACCATCAATGTATCAAACGTTCAATTAAATCTATCGATTAAAAAAACTCTATCGATAGTTACTCTCGGAGAGACCCTATCACAGCCTCTTATAATATTATAATATTATTATAATATAAGAAAATAACATTATAAACCGCACAATTTTCTTCTTGCTTTACTCACAGACTCTCCATCATTTGCTTACCCCATTAAAAAAAATCTCAAATAAGTAGCACTCAGTAGCCATGCTTTCTAATCCTGTGGTGCCGCCACTGCTTCCCACCTTTATTCACCTAAATTAGTGTAGGTGTCTTGGGAGTTGGTGGTTATGGAGAACGAATCGCTCTTATATCATCTTCTTTGTCGTCACCTATATGACTGCAGAATGTTTTTTTTTTTTTTTTTTTTTACTCTCTATTTTTTCGTGGTCTTACCGATGGAAGAAAGCGATGCTTTCGGCGAAGATGGCGTGAAATTATTTAGACAGTTTGACGGTTATTTGAAAGAATATCAACGTGAAGGAATTCATGTTTGCTACTGAAAATCTTGTCCTTTACCCTCCACACTCTCACCTCATTGCAATTTACATTCACTTTCTTTCAAATTTATGGATTCATTTGGTGTTTGAATTGAGTTTGAGATAAGATAAAATTTTTAAATTTAAATAATATTAATTTTTTAAAAAATATTTATAAATTTTATTAATTTAAAAAAAATAAAAAATAAAAAAATATATATATTTTACTTCGAGATGAAATAGATAACCAAACAAGACGTACCTTTCCATCGTCTCAATGCCACAGCCATGAAAGAGAATTACTTATTTCTGACGTTACTTTGGGTTTTCCATCATAATTACCTTTTTGCCCTCGATTTGCTTTTAATATCTTTTCCTCTTCTGACATAATTTCCTCGAAAGTATCTTTTTAATTCTTTTTAATTCATTTTTGTTCAACCAACCTCTCCATCCATTTACACATGTCTCATGAGCAGTGTACTTACCAGTGTCGTTTTGAATCCGATGCTATTTTTGATCTTTGTTTACGCCTTTTTGTCTACTTTTTATATATTATTTTTTTTATTTAGATAATTTTTTTTTAAATACGTATAATTATAATTACATCGCATATCCTTTTAAGCTAACATATATATTTCGAAATTAACAACTGTACTTACGAGTACAATTGTAGTTAAGTTCTCCGCGAAGCCCAGGGGCCAAAAAGTTTAAGAGGCCCTAAACTACCTACTGGGTCAAAGAACTACAAAATGGGCTCAACAGTTAAATATGGGTCCAATCATAGTCAGGTTACCAGTGTTCAAAAAAAGAATAAGCTACCTGATTACACAGCCCAGCCCTCCCCAAGAATGCCTAGACTTTCAAGTACACCCAAACAAGGTAATAAACTACACCAGAAAACTGTCGGGTTACTTTAGAAATACATGAGAAACAAAGACTTATATAAAGCAACAATTCTAGCTCTTATTTCAATGAAACTAACAATGATTTCAATTATTCAGAATCAAATATCTTGAACTATGTTTGATTTGATTCTTATGCGGTTACGTAGGTAATCTAATCACAAAAACTAGGTGCAGTCACAACTTCCAAACATATTTCAAAGATGTCATTTTAATTCCTGATACTGGGGATTTATCAATATTCAAGATTCAAAACAAAAGAGTGAACTTTCTTGTCAATACGTAGGCCTTCTCCTAAGACCCAAGCCCAATGCTCATATCTCTTGATGTGAATAGGCTTGTTTTGTGAACCCAAGTCACGCTCGGGAAACTCGTATGGGTTGTGGTTTGGTGGGTTATAAGTAATCAAATAGGCTCATTTATCTTTAGTCAAAGTTGGTTTTTTATCCCACTTGGCGTGGGGGTTTCAAATTGGCGCTTAATACTTGTATCTCATGATGTGAATGAGCTCGTTTTGTGGACCCAAGCCATACTCGGGGAACTCGCGTGGTCATGATTTGGTGGGTTATGAGTAATCAAATAGGCCAATTTATCTTTCGTCAAAGTTGGTTTTTGATCTCACTGGATGGGGGTACCAAATTGACTTATCAAGATAAATAGGTGATAAAGAAATAACAAAAAAAAAAAAAAAAAAAACTCAATTTTTTACTTTTAAGTAGACCAAAGTGTACTATCATAAATGATAGCCCAAGAGCCCATCTTTTCTCTATGGTGGCCCTAAAAACCCAAAATAGGCTTCCTATAACTTTGTCAACCCATATAGAGAACAAGATAATGCTTTTACGTTTCTTTGATTAGTCTTTGGAGCACTCCTAGATCGATTCCGAAGACAAGATGTTTTTCGTTATCTGCTCCGACTACTTACTTTGTACTAGTCCTTGGCAAGCCACTCACTCCAGAGAGATGGAAAGACAAATACTAAGCAAATAAAAAAACTAGATGTTAATCCCATTTTCACATATTTTGTTGTTATCATTAGTTACTCAAAAATACTAGATGTTACAGAGCATATCTTGTCTATGACTAGTGAAGCTCATGTCTGTGTCGGAGTTTCTGGCCTGAAATGATTGCAGCTACCTATGCATGGGGAGTCATAGTGATCATTTATGGAGGCAATATAGGCCGCAGGGGGACTCAAGCTTCCCATGTTAAGCCCTGTTGAATGCATGAGTGGTGAGCCTGTGCCCCGCACGTGTCATGCACGATTGAAAAAAAATAATAAATCATATGGAAAATTAATCATGAGATATATAAAAAAATAGTGATCGAAAGGATTGCGGGAAAAAAGAAGTTTAAATTAGGATACATGTGAGAAAAATAATTTCAATAGAGGCAAAAAAGAAAAAAAGAAAAAGATGGAAAAAGAAAAGAAAAAGAAAAAGAAAAAAACAACTATATGACAAATGAAGGAGTGCAGACGAAAAGATGGGGGGAAAAAAGTCATCAAAATGAAGCAAGATAAAATTTTAGGCCAACAAGTTAAAAAAAAAAAAAAAAAAAAGCCCAAAATGGAAATATAAAAGGTTAGACCAAAAACTAAAATAAAAATGATTCACTGAAAAAACAAAAAATCAAAAAATAATAAAACATTAACAATTCACATAATAAATATGTAATTGCCATTATAAAAAAATTAGGATTAAAATTCATATACCATTTGATATTTTTAGAACTGCTAATTGAAGTTTCAACAATTCAACTCTACTCCACGATATATGTATATATATATAGGGTATGTTTGGATCACCATCTCATTCCCAACTTTCCAACTCAAATTTTGTCTTTTTCCTCAAAAGTCTTTTGTCTTTTTCCCAAAAAGTTTTTTGTCTTTGCTGAAAAGTCAACAAAATTAACTATTTCAACTTCAAAATATCAACTCAACTCAAACTGAACCTGCGATCCAAACGGACCCATATTAAGCTAGGTTTCTAATGTTACACCTTTTAATTAAAAAAAAAAAAAAAGCAAAAGCAAGAGAATATGAAATAAAAAGAGTGAAAAAAAAAAGGAAAGAAAATATTGTAATAATTACTTGAAACATTCAAGACAACAATCACTAATAATCAAATGTTTAATTTGACATTGATTATTTTATGTGAAAATTTTATCACATGATAAATTTGACATTAAGGTTAGTACTTTATTGAAAGTATTTTTTTTTTTTAAATTTAAATGTCAAAAAATTTCATTATATTTGAAGATGTTGTAAGGACTACAATAGAGATGCAAGGGGATAATCCCCAAACCAGAAACCAGAAAGATGGTTGCAAATAGATTCCTTAGGCAGTAGAATTAGCAGAGCAAGGGATATAAAAGGACATGGCAACAAGTTAAAGACACCAATAGCGTCGAAAATTGAACGACAACGTTTTCAAATGAACGACAATACAGACAAAGGGGGCAAAAACCAAAGAACAAGGAGAAATTAAATTAGCAACAAGAAACGGAAAACAAAGAGAAGAAGACGAGTTTGTTTGCTAGTTTTCCCTTCTTAATTCACAAGATAAAAGAAAAGAAATTTTGATTATAATTATTATTTCTAAAACATAGCATGGAAATTTGCATTTTGCCCATAACCGAATACAAAGAATTTTTCAAAGTAATCTGGTTAGTTGTATGGAATAAATTAACCACAGAAAACTAGTCCTCATGGCGTCAAAGGAGAGAAATGATTACTAGTTAATGAATTGTCTTCGAGTCGGCCGGCTAATGGGGAACTTAAACTTTTGCCTAAGGGGAACTTGGAATAAGGTTAATTTTGGTCGGTCGTTTGGGTACAAATATCAAAGTCGTGTTTTTTTTTTTTTTTTTTTTTTTTTTTTTTTTTTAATAAAAAAAATCTAGAATAGAGAATAAAAAACTAGCCAATTGATAATGTTTTACTTTATACGGTTGGACTTGTAATGTATTCTTTTAGTTATGTATGTTTTATATTTTAATATTGGTCACATTTCAATTTTTTTATTTTTAGTTTAAGTATTTATTTTATTAACTTTAAAAGAAAATTTTCTCATATTTTAAATCTAAAATCTAAAAAATACTGACGACCACATTTAGGATTCGTTTCTTTCTAGAGTATCATTTAGTTTTGTTATAAAATCAAAAAGGTATTTTTGTTTGGTTACGAAAATGAGGTTTAGATATGCAAATTAATTATGATTCTAAGAAGGGAATAATATATGAAATGGTGTCTAAATATATGTTTAAAACAGTCATTTAAAAAATGGTTTTCTAACATATCTAATAAAATCTTAGCATGTTTTAATCGGGTATATGTTCTGGATTTTCTCCTTTATTCTTTATGAACACATTAAAAAAAAAAAACCATCATATTCACATATAAAATGAGAAAAGTTATGAAAATATAAAACTTGAATAGAAGAAAGATAAACTTTTGAATCGGAAAATATGGCTGAGCAAAATTTGTTTGAAATGAAAAAGGAAAATGCTAAATGAGGCGAAGGATAATCTAAAAAATGGTGTTTGAGTTGAGTTTGAGATGAGATGAATTTTAAAATTTAAGTTGAATGACTTTTTAAAAATTAGTTATAAGTTTTGTTGACTTTTCAGAAAAAGATAAAAATTGAGATGAAAAAGTACAGTTTAGTTGGAGTTAAACTTTGTTACCAAACATAGGTTATAATTTTGAAATAAAAATATATTTGCAGTTTGAAATAGGATTACCTAACACCATTTTAATTGTAATTGAAAATAAAACGGGCCAAACTAATAACGAAACAAACTCCCCTTTTAGGTTTTAAAAATCGACATGGTTCACCGTCAAAATAAGAGTATACGACCATTATAAAAATGATTAGAAAAAATGGAAGTAGTTTTCAAAATCAAAACAGGTTGCGCTGGCGTCGTCACGCTTAGAAGAAGACGAACATTAGAATGTGGATTTGCCGCGTCTCTGATGGACAGACATAAGCATGTGACAAACTGTGTGAAGTCGGTCCACTTTTTCCCATATTAGGTTCCACAAAAGTCAAAGCCTTAAATGTTTCCTCTGTTCAAATCAAATCTCAAGAAGCGGCCAATTTGGACTTTTCAAATCTTTCTTCCTTATTTTATTTTCTTACCATGGGCTGCTCTGCCCTAAATTAGACCTTCTAAGTCCTCCCAAATTCTCAATTGTTATTAGAGTTTTGGAATTTTTTTAATTAAAAATTAATGAATGTTTGAAAGATATGCGTTTGATTGGAGTGTTAATTAAAAATAAATTATTATATAAGGAATGGTGTAAAATTATAAAATATATTCAGGAAAAAAAAAATGCAATATGGATCTTATACCTCTTGTTGTTGTGGATATTTTTACACAAGAATCATCTTATTTCGATTTAAAATAAAATATTTATGGACTTTTAAAGTTTGAGTTTCTTGAAAATATAAGAGAGGGAGAAAAAGATATGTAGATTTAAAATGAAATTGTCAAACAAACAATTTGAAAAAAAAAAAAAAAAAGAAACATTTCAACTCCAAATAATTATTCTAAACGGCCCTTTATTAACTGCTGATACTTTGCATTTCGCCAATTAATTATTATCTGTGGATACTTGATAACCAATTTGGAGCATAACGTAGTGTTAAATTCATGTGCAAAGCTAAGTTTTGATATTTGGATAAGAAAACCATTATTTAAAATAATGCTTTTTAACCGATATATTTTATGCAACAAATGCCAAATTTAATATTTTTTAGGACATAAAATTTAATACTTGTTTAAAATTGATTTTTATTTAATGATTATTGTTTTTAAATTAAGAGTACTTTACCTTTACAATTTCTAAAGCTTAAAAATTATGACAAAAAATAGATATAGCATTTGAAATAATATTACGTATTGGAGCGCATCATATTAACTATGCCAATTTTTTTTTATTATTTTTTGGATCAAATATAGAATTTATATCGACCTTTACATTGGATTGGATTGGAGGTGGCCTTACTTTTAAATTTCCATATTTTTTGCACTCAATTTAGATTGCTAATTATTTAGTAAAAAAAGATTGTTAAATGGGCATGAAAAAAAATGGGCATAGACTATGCAGAGAAAATTCTGCTTCAGAGTCTTCAAAGACCAGACCAAGATAATGTAAATTATAGTTTAGTAGTTTTGAATTGAGATAAACCCAATGAAATGATCACAAGGGCCTTTAACTAATTGATAAAGAAAATACTGTTTATACATAATCATTTACAAGTCTCCAGTTTTCTAGATATAATAAATCGGATATTTATATTTTATGGCCTAAATAGTAGTAAATACCAGAAAGTTCAGCTGATTTAACAATACCGTCAATTTGCTGGTTTTAACAGAAAGTTCGTTGATGTTGTATAAAAAGAAAGAAATCATGATTAAAAAAAAAAAGAAAAAAAGAAAATCTAAAACTAGATTCCTTCCGCATGCATGTGAGTGGTTTTCGTTTGTCTTTTTTATTAAAAAAAAAAAAAAAAAACTCACACACGCTTTGGGGAAAGATTATAGAAAAGCAGGATTCAAAATTATTTGTGGGGATCCCATTAAAAAAATAATTATTTGTTGGGATGATATATATTTGGACGTTCAGATGATCAATCGAAAGAGAAGGAAATATATTTGGAATAATATATTTAAAAAGAATTTAAATAAAATAAAAATGAATTAAAATTTTTTAATAAGTAATAGAAATAATAGAATGGACCGATTGTAATTTTTTATTTAAACTTTGAGGTAAGTAATTTAAAATCTAGTCAAAAGAGTTATTATACTTTTTTGGTTTTCATTAGAAGTTAAGAATTAAAGTTCTTTCGGCAGATTATTAAAAATTATTAGAAACAACTTTTGAACTCCACATGTGAAAAATAACTTTCTAGAAAATTCTACCAAACCTTTACTGGAGCATCTCAATGGAAAAACAACAAAAATTAAGAAGGTAGTTTGCTTTTCTCAGGCATACGGTGCCTGGCATGCTACCCGAATTTCAAATTCCTCTCCTTCCATGTTCACATACAACAACAATTTACTTAGTTGTCTATTAGGAATATTTCTTGTCTCTTAGGACACGTTTCTTAAACCGTAAAAAAAACGTAATAACAAGATAATGAGATTGAAAAATAAAATAAAGAAATAAAAAGAATGATCATTAATTCTTTTTTTAATGTTTATATGTCTATTGGATGGTGTAAATAGAAATAATCTCATTTTCTTTATATTATTTACTAACCTTAGTAATGTTAATATTATTGAAATAATTACTACATGGAAACATAATAAATATTTATAAGTAAATTTAATATTTATACTTTTTGATAAGAAATCAATACCAAAGGGGAGGTTAAAGATTAATATTCTCATTATTCATTTCCTCTATTACGTGGAGCTAAAATCTTATTCTTTATTTTTCTGGTAAACACATGATTAAGTGAGGAAAAAAAAGACTACTCACCTACTTTTTTTCTTTGATGCAAAGTAAACATGCCATTCACGAGAACTTTAACTAATAATACAACCTAAGCTACAACGTCAAAAGGGCATAGTACTGGATTCCCACCTTTATTAATTTGCTTCGGGATAGTAATTTCCCATGATCTTTCTTCCTTTGCTACTTTCGGTCGTAGCTCTATAATGATTCGTTTATGCAAACTATTTTCTCGAATAATATAAAACAAAGCAACCACAAAGCATAATTCACATAATTATACCATCCAAAGCACCGTTGCGTGATGTCTTAAGTCATATTAAAAGTTTAGGTTCAAATTCAATTTTTAATTAAATTATGTACATATTTTTAAGTGAATTTATGTTAAATTAAATAAAAATGACTAGCAACACCCATTTTGTACTATCACATGCAGGTCACTTGTATAAATTTTTAACAGACGGAAGCAAAAGGACCGACGTGCCAAAAATTGTTGTGGCCAAGACAATACTTTTGACTTTGTCCAAGATGAATAATTTTTTTCTTTTTTAATTAAATTTCTATGTGTCATAGTTAGTGATGGATCCAGAAAATTATTTCAGTGGGGAGGTTGTCAATTTGAGTTTTAATTGAATAGGGTTCAAATGTTTAACTAAATATGTACTAAAATTATATATAAAAATGAACAGCAACACTCTTCAATTTTGGTATCAATTTCAAGTTAGTTGTAAAAACCCTTCTAAAATTTGACAAACAGAAGCATAAGGATCGATGATGCCAAAAATTATAAGTTCATGGAGTTAGTTGCCAAGAAAAAAATTTGTGAACTAAATTGTCAAATTTAAAAAGTTTAAGGGATATCTACACATCTTAGAAAATAATATAAACAACTCAAACTTAGGAATATATTGTTGATTTTGGCTGAGATGAATATTTTTTTCCCTTTTTTTTTAATTAAATTCATATGTGTCCTAATCAGTTGCGGAGCCAGAAATATAATTTCAATATATATGGGGCTGCTGTAAAAGAAATTAGAGATATATTTTTTCCCTCTAAAATAAGGACTTAATTATGTATTTTAATTACTGAGTATGGGTCCAATGATTTATATATATATATATATATATATATATATAATGGACGCATAACTATATCTCTCATAGATTTTAGAAGAAAAATTAAAAAATCTCACGATTTAAATGGGGGCATGCTTGTAATTTTTCTCATAAAATGAAGACAACTGAAATTTTACAAAAAAATTTAGGATTAAAAATTATTAACTTTTGAAAAAATGAGTGGGGACAGTGCCACCTCCACTCATTTACATGTGACTTTGCCACTAGTCATAATAAAATAAAGACGATAATTCAATCCCACAATCCCGTTCAAAACCCTCCCATGCCATTGTAAGGTGAAAGGGTCTTAAGCTGACCTGTATGAATAATTAATTAGGATAGTTAACCATCAAATTCATATGTACTAGGTCTTACAAGAAGTCATTTAACATAGCATGACCGCCATGGGATTGACTTTCTTTGCCTCCATTTTTAAATGTCAAAATTTTAATACAAATATTCAGACCTTCAAGTTTTTAGGACCATATAAACAACACGGAGATTTGACCAGAAATTAGTCGTATAGTTGATATTACTAAATCCCAATTCAATAACAAGAAACACCTTTTAATTTGATAGTGAAATGAAGAAGGAACATTAATGGCTAGCGCCTAGATTATTGGAAGTTTTCTATAGTCTGCTGGTTCGTTGTATGAATGTTCAATGTCAATGGTTAATTTTAAGCCATTTCATTGACATTTTATTTATTTATTTATTTATTTATTTATTTTTGTTTGTCATAATGAACCATTTTGAAAAGTATCTTTCATTTGTGTAACCCATGTAAAAATCATCTTCAACATGTCTGATCATCATGTGGCGCGTCATATATTACCCCACCCATAACTCACAGCAGAATTTAAACCGATTTCTGACTTTAATTATTGGTGGCATTTAGCCTTGGTATGTTTTGGTTGTTTTTAATTATGATTTTGATATGGGGAAAGTACTTGAATCATATAAAGTTAAAGACTATTGCATCAATACGATATAAAAAAGTAAAATTAAATCAATATGACACAAAATCAAATTAAAGTAAATTAAAATTTGTGTCATATAATTAAGATGTGAGAGTTTTTGTTATGTTAGTCAACATATGAAAAAAAAGGTGATTAATTATTTGGATAATTTTCTCTTTTGGTGGCTGTGATAATTCACTAAAGATTAGAATTAATGACTCTAGAAGGAAAAAAGGGATAGTGGCTCTTCGTGTTCAATGTGAAAAGGGATTTAGATGGTGAAAATGCAATACCACATGTTCGCTTGTTGTTTTTAGGAGATCATGCACTTTTTTTTTTTTCCCTCCCTTTTTTATCTGGTGGATTTATCTTGTAGGAATTGTCGTTTGAGGGTTTTAATGACGCCTCTTCTATCTATTTCAAATTAAAGAGTAGATCTTGTAATTCAGAGGGTTCAATCAGTTTATGCTTCGTTTTAAATTTAATGTTGAGCTTGAAAGCATTTTCGGTCTTTTTATTGCCATTTTTGTTCAGGCTACTTGGCTTTTTTCTTTTATTTAACACTTTCTTTTTTCATTATCATTTTATTAATTAATTGAGTAGGATTTTCTCTTTGATTGGTGTTACTCTAATTAAGATGTTAAAAAATTCATTGGTACGTTTAAGTTATTTTGTTGAGGGAAAAAAATTCCTGACATATGAAATATGAGTCAAGATCTATTGTTCTGGATTTTTCTAACTCATTGGTTGTCCCCCAGTAGTGTTATACCATATCATTTGACTTTAAAAATTAAAAAAGCTAAGTACTAAAATTTTTTGAACAAATTGATGAGTTGTCAATATACTATTGAGGGGACAACCATTCAGATAAGAAACTGAGACAGTAGATCTAGACTCTCAATTTTATTCTTAAACTTTGATATTATCATGCTTAGCATTATTAATGAGTAAAACATTAAAATTAAACCACTTCTAATAAATTTTAAGGAATTTCTAAAACACAACAGAGCATTAAAAAAAAAAAAAAACATTTAGTGCAAAAAGAGGAAGGATGGTAAAAAATCACATTAACATGTAAAAAAAAAAAAAATGGTAGAACTCAATAAAGATCTTACAATTCATAAGACAATCCCTACCGATAGTGTCTTAATACCGCACAAAAAATGTCCGCTCGGCGTGGCAGTGAAATTTTATTGAAAAGCTAAAGATATCAATTGTTTAGGATGCAGGATTGGAATTAGGGCTGTCATTTTTTTGCCCTAAAAAAATAGTCATACATTTTATGAGGACGACTAGAAATTTCTATATGAAAAATTCTTATTAAAATATTATTTTAAAAAATACTAGGGACAGTAACTCTAATATCAATTTTTGAGTATTAATTTATATAGTATATGAGTTGTCGTTTTTTTACTGGTAAATGTTTAAAGCATGTTACCATACCAATTGATTACATCTACCGATAAAAATATAATATATATGTTGGTATTTAAAAATTAGGATCTCAAGTTACAACTAGAGTAATTGAAGTAACTGTACACTATAGAAAAATAAAAAAAATAAAAAAGGTAAGTGTATCCCAAACTCTCAATTGGATCTTTAACATATATATTTTGAACAAATTAATAAATTCTTTTCTTCAATTGGGAACGTTGAAATATGGTTTTAGATTGAGAGGAATAATGTGTAACGGTATGTAAATAGTTTCCGATATTCTTCACGTGATTTGGAATGAATTTCTTCACCGCGAGAGAACAAATTCTCTGCAGCTGGTGGCCTAATTGATGACTCAAACCTATGGAACTCTATTCACAAATATACCATTTAATTTCCCATCGTTTTGTCCACGAAACCTCCTGATCTCTCTTCGACTTTTTTTTTTTTTTTTTCCTCTTCTGGTGACGGTGCTCTTTTTTGTTTCATTTCGGTGGGTTGCCAAAGACTTGATATTCTTCATACACAACATGGTCTACCGGAACTCGGTCTAGAGTCATCCAATAATTCAACGGTCCATAATGACCACTTCTTGAACATATATACACCATTATTCGGTTGACATTTCCATGCTTGCCTATTCTGCCACCAAACTACAATACATACTCTAAAAAAAAAAAATTTGCACAGATAATCTAGCGACAATTATTCCACATATACTGTTATATATAAGGTTAAGAATTTAAATATCCTCACCCCCTTTTTTCTAAATATAAATAGATAAGTTTTAATCACTTATTTAAATAAGGGATGAAAATTTGTTCTATTTTAGAAAATACAATTGATAATAATTAATTAATTAAAATATATGTTAATATTAATCAATTAATGATTAATTATAATTAACTATTGAATTACTGATTGATATTTAAGAAAAGGATCATTTTTCTAGGTGCTCATTTACTAGTTGGAATAAAACCTTTTTCAACTTATTTTTATCTTTTTCTAAAAGGTCAATAATATTTTTAACTATTTTTGACAAATCAGATAATCCCAACTTAAAAAATTTAGTTACAATTGGTAAACCAAATGCAAGTTAATTTTATAAAACATCGATATAAAACTTGTTAAAAATGAGTATTCCTAAAAGAGTACAAAACATGTTTTTTTTTTTTTGCAATTTGCATATTCTAGTGTGTACACAAAATTATTTTAATTACCTGGTCAAGTTGTGCATACAAAATAAATATTTGTCACTTTCATTTGCTCTCCTTCTTTCCATGCCGGGTCAACTTTCTTTCCGTTTCATTATTATTCTAGAAAAGTACCAAAAGGACCCTATGGAGAGCAACTTCCTAGTTTCTCATACACCTTCTTTTATTATTATTATTATTATTATTTAATTGAACAATCTCTAACTTGTGTATATATATCTGCATTCGCCATCTCCAAGCAAAACACATCAATTTCTGATCTCTCTATCAACCTTAACAAAACCTTTTCTCTCTGTTCTTTCATTCTTTTCTAACCAAAATTTTTCTCAATTAATTTTCAAATGGGGCTTTCGAAAACCTTCTCCGAATCCGATATCTCCGTCCACTCGACATTCGCCTCTCGCTATGTCCGAGACTCGGCGGCTAAGTAAGTAACTCAACCTTCGTTATTTGATCAGATAATTGTTGGTTTGATTAACTGTATTGATTTCTGTATTGTCACTAATTTATGCATTAATTTTTGTGGTGTTAACATAGGTACAAGATGCCGGAGAATTCGACGCCGAAGGAGGTGGCGTACCAGATGATCAACGACGAGCTAATGCTCGACGGAAAGCCGAGGCTGAACTTGGCGTCGTTCGTCACGACCTGGATGGAGCCGGAGTGCGATAAGCTCGTCATGGACTCCATGAACAAGAACTACGTTGACATGGATGAGTACCCCGTCACGACTGAACTTCAGGTTTTTTTTTTTAACTCTCGTTTATGTTTTTCTCTCTCTTTTTTCCTTTTCTTTAATTAGTACTGGTGGCTCATGTTACTCATGTTGGGTTGTCTGGAATTTTTGGGAGTTGTTCATCCTTGTGTTGCCAAAACGTGTTTCACATTTGTTTCTTTCTTTTTTGAAAAAAAAAAAAAAAAAACGCAGTTTTAATTCTGAAATCTTTGAAAAAGTCCAACTTCAATATGGACAGAAAAGAAACGTAGCTAGACTTCACTAAAGCAACAATTTTCTTTCCTATACTGATTTAATATTTCTATCTCTTTTGCGAAAAAAAAAAAGTATTAATTCACGAAATACATTGCAGGAGTGAATTTTATCAGCTAAAGGGGAATTGTTTGTTGACTAACGTTGGCTAAATCTAACATTTATTTTTTTTGGGGTCACAGAATCGATGTGTGAACATGATAGCACATCTATTTAACGCGCCACTTGGAGAGTCTGAATCCGCAGTCGGAGTCGGAACAGTTGGTTCTTCTGAGGCCATAATGCTTGCAGGCCTTGCCTTCAAGAGAAAGTGGCAAAACAAGCGTAAAGCCGAGGGCAAACCCTTCGACAAGCCCAACATTGTCACCGGTGCCAATGTCCAGGTATCCAATTTTTATGTTCAACTCGAGTGTACACAACTTATAACCAGAATTTCAATTTCCTTCAAATTTTCCCTTCTGAACTAATCATGTGATTTTTATGTTAATTCCCCGAATACGTTATACAGGTGTGCTGGGAGAAGTTTGCGAGATATTTTGAAGTGGAGCTGAAGGAAGTGAAGGTCACGGAAGGCTACTATGTAATGGACCCTGAGAAGGCTGTCGAGATGGTCGACGAAAACACAATCTGTGTTGCAGCAATTCTCGGTTCAACCTACAACGGAGAATTCGAAGATGTCAAGCTCTTAAACGACCTCTTGCTAGAAAAGAACAAGCAAACTGGGTATACATATGATTTTTTTCTTTATTATGCCTTTTTTTTTTATTTTAAATTTTATAAATTAGTCCTTTTGTTTGATACATCGTACAAATAAGCTGCAGAGCCAGAAAATTTTTCAGTGGAACATTCATAAGAAAGAAAACGTAGAACGTAAATTTTTTATTCCCTTTGAAACATTCTCAAATGTGAAAACTTCTAAATCCGAATGTTGTATGCTTGCAGCTGGGACACTCCGATCCATGTCGACGCAGCGAGTGGCGGGTTCATTGCTCCTTTCCTGTATCCGGAACTTGAGTGGGATTTCCGGCTTCCGTTGGTGAAGAGCATCAACGTGAGTGGACACAAATACGGCCTTGTGTACGCCGGAGTTGGCTGGAATATCTGGAGGAGCAAAGACGACTTGCCTGAAGAGCTCATCTTTCACATAAACTACCTTGGAGCTGACCAACCCACTTTCACCCTTAATTTCTCCAAAGGTAATAAAATCACAATCTTTATTTATTTATAATTTATTTAGTTCTTGTCGTCCAAGTCTAAATTAGCTTAACTTGTCAAGTGTTTCTAATGAAAACGTGTTCTTACCTCTGACAGGTTCAAGTCAAATTATTGCTCAATATTATCAACTCATCCGATTGGGCTTTGAGGTAATTAAGAGCAGCCCCATCAAATATATTAATTTATTATATATTATACTTCAAATTCCCTGAAACGTCAATATATCATCTATATACAGAGGTTTTGTAATATCCGGCACCCTTATAAAAAGGACACATGTAACTTTTTTTATATATATTATTGTAACAACCAGTTGATTTTAATATAATGTTTTTCAGTGATGTTTTTCATTTAAACGGATAATTCTAAATAGTACATTAAAATATTTTAAATTAAAATTTACATGTAAATCAACTAATAGTTACAAGATTTTAAATAGAATATTATAACTGTCGGATAGGTATGATAACTTGGGACATTTTAATTAAATAAATTTTGACACTTCAATGTCATGTACTGTAGACCACTCATGTACTAAGTGAAATTCTAACATGACTTGATCCTTTGTTCCTTTAGGGTTATCGCAACGTTATGGAAAACTGTCACAACAATGCAATGGTGCTGAAAGAAGGTCTAGAAAAGACGGGGCGTTTCAACATCCTCTCGAAGGATGTTGGGGTTCCGGTGGTGGCCTTCTCGCTCAAGGACAGGAGCCGCCACGACGAGTTTGAGGTCTCCGAGCTGCTCCGCCGCTTTGGCTGGATTGTCCCAGCCTACACCATGCCTGCTGATGCCCGCCATGTCAGCCTGCTTCGCGTCGTTATAAGGGAAGACTTCTCTCGCACCCTTGCCGAACGCCTCGTCATCGACATCACAAAGGTGCTGCAAGAGCTCGACAAACTGCCCGCGAAAAACGGCAATAATCGTGACACATGCGTCAATGGTCATGAAGAGAATAATGGAAAAAAGAACGGATCAACGAAGAAGACGGACGATGAGATAAAGAGGGACATTGCAACTCATTGGAAGAACATTGTCATGGCTAAGAAGGCAAATAAGATTATGCTGTCTTGCAGCTAATCTCGGGCACTGATCTTATACCATCTTCGGGAGTTTTATTTACCATTAACTCAGAGGCAATATGGTCACTTGTTTTGCTAGTAAAGTATTAATTAATAACCACCAACAAATGTTTTTGTTTTTTTTTTGTGTGTTTTAATTTGTTTCATTATTATTTGTCAAGTGTGTACTTTGAGATTGACCATTGTTTTACTTTTTGCAATGTGCTAGAAATAAATTTTATGTACTAAACATGTTTTTATCTGACTATTGTTCCAAATGGTGTTCCTTTCTATTTCAAGTCTTGCATATTTAGGTATTTATTAAATATAAATGATGAAAAGGAACAACTAACACATCGTAACAAATTAAGTTGGTACCTACTAACAACCTCATTCTGCCTTAATTTCCTTTTTTTTTCTTTTAATAAAATGAAGACGATTAGCATCAAGGTTTAGAAAAAATATTCCAACTAAGTTGACACCCTCTTTTAGAACCTATCCCATTAATAAAAAGAAAAAAGTTAAAAGAAATGATAAAGACAGAAGGCAAACAAAACAAAACAAAACGGAAACAAAGGATAGAAAGCCCCGATGTAGTTATATGGGGTACCGGCCCTTCGCACCCAAAACATATTTAGTCTAGGGTTATATACAAAAATACCATTAATTTGACACCTCCTTTTATATCTATGCCCACTATAACATTAATATTGATAATTTTGTCATTTCATAATGCTAAAATTATCAATTTTAATATTAGAGTAGACAAAATTATAAGGAAGTACTCAAAGAATGACTCTCTACCTAATTTTCTTATTAGGTAGTCCATGCCTCCATAAAACCCAAAAAAAAAAAAAAAAAAAAGTATCCTTTCTTGACAATTGAATCTCCACTAATCTATGCTATTATACACAGAGACTAATTTAAATCTTTAACGTATAAAGATTCATATTATGATTTTAAAATCCTCAGGAAATACTAAGTTAATCAGAATTGCACATTTCTTTAATTTTCTGGCACATCATTTTTTGTGCACCGAGCCATCTACATTGCCAGTAAAATCTAAAAGACCTATTACTAAGATTTCAAAGGTTGTTTTTCCCTTATTGTTTGGTATTGTTTCTTGCTTATCAGGTGGAGGTTTGGTATTCTCTTCAGTATAACTAGGATTTTAAAGGGTATTAAAAGAGTGATTCCATCTTGGATTTTAAATTCATAGTAAATGTGCCTTGGAAGTTTAAAATGCGCAGTGGTCGGTTACACTCGAAAGACTTTGTACTAGAACTACTTTTTGTGTCTCACATTTAAAGGAGAGAATTCGATGTTATGGAGTTCATATTTCTTTAGATAAGTTGGTTGTTTTCCTCGGTTTTGTTGGAGTTCGTTTGATGCAGGAGTTTTTAATTGTAGTGTTAGGTCCGGATGGATGGATTATCAAGACTTATTTATACAGATAATAACTTATGTGAATCTGTTCACATAGATCATATATTAATTGCACCAGTTAACACAACACGAAAAATCATAAACATGAGTAAATAATACGAGAATAGCTGATATGATTATTTAACGTGTCCAAAAACCCAATTTGGGGGAAAAAAAAAACATGGGTACTAAGAACATTAATAGCTTAAAGGAGGGACTTTATTAATCTTCAAATTATAGTTACAACGAAACATATTATGAGTATCACCAAGCACTCCACTATTACTAAAACTCACGAAATCTCCACCTATCTACAATAAGTCTCCTGCTTGTTTGGCTCGCCTTCGGTCTAACTGAATTACTTCAAGCCTCAATGCTCCCCTTCGGCCACTCTGAGCAGCCACGATCTCCTCTGACTTACTCTAGATCGGTAACATTTGCCTATATGGTTAAGACTAAATGCTCTTGTTCTTTCACTCTTAAAACTCTATGAGAACTGCTAAATAAATGCTCTAAATCACTCTAGCTACACAGGGGGTATAATTTTTGGTGTAAGGCATGAATGGGAAACACCCCAAAGGTCTTCTAGACTCTTATCCAAGAAATTTGTAGCTTTAGAATATTATGTCGATCTTCCCCGCAATCAGGCGTTGACTTGTGCAAACACACTAGTCGTTTCATGATATTGAAAAACAAAATTTGCACCAAAAAGAAAACTTGGATCTCGGATTTGGATTAGATCAAATCCAACTTAATTGCGAAATTTTCTGCTTAAAAACTTCCCAATATTTCTTATCTCATTTTAGAGTGATCCTCTATCATTTGGATAAGAAAATTTCCAACTTACCTATTCCTGCAAGTCACCCCTTAGACTTTTCACATATGCACCAATCATTCTATACTAGTCCAAAGGCAATGGCGGATACAGGGGTTGCCAGTGGGCGACTATAGCCCCCACTGAAATTTGGTGTTATTTTATTTTTACCCCAAAAGTTTTATTATCTTAATAACTTGCCCCAATTGAAATTAATTTTTTTTATATATAATCCTTATTTTGTCTGTATTAAAAATAAAAAATTTTCACATAATCTTCAATAAACTTAATTTTATTGAAAAAAAGTTTATATTTTTACTATTTTGTCCCACTAAAATTAAAAATTTTCATATAACCCCATTTAAAATTTATTTTACCTTGAAAATTTTTTTAATATACATTCTAATTAAAATAGTTTTCTAACTCCGTCATTTGGATAAGAAAATTTGCATGAGCGTTGTTATAAGGCTATAGCTCCGCATAAGCTCCGTAACAATGTGCAACACCCATTTACTATATATAAAAATAAAACTACCAAGAAGTGGGGCCCAGTCATCTCAAAACAATGGGTCCCAACATTTGCAGTTTCTTTTTCTTGGGTAAATAAATGAAGAGCAGAGGTTTTTAAATTGTACTTCCCACATAGACGGGAGCCTTCGGAGTTGAAATATTAATTATGGATATCATTAGTTTACAATAAATGGCTCAGCCCCTCAAAACAAGTAATCAAACCTGTCCAAATAGATGCCAGTCAGTCTTGCACCACATAAGGAAAGTTGGCACAAATCTTTGCTAATCAAAATCAAAATAACAAAACTTTCTCTATGAATTTTTGGCTCACTATTTTCATAAGAAGATGCCAATAAAAAATTGTAGGGAAAATATGCGTAACATGTGAAATATATCATCACGTTATAATAGCCTGGATCATGCATTAGTTTTCATTGTTAGGAATTTTCCCTCATGGGATTTTACCTATCAAAGCTTTAATGAAGTCCCTTAACTATTTGTTTGGTAGTTCTTTTAGCCAATTTAATTTTCTTTTCATATGAGTTGTTTTTTACGTCTATATGATCACTCTTTTGACTTGTAATTTCTCTTGACTTTTGCAATTTTCTTTAGTTCAAACCACACATGGGTGCAAACCACACATGGGGTCTTAGTGTGAGATTTTAAGTTTCTCATGGGTGCAAACCACACAACTTAAAAAAAAAAAAAAAAAGTTGTGAATTCACCTCTTTCAATTCAATGATAATGTCTCATCAATTAAGTTACGGGGTATCTTTTTGTATTTTAAAAGATATTTTCCAACTTTAAAAATTGGAGAAAATACTTGTATATGACCCTTGACTGACATATAGATGTACTTAAGTATTTTTGAAAAATCATCCAATGACGAAATGTTACTTGTGCTATAAATATCACTAATTTTATCATCATTTTTCAAGAAGGAAAAATGACAAATACATCTCGGGACATAGTTTCTCTTTGTGCCTTTCTCTTTATATCTTTTAGTTTTTACAACACATATAATTGGTATGTAATTTCCCCTATAATATATAATAATATTCTCAAAAAATTAAACTATTTATCACTTTCTGAACGTGTTGACGACAAATTTTACCTTACAGAAAGTATATATAAGATTTAGTATTGTGCATATATTATGCCTACATCATTTTAGCAATTTATATTATATGAATTTTGTATCTAACTTTTTTTTTTTTGGTGATAATTGTCAGGAAATGATTTTTTTTTTTCAAAAACTTTGTATTTAATTTGAATAAAAGGCTATAATATTCTGAACCTTAAATGGTTTCTTTTTGTTGAGTTATAGGAAACTCTCTACAGCCAAAGGGGAACTCGAACAAGATCATCGTGTTAAGGACCGATGGAGGAGGATAAGCAAATATTTTCCTAAAGATGTTGAATGTGAATGTGAAGGGGAAGCCAATATTAAAGGCTACAATGAGATATGTAGAATGTTGGAAGGCGCGCAAAGTGGAGATTGTAAGGATTTAAGTTTTTTTGGTTATAGTGGTCGACAAAGATGTATGTGTTTATATATTTCGTAAAGAAATTGCTAACATGTTATCAAAATATGAAGTCATGTGTTTGAATTTTTACAATTGTTAATATGATATTATAGCAGAAGATTCCGAGTTCAATTCTTGTAATTGCACTCTTTATTTTTTATGTATTATGACGTGTTGGGTTTTTAATAAGTTTTGGGTTCTCATTAAATATTAGTGTTGAACTTCGTTTGTACATTTGTCCATTATCAGACATGTATGTGAGAAAGAATGTTAAAATAACAAAGGGAAATGGGGGGAATAGACTAACAATCTCTAGTAATTAACAAAAATATTTTTAGGTGATAAATATCATATAGATGGTAGATTATATATCTTGGAAATATTTTTATAAATCAAATGTTTGCAGTGTGATAAATAATTTATTTACAAAGTATATTTACTAAAAAAATAAGTTAAAAATTCTTGTAATTAAACAATTTATCATAAATATGCTATTTACCTGAAAGAGTTTTAAAATATGCTATTTGTTTAAGTATTTTAAAAAATAACTTATGTACTCTAAATTTTTAAAATAAAATTATTATTGGTCAATCTCTTTAAAGCTTAAAGTTCTTAAATAGATTGATCAACTAACACTCTGTAACTGTCCAAAATGTATTTGTCCCTTCTTGGCTCAGATAGGATATCCTCCATGGTAGATTTACGAGTAACAAACTAAATGAAGTATATATACAAATCCTATCCTCGCATGCCTCCAAAAGAAAATCATTAAAAATCTTAGTAGAAAAAAAAAAAAAAAAAAAGGGAAAAATATTAGTATAAACCTTATATGATAGTTGGGCCTAACGCCTAATGTACCAAAAACATGCACACTCGTATATCTTTTTCCGTTTGTATTGTGGATGATATATTATTGTTGTGAATAGTATTAGGTTATATAGTTTTATATTTATGTATTACTTGTTTTTAATTATTATTAGATTTCCTTTTTTTCAGCAGTTAAGGGTATATAAATCTTTTTTTATATATTTTTCAAGTTAGCTTATATAAACCTCTCTCGATGTATTATTTTGATTCATTGATTGGAATAACGAACCCTATCTTTCTCTTGTTCCCAAATTGGTTCTTGGTTTTCTACTAATAGATGGAGATAGAATAGGTGAAGGTACAATTACACATTCGTATGCCGTCCTTATGTGCGTCACTGCTGTCCGTACATTACCGCCAGCCGTACAAGAACATCGATTTTTTCTCGGATCATCCATACAATCGCTCTCTGCTTCTATTTGCTCGCTTCCACACGTCTTGATTGTTTCTTGGTTTGATTTTACATCACAATATTGTTCTTTCTTCTTTGGTGATTATTGCCTCCTCCTTCATCGAATTTTGGTAATCAACAGTGGACATACATACCACTTCAACCAAATCTTGCAATGGTTGCATCGTCATTAAATCCATTTATGTTCAAGCAATTTCAAAAATTTCTTACCATACAGCCACAAGTTAAGTCTGCCTTCTCTCATAAAGGTTTGTCATCCTCTAGTAATTCCGGTATATCTTCCTCCTTGTGGGTCGTAGATTCTGGAGCTTCTCATCATATGTCCCATAATCTATCATTTTTTTTTCTTTCTCTCCTAATTCATTCGTGCCAATTATGACTGCTGATGGTACTCTTATGCCATTAGTAGGCGTTGGTTCGATTGTCACACCTTATATGTATCTTTATAATGTTTATCACATTCATGTCTTAATTGAATAATTATTTCAGTGGGGAGGTTGTCAAATATTTGAGTTTTAATTGAATAAGGTTCAACTTTTTAACTAAATATGTACTCAAATGATATAAAATTGAGCAGCAACACTCTTCAATTTTGGCATCAATTTCAAGTTAGTTGTAAAACCCTTCTAAATTTTGACAATTAGAAGCATAAGGATCGATGATGCCAAAAATTATAAGTTCATGGGGTTAGTTGGCAAGAAAAAAATTTATAAACTAAATTGTCAAATTCAAAAAGTTTAAGGGATGTCTATACATCTTAGAAAATAATATAAACAACTCAAACTTAAGAATATATTGTTGATTTTGGCTGAGAAGAATAATTTTTTTTCCTTTTTTAATTAAATTCATATGTGCCGTAGTCAGTTGTGGAGCCAGAAAATTATTTCAATATATATGTGAGGGTGCCGTAAAAGAAATTAGAGATATATATATTTTTTTCTCTAAAATAAGGACTTAATTATGTATTTTAATTACTGAGTATGGGTCCAATGATTTATATATTTATATATGTATATATATATATATATATATAATGGACGCATAACTATATCTTTCATAGATTTTAGAAGAAAAATTAAAATATCAAGATTTAAATGGGGGCACGCTTGTATTTTTTCTTTTAAAATGAAGACAACTGAAATTTAAAAAAAAATTTAGGATTAAAAATTCTTAACTTTTGAAAAAATGAGTGGGGGTAGCGCCACCCCCACTCATTTACATGTGACTCCGCCACTAGTCATAATAAAATGAAGACGATAATTCAATCCCACAATCCCGTTCAAAACCCCCTCCCATGCCATTGTAAGGTGAAAGGGTCTTAAGCTGACCTATATGAATAATTAATTAGGATAGTTAACCATCAAATTCATATGTAAGACTAATTAGGATAGTTATCCATCAAATTCATATGTACTAGGTCTTACAAGAAGTCATTTAATATAGCATGACCGCCATGGGATTGAATTTCTTTGCCTCCATTTTTAAATGTCAAAATTTTAATACAAATATTCTGACCTTCAAGTTTTTAGGACCATATAAACAACACGTAGATTTGACCAGAAATTAGTCGTATAGTTGATATTACTAAATCCCAATTCACTAACAAGAAACACCTTTTAATTTGATAGTGAAATGAAGAAGGAACATTAATGGCTAGCGCCTAGATTATTGGAAGTTTTCTATAGTCTGCTGGTTCGTTGTATGAATGTTCAATTTCAATAGTTAATTTTAAGCCATTTCATTGACATTTTATTTATTTATTTATTTTTGTTTGTCATAATGAACCATTTTGAAAAGTATCTTTAATTTGCGTAACCCATGTAAAATCATCTTCGACACGTCTGATCATGTGGCGTGTCATATATCACCCCGCCCATAGCTCACAGCAGAATTTAAAACCGATTCCTAACTTTAATTAATGGTGGCATTTAGCCTTGGTACGATTTGGTTGTTTTTAATATAATTTTAATAAGGGGAAAGTACCTGAATCACATAAAGTTGAAGACTATTGCATTAATACGATACAAAAAAAAAGTAAAATTAAATTAATATGACACAAAATCAAACTAAAGTAAACTAAAATTTGTGTCATATAATCAAGACGTGAGAGTTTTTGTTATGTTGGTCAACATATGAAAAAAACGGTGATTATTTGGATAATTTTCTCTTTTGGTTGGTGTGATAATTCACTACTTCGTTTGGAGCTCAAGTTTAACTCAAGTTAAACTGTACTTTTTTCATCATGTTTTTTGTCTTTTTCTGAAAAAGTTTTTTGTCTTTTCTGAAAAAGTCAACAAAAATTACTATTCAAACTTAAATTCATCAACTCAACTCAAACTCAACTCATTCAGCAAGCACCCCCTAATGATTAGAATTAATGACTCTACAAGGAAAAAAAGGATAGTGGCTCTTCCTGTTCATCATGAAAAGGGATTTAGATGGTGAAAATGCAATACCACATGTTCGCTTGTTGTTTTTAGGAGATCATGCACTTTTTTTTTTCCTCCCTTTTTTATCTGGTGGATTTGTCTTGTAGGAATTGTCGTTTGAGGGTTTTAATGATACCTCTTCTACCTATTTCAAATTAAAGAGTAGATCTTCTAATTCAGAGGGTTCAATCAGTTTATGCTTCGTTTTAAATTTAATGTTGAACTTGAAATCATTTTCGGTCTTTTTATTGCCATTTTTGTTCAGGCTACCTGACTCTTTTCTTTTATTCAACACTTATTTATTTATTTATTTTCATTATCATTTTATTAATTAATTGATTAGGATTTGCTCTTTGATAGGTGGTACTCTAGTTAAGATGTTAAAAAATTCATTGGTATAAATTATTTTCTTGAGGGAAAAAAATTCCTAACATACGAAATATGAGTCAAGATCTGTTGTTTCGGATTTTTCTAACTCATTGGTTGTCCCCCAGTAGTGTTATGCCATATCATCTGATTTTAAAAATTTAGCCACATAAAAAAGCTAAATACTAAAAATTCTTGAATCAATTAATGAGTTGTCAACATACTATTGAGGAGACAACCATTCAGACAAGAAACTGAGACAGTAGATTTGAACTCTCAATTTTATTCTTAAACTTTGATATTATCAAGCTTAGCATTATTAATGACTAAGACATTAAAATTAAACCACTTTTAATAAATTTTAAGAAATTTCTAAAACACAACAGAGCATTAAAAAAAACATTTAGTGCAAAAAGAGGAAGGATGGTAAAAAATCACATTAACATGTTAAAAAAAAAATATGATCGAACTCAATAAAGATCTTACAATTTATAAGACAATCCCTGCCGATAACGTCTTAATACCCTACAAAAAGAATGTCCGCCCTGCGTGGCAGTGAAATTTTATTGAAAAGCAAAAGATATCAATTGTTTAGGATGCAGGATTGGAATTAGGGTCTATAGACTGTCATTTTTTTGCCCTAAAAAAATAGTCATACATTTTTTGAGGACGACTAGAAATTTCTATGTGAAAAATTCATAATCAACTAGCATACACAAGTCAATTTTCCCACATTAAAATATTATTTTAAAAAATGCTAAAGATAGTAACTCTAATATCAATTTTTTAAGTACCAATTTATATAATATATAAGTTATTTTTTTTTTACTGGTAAATATTTAAAGTTTGCCATATTAATTGATTATATTTACCAATAAAAATATGATATATGTATTGGTATTTAAAAATTAGAATTAAAATTGTTATTCTTAGCATTACTCTATTATTTTAGTATCTCAAGTTACAACTAGAGTAATAAAAGTAACTGTACACTACAAGAAAAAAAAAAAATAAAAAAAGGTAACTGTATCTCAAACTCTCAATTGGACCTTTAATATATATATTTTAAACAAATTAATAAATTCTTTTTTCAATTGGGAACGATGAAATATGTTTTTAGATTGAGAGGAATAATAAGTAACGGTATGTAAATAGTTTCCGATATTCTTCACGTGATTTGGAATGAATTTCTTCACTGCGAGAGAACAAATTCTCTGCAGCTGGTGGCCTAATTGATGACTCAAACCTTTGGAACTTTATTCACTAATATACCACTTAATTTCCCATCGTTTTGTCCACGAAACCTCCTGATCTCTCTTGGACCTTTTTTTTTTATCCCCCTCTACTGGTGACGGTGATCTTTTTTGTTTCATTTCGGTGGGTTGCCAAAGACTTGATATTCTTCATACACAACATGATCCACGGGAACTCGGTCTAGAGTCATCCAATAATTCAACGGTCCATAATGACCACTTCTTGAACATCTGTACCATTATTCGGTTGACATTTCCATACTTGCCTATTCTGCCCCCAAACTACAATACATCCTCTAAAAAAAAAAAAAAAAACCAAAAAAAAAAATTTGTTGCACGTCTAATCTAACGATAATTATTCCATATATACTGTTATATATAAGGTTAAGAATTTAAATATCCACAGCCCCCCTCCCCATTTTTCTAAATATAAATAGATAAGTTTTAATCACTTATTTAAATAAACGATGAAAATTTGTTCTATTTCAGAAAATACAATTGATCATAATTAATTAATAAAAATATATGTTAATATTAATTAATTAATGATTAATTATAATTAACTAATTAATTACCGATTGATATTTAAAAAAAAGGGTCATTTTCCTAGGTGCTCTTTTACTAGTTGGAATAAAATATTTTTCAAGTTATTTTTATTTTTTTCTAAAAAATCAACAAAAATTTTATTTAGTTTTGATAAGTCAAATAACCCCAATTCAAAAAATTTAGTTACAATTAGTAAACCAAACACAAGTTAATTTTATAAAACATCGATATTTAAAAAAAAAAAAAAAACTTGTTAAAAATGAGTATTCTGAAAAGTGTACAAAACACATTTTTTTTGCAATTTGCGAACGCAAAATTATTTTAACTACGTGGTCAAGTTGTGCATACAAAATAAATATTTGTCACTTTCCTTTGCTTTCCTTCTTTCCATGCCGGGTCAACTTTCTTTCCGTTTCTTTATTATTCTAGAAAAGTACCAAAAGGACCACATGGAGAGTAAATTCCAGTTTCTCATACACCTTCTTTTATTATTATTATTATTTAATTGAACAATCTCTAACTTGTGTATATATATCTACATATCCCATTCCCCTTCTCCAAGCAAAACACATCAATTTCTGATCTCTCTATCAACCTTAACAAAACCTTTTCTCTCTGTTCTTTCATTCTTTTCTAACCAAAATTTTTCTCTTTTAATTTTCAAATGGGGCTTTCGAAAACCTTCTCCGAATCCGACATCTCCGTCCACTCGACATTCGCCTCTCGCTATGTCCGAGACTCGGCGGCTAAGTAAGTAACTCAACCTTTGTTATTTGATCAGATTATTGTTGGTTTGATTAACTGTATTGACTTCTGTATTGTCACTAATTTATGCATTCATTTTTGTGGTGTTAACATAGGTACAAGATGCCGGAGAATTCGACGCCGAAGGAGGTGGCGTACCAGATGATCAACGACGAGCTAATGCTCGACGGAAAGCCGAGGCTGAACTTGGCGTCGTTCGTCACGACCTGGATGGAGCCGGAGTGCGATAAGCTCGTCATGGACTCCATGAACAAGAACTACGTTGACATGGACGAGTACCCCGTCACGACTGAACTTCAGGTTTTTATTTTTATTTTTTATTTTTTTAACACTCTCGTTTATGTTTTTCTCTCTCTTTTTTTCTTTTCTTTAATTAGTACTGGTGGCTCATGTTACTCGTGTTGGGTTGTCTGGAATTTTTGGGAGTTGTTAATCCTTGTGTTGCCAAAACGTGTTTCACATTTGTCTCTTCTATTTGAAAAAAAAAAACAAACGCGGTTTTAATTCTGAATCTTTGAAAAAGTCCAACTTCAATATGGACAGAAAAGAAACGTAGCTAGACTTCACTAAAGCAACAATTTTCTTTCCTAGACTAATTTAATATTTCTCTCTCTTTTGTGAAAAAAAAAAATGTACTAATTCACGAAATACATTGCAGGAGGGAATTTTATCAGCTAAAGGGGAATTGATTGTTGAGTAATGTTGCTAAATCTAATATTTTTTTTGGTCCCAGAATCGATGTGTGAATATGATAGCACATCTATTTAACGCGCCACTTGGAGAGTCTGAATCCGCAGTCGGAGTCGGAACAGTTGGTTCTTCTGAGGCCATAATGCTTGCAGGCCTTGCCTTCAAGAGAAAGTGGCAAAACAAGCGTAAAGCCGAGGGCAAACCCTTCGACAAGCCCAACATTGTCACTGGTGCCAATGTCCAGGTATCCAATTTTTATGTTCAACTCGAGTACACAACTTATAACCAGAATTTCAATTTCCTTCAAAATTTCCCGTCTGAACTAATTATGTGATTTTTATGTTAATTCCCCGAATACGTTATACAGGTGTGCTGGGAGAAGTTTGCGAGGTATTTTGAAGTGGAGCTGAAGGAAGTGAAGGTCACGGAAGGCTACTATGTAATGGACCCTGAGAAGGCTGTCGAGATGGTCGACGAAAACACAATCTGTGTTGCAGCAATTCTCGGTTCAACCTACAACGGAGAATTCGAAGATGTCAAGCTCTTAAACGACCTCTTGCTGGAAAAGAACAAGCAAACTGGGTACATATGTGAATTTTTTCTTTATTATGCCTTTTTTTTTTTTAATTTTATAAATTAGTTCTTTTGTTTGATACATCGTACAAATAAGCTGTAGAGCCAGAAAATTTTTTCAGTGGAACATTAGTAAGAAAAAAAATGTAGAACGTACATTTTTTATTCCCTTTGAAACATTCTCAAATGTGAAAACTTCTAAATCCGAATATTGTATGCTTGCAGCTGGGACACTCCGATCCATGTCGACGCAGCGAGTGGCGGGTTCATTGCTCCTTTCCTGTATCCGGAACTTGAGTGGGATTTCCGTCTTCCGTTGGTGAAGAGCATCAACGTGAGTGGACACAAATACGGCCTTGTGTACGCCGGAGTTGGCTGGAATATCTGGAGGAGCAAAGACGACTTGCCTGAAGAGCTCATCTTTCACATTGACTACCTTGGAGCTGACCAACCCACTTTCACCCTCAATTTCTCCAAAGGTAATAAAATCACAATCTTTATTTATTTATAATTTATTTAGTTCTTGTCGTCCAAGTCTAATTTAGCTTAACTTGTCAAGTGTTTCTAATGAAAACGTGTTCTTACCTCTGACAGGTTCAAGTCAAATTATTGCGCAATATTATCAACTCATCCGATTGGGCTTTGAGGTAATTAAGAGCAGCCCCATCAAATATATTAATTTATTATATATTATACCTCAAATTCCTGAAACGTCAATATATCATCTATATATAGTGGTTTTGTAATATCCGGAACCCTTATAAAAAGGACACATGTAACTTTTTTTTTTATATATATCATTGTAACAACAAGTTGATTTTAATATAATATTTTTCAGTGATGTTTTTCATTTAAACGGATAATTCTAAATAGTACTATTAAAATATTTTAAATTAAAAGTACATGTAAATCAATTAATAGTTACAAGATTTTAAATAGAATATTATAACTGTCGGATAGGTATGATAACTTGGGACATTTTAATAAATAAATTTTGACACTTCAATGTCATGTTCTGTAGAACCACTCATGTACTAAGTGAAATTCTAACATGACTTGATCCTTTGTTCCTTTAGGGTTACCGCAACGTTATGGAAAACTGTCACAACAATGCAATGGTGCTGAAAGAAGGTCTAGAAAAGACGGGGCGTTTCAACATCCTCTCGAAGGATGTTGGGGTTCCGGTGGTGGCCTTCTCGCTCAACGACAGGAGCCGCCACGACGAGTTTGAGGTCTCCGAGCTGCTCCGCCGCTTTGGCTGGATTGTCCCAGCCTACACCATGCCTGCCGATGCCCGCCATGTCAGCCTGCTTCGCGTCGTTATAAGGGAAGACTTCTCTCGCACCCTTGCCGAACGCCTCGTCATCGACATCACAAAGGTGCTGCAAGAGCTCGACAAACTGCCCGCGAAAAACGGCAATAATCGTGACACATGCGTCAATGGTGATGAAGAGAATAATGGAAAAAAGAACGGATCAACGAAGAAGACGGAAGACGAGATAAAGAGGGACATTGCAACTCATTGGATGAACATTGTCATGGCTAAGAAGGCAAATAAGATTATGCTGTCTTGCAGCTAATCTCGGGCCCTGATCTTATACCATCTTCGGGAGTTTTATTTACCATTAACTCAGAGGTAATATGGTCACTTGTTTTGCTAGTAAAATATTAATTAATAACCACAAATAAATGTTTTTGTTTTTGTTTTTGTTTTTGTTTTTTTATTTGTTTCATTATTATTTGTCAAGTGTGTACTTTGAGATTGACCATTAATTCTTTTACTTTTTGCAATGTGCTACAAATAAATTTTATGTACTAGACATGTTTTTATCCGACTATTATTCCAAATTAATGGTGTTCCTTTCTATTTCAAGTCTTGCATATTTAGGTATTTATTAAATATAAATGATGAAAAGGAACAACTAACACATCATAACAAAGTTGGTACCTAATAACAACCTCATCCCGCCCTAATTTCCTTTTTTTTTTTTTCTTTTAATAAAATGAAGACGATTAGCATCAAGGTCTAGAAAACATATCCTAACTAAGTTGACACCCTCTTTTAGAACCTATCCCATTAATAAAAAAAAAAAATTAAAAGAAATGATAAAGACAGAAGGCAAACAAAACAAAACAAAACAAAACAAAACGGAAACAAAGGATAGAAAGCCCAGATGTAGTTATATGGGGTACCGGCCCTGCGCACCCAAAACATATTTAGTTTAGGTTCCTGGACGCCTAGCCTCTTGGCATAGATAGCCCCTTTGTGTGCTTCTGTGGACTCGGGGAGACACTTGCTGTAACCGTCGTAAGCGTCCTAGGGCTAGACTTCCCGTGTCTAGGAGGGACTCGAAAGCGCCGCAAATGCATTGGCCCTGAACGGCTCTCCTGGCCTTGGCGGGCTCGGGCATTCTTTAGGAGCTTTCAAGGTTCCTATTCACAAGAAACCTAACTCTAGTTTTCTTAGAGGCTCAGCAGGTAAATCCCAAGGTTCAGAAGATAAACCCGAAGGGACTACTCTATACTAAGAGACTAGTGTGATGACCGGAAATCCATTTCCGGCAAGCCTAAATTCCCAAAACCCAAATAATAGTATAAACTATAGTATATATACAGGGACTCTTAAAGTATATCGAGAGAGGAGATTAGCTAAACATAATTGGGGATTTTTATTTCTGAGAGAAATATTTTACAACTAGGCTTCGATGATCCTCAATGAAGAAGGAGGTCATCTATATATAGGCGAGGAAACTAAGCTCCGGATTTCAAATCCGGATTTCACACTTATCCTAAAAACAGTAAAACTCATAATGCGAGGCCTAACAAATGGCCGACAGGATAAAGAGATTCGACCAAAAAGCAAATGGCCGACAAGATTAAAAGAGAAACGGCCAAAAATTACAGGTGGCCGAAAGGATAATTAGGCCAAATGGCCGACAAACTTTAATAATTAAAGTAGACAGCTGGCTGGTGCGTTGGAGGTGCTGTAAGGTCTTGCGTCATATGGTTGTTGACGTAAGGGCTTACGTTTGGGTTTGTGCTACGTCATGGATGACGTCTCTTGTCTGGTCTTTCTGGCTCTAGCTTCGTTTGTTTTTCTGCTATGGCGAGAGCTTCTTGTTCATCGATGAGATGGAGGATCTGATTTCTGATTTGGGGATCTTCCCAGTCTTCGTCTGTGAACCAGAGTTGAGCAGTGTCTGGTCTTGGAAGGGCTTGGGTGATAGCTGGAGTGAGCTCATACTGCATGGTGCAGCTCTGTGTTGTCTTGGGCTCAGAGACAGAGACTTTAGTGCTAAAGTCTTCTGCGGCGATCCTGGCATATTCTTCCATAGGGTCCTCTTGGGAGAACTCAAATGGATCATATTGAGAAGCTCGGAGGACATCGTCCTGTGAGGGTTCTTCAGATTGGAATCTGATGGGCTGTGAGCAGATAGGTTGTGAGCTGTCTGGAGTTGTTGTTGCAGAGAGAGGGAAGTTATCCAGTTTTCTGAATATGTTGCTTGAATTCCAGGTGCTAGATTGTTCTGATGAACTTGATGGGTTAGATGATCCTGATGGTTGTGATGGATTATTGAGTTCGTCAAGGATCTTCTTGACCTGTTCCATGTGCCTGGTAGGCATGTGATCCCATGGTGCATCTTCCTCGGGTCCTGGCCAGATTGCATCTGGTATGACTTGATTTTTGAGAAACAGGGTCTTCTCAATCTGTCTGACTTGTGCATTACTGATAGAAAGAGGCCATTGATGCGATCCGTGGACTTCAAGACAAGGAGCATATGCTACTGCGTCTGTATCTATCTTTGTGCAGTTGAGGCTGACAAGGAAGATAGTGAAGCAGGAGTTGATCGCTTCTTCTGGGATTCGTTTGAGGTGCTGGAACTGTGCTGTGTACCTGTCCCATTGCTGGGTGAGGTGTTGATCCCATATGCTGAGTGGAGCAAACCAGGATAAGAGGTCCATCTTGGTTTTGTGAGCATTTCTGTGCTGTGGATGGTAGTTGAATATCCTGATAGAGGATCTGAGAGGAATAGTGGGGACTTCTATGGCGATGGTGTGAAAACTGGCCAAATACCAGAAAAGTCTGGCAAGGGCCTGCGGCATATACCATGCTTCTCGGAGAGGGAATATCCTAGCAAAAGGATATTTGGGGTGGAAGTTGGTATCTTGAACCATTGGTTGGTCATAGATCCGGATTAGGGTTTTTTGGAGGTCCAGGGCTCTACTGATAGATTTTTCTTTTGAGTTATCAGAGAGAGTGACCTTTCTAGCATCCTTGGAAAAGGTAGGAGGGAAAATGGCTACTAGATTTGGAGAGGAAGAGGAAGCCATTTCTGAATCTTTTATGATGGTGAAGATGAGTGGGATGGTTTGTTGTCTGGCGGTGATGATATTTATAGGGGGTCGAGAGAGGAGATCATGGATGATGTTTTCTTTTCCCTTGATATGGATAATATCAAAGGAGTACTGTGAAAACCATGCAGCTAGGCGAAGTAGCTGTGCATTTACCGCTCTGTTAGGTTTGAACTTTAGCATACCTTTTGACGCGGCAAAGTTTGTCTCGACCTGGAAGTGGTGTCCAATCAGATGGAACTCGAACTTCTGGATTCCTTGCTTTATGGCAAGGAGTTCTTTGAAGGTTGAGTGATGATGGAGTTGTGAGTCCTTAAACGTGCCACTTTTGTATCCACATATCCTTCTTTTTCCCTGTTCATCTTGTTCATAGAGAACTGCTCCCCAGTGTTTGTCACTTGCATCTGTCTGTAGGATTCTTTTTCCCGAGGAGGGAATCTGTAGTGGAGGCAAGTCTTGCATCAGCTTTTTGAGCTGTCGAACAGCGTCTGTTTGAGAGGAGGACCATGGTGAAGAGTCCTTTCTGAGCATCTGTTCGAGGGGGGCCATGTGTTGGGAAATCTGTGGAACAAAATCCCGGAGGTAGTTAACTATTCCGAGAAATTGTTGGACTTGGACCTTTGTGAGCTGTTGGTCTGGAAACTTCAACAGTTCTTGGGCTATATGAGGTTGGGCCTCATATTGGCCATTGGATAGTTTCATTTCCAGAAATTCTATCTGGGCTTGTCCAAGGTGGATCTTCCTTTCTGAGAGCATCACGCCATGTTGTCGTGTGAGATCTTCAAACTGGGCCAGTAGTTTTAAGTGATCTTCCTGTGTAGGGGAGAACAGGAGGATGTCATCTATGTAGATGAGTGCGTGGTCCAGTATTGGGCTGTAGATACGGCTCATAACTTTCTGGAATAAGGATGGGGCTGTTTTTAAACCAAAGGGCATAACAGTCCATTAGAAGTGGTGGTTTGGGATGGAAAAAGCTGTTTTGGGCCGATCAGAGGGTTGAATTCCTAATTGCCAGAAGCCTGCTTTTAAATCAAACTTTGAAAATATTTTGGCATTTGCAAGGCTTGAAAACAGTGTATGTTTGTTAGGCAATGGGAATTTATCATCTGCAAGGAAATGGTTTAGGGGCTGGTAGTTTATTACCAGTCTCTGTTTACCTCGAATCTGTTCTGATCGTTTGTTGACATAGAAGGCATGACATGCCCATGGTGAGTCTGTTGTTTCGATCAGACCTTGCTGTTGGAGTTCTGCACATTCGTCAGCTGCCATTTTCTGATGTTCAGGACTGAGACCTGGATGGCTGGCTTTGGTAGGGTTGATGTCTTCATTCTTCTTGAAAGGTAAGGAGATGAAGAAGTCCCTATTCTTCCATAGAGGATGATCGCATTTCTGTAGGAATTCAGAATGCGTGAGAGCACAGGAGTGTTGTACGAGCTTCTGTCGTATCTCCTGGTATGGATCCTTGTGCAGATGGAAGTAGTTGGGAATTGTTTCCCATGCAGTGAAGTACTGCTTGAAGGCTAGACCTTGAGCGAGGATTTTTAATCCTGGCTTCTTCATGTACAGATCAAATCCAATGATAAGATCTTTTCTAGGGAGCTTTGATCCGATGATCTTGTGGGTTACAGAACATCCTGGAAAGAATTCTAATCGTATGGACTTACTGATTAGTTCTGTACTGAAGACTTCTCCGTTTGCAGCATGAAAGAATTGTTGCTTCTTTTTCCAATATGCTGGAGGGAGGACGTCTGGGTTCATGATCGAATAGGAGGCGCCAGTATCAAAGAAAGCTGCAACCCTGATAGGGTTTGCATACTTGGAGGGGAAGACCTTCATTGTCTTGATGGGAACAATCTGGGCTATGTTGACAGTGTTGACAGCATTCATTTGGAGTGCTGACTGTTGGTTCTGCTCTGGGTCTGATTCTGATTCTGTATCTGAAGGAATTGATTCAGTCTGTTCATCAGAGTCAGAGAGATGTAGAGCACAGAGTGTTCTGTCGTTGATTTCATCATCTACAGAGAAGATGGATTCTATCTCGTTATCAGAGAGAGAGAGTCCTGTTTCCCTGTTGATATGAGAAATCATCTTTTGTGATTTCGCCTTAGGACAGTTCTTCATGAAATGCTTCTTGCTTCCGCAAATGAAGCATCTGGTTGAGCGCTTATTGCTGAAGTTTCTTCTTTTTCTTAGAAACTTCCATGAACCTTTTTTCTTGGAGAGGAATCTGTTTCTTTTGAAACCTTTCCGTCGTCTGAACTTTCTGGTTCTGGATGTTGGTTTGGAGAAACACGAGGAACATGAGCATCCTGGTGTTGGATTGTCGGGGCACTTGGTTAATAGTTCTTTATTGGAGCAGATTTTGTCGAACTTGTTCATCTGCTTCATGTAATCTTTGAAGAACTTATTCTGGGAGCACATCTTGTCAATGGCTTTGAGGATGAGCTGGTACAGTTCTCCTATGGTGACAGTTGCTATTTGTCTGTTAGCTGCTGTTAGGAGTCTGGTTGTTTCTTCTTCCAGCGGTGTTGGAATGGACGAGAGGAATGCTTGCTTAAGATTAGGATCATTGATACCTCCGATGAGGTAGAACTTCCGAGACATCTTCTGGAAGTGAGTTTCAAGATCCTTCTTGTGCATGGAGCAGCATCGCATCTTGAAGAAGTCTGATCTGGCTTTTTCGATGTTTGATGCGTCTTGTCCGCAGAATTCTGTAAAGAGCTGTCCTATTACAGTCTCTACATTGGGAAGCTGAACGAATGTCAGCTGTCTGTATTCTCCTATTGTAATCCACCAGTCATAGAGAATTCCGGTGAATCTGGCTGCAAAGTTCAGAAGAATTCTTCTGGTGTCTGCACCTGGTTTTTGTTGTTGGAGAATTAGGAAGGCTCTGAACTCTTGAAATCTGTCTCTCCATTTTGATGGAGGGATATCATCGAGAGTGATTATGAGCATTTTGCCATTGGATGGGCTAGCAGTGTGCTGCTGCTGTGGTGGCTGTTGTGGAGGAGGTTGATTAACCTCATCTTCATCCTGAACTTCTGAGATAGGAGGCTCAGGTGGCTCCATCGGAGTATGTGTGGGCTGATTCATCATGATCATAGGAGGAGGAGTCATTTCTTCTGGTAAAGAAGATGATGAGTCTTCTGACTGGTTGTTGTCTGAGGACCAATCTGAATCTTCAGGGACACTTTCATCTTCTTCTGAGGAAGTGTCTGGTTTGGAGATCTGGATCTGTGGAAGAGTCTGAGCACAGTTATCTCGGATGATCTTACTGAGAGGATTCTGGGTCTGGACCATCATTTGGGATGATGAAGGCAGTTCTTTTGCTTTGCCTTTTTCCTTTTCAGTAAGTCTTGGTAGAACAGTTGATGAGGGGAGTCTAGAGGATGACGCCTGTCGTTGCAATTGGCGTTTGGCTTCATCTTCTTCTTCGATTAGTCTGGCTAATCTTCTCATCGTATCTTCTTGTGGAGGAATTACAGGAAATGGTTGTTCCTGTACAGGGATTGTAGTAAACCGCCAGGGTGTTGCAGGTGGTTCTGGGAACCCTGTAAATGAATTCCTTCTGAGGGCTGATAATTGTACCTGTAGAGATTTTAACTCCTGTTCCTTTTCTAAGAAAAGTTTGTTGGAAAAGGAATTGGTTGTAGAGAGGTACTTCAGCTCAAGCTGTGTCTGCTGGACATGGGCTTCTAGTTTCTCGAGTATTGTTTGAGATTTAATCAGTCCATGATTGGTCTGATCAATCTTGGATTCCACTCGGGAAATCTTGGTGTCAATCTGCTGGAGGACTTTATTTTGGGCAATAAAGTTCTCTGAATGCCAGTTGAGAACAGCTTCTGCAGGGCCTATCTGTTTGAATGCTCCGTCGGGTCCTATAATCCTAGGATTAGGGACCTTGGGCTGCCTCGATTCTGATCCATCTGATGTAGCGGATGGTTTGATGGGAGGAAACATCTCATCATAAGAGGCTGGGCTTATCATACAGACCTGAGGTAGGGCTGTAGGTATTGGGCTTGGAGCTGGAGTAGGGAATTGGATTCCCTGTTTCTGAAAATACTTCTGGGCCTGTTTGTAACAGGGAAGTAAACTGGGCCTGCTTGTTGGTGCTGACGGTGGCTTCCTTGGATGGTCATCTGGATCTTCATTCCATCCTGTAGAAGTGATCGTGCCGTCTGTTCTTGGAGGTGGAGAGTATTTGACTAAAAAGTCAAACTTTCCTGATGGTTGTCCGAGAGTGTCAACAGTCTTGTCTCCGTTGTTGAACTGAGTCTTGAGCTTCTTTCCGAGGCTGACCTTTTTTGGAGGACTGTTTATGATATTGTGTTTGCCATGATCCTTGTTACAACCTGGGCAAAAACATACATCACAGTAGCAGTGTCCTGCTTGGGTTGTCGAGCATACTGTGGTTTGCCATCAGGTGAGAAGGAGAGAATGTCTATCTTGACAATCTCTGATTCCAGCGGAATCATCATGTGCTGAGTTGGGAAGTAGCTACATGGAGCCTGTTCTGGCTTGTTGAATGTGATCAGGGTTGATCCATCCTTCTGGGGGGTTATAGTGGCTTCTGATGACTGGATCGCAATATGAGAATCATGGAGTTTCTCATAGTTAGTGACCCAAGATTCTGGTAGAATCTTTACCAATTGTTCTCGGGAGATCTGTCTTGGAATCTGAGAACACATCGGGACGTTGTGAGAGTTCATGGTGATCATCAGGGCATCCGTGGCACCCGGGAGGGTAATATCCAGAGCATGATTCTGGAGTCTATACGCCATCTGGTAATGGAGAGTGGTTCCAATTGCATTAGGATCCATCTCTATTCCGGTGACCTGCATCTGTACTTTGAGTGCCTTCAGGAGTGTGGGGTTTTGTAGAGACATGTTGAAGTTGGGGAAGACAGTGAAGATGACTGTTCCCGCATTCAGTGTGGTCTGAACCGTAGTGATGACTGCGTCACTGTACTTCTTATGTCTTGAGTCCAGAAGGGCTATCCTGGCTGCAACAGGAAGTCCTTTTCTGCCATGAAAGGTGAGTGCGAGTCTTACTGCACCAAAATGGAGGTGAGTAAAACCTTGTGTCTGCCACTGGGACGGATATTCTGGAGGAATCTCCAGAGAGATGAATTGCTCGTGTGTAGTGGCTGGAAGGTTGCACTGGCTAAATTTGGTAGACTAGACGTATTCTCTTACCATTCTAGATGAGGGTTTAATTAGCTGTTTAATGGTTCTAGCTAAAGGGTATACAGGTTTAAGAAAGGCATGGTAAGGTTAATGAGGGGTAAGTCTTCCGAAATAATTTTCTGTTCGTCAGGAACATAATTTATTTCGTAAAGATATTCTAGCTTAGAGGAGGAGGATTTTCTAAGTATGGGAGAAGGTAAAGAGAAGCTAGCAGGGGTAGGCTGTATAGTTGAAGAGGTAGAAGGTGTTTCTGTGTTTTGGGATTCCATTATGGGTAGAAACCAATATACTTTTCAGAGTATGTATACCACTATGTATCTATACTACTTCTTTGTGCATTGAAAACTAGGCTCTGATACCACTTTCCTGGACGCCTAGCCTCTTGGCATAGATAGCCCCTTTGTGTGCTTCTGTGGACTCGGGGAGACACTTGCTGTAACCGTCGTAAGCGTCCTAGGGCTAGACTTCCCGTGTCTAGGAGGGACTCGAAAGCGCCGCAAATGCATTGGCCCTGAACGGCTCTCCTGGCCTTGGCGGGCTCGGGCATTCTTTAGGAGCTTTCAAGGTTCCTATTCACAAGAAACCTAACTCTAGTTTTCTTAGAGGCTCAGCAGGTAAATCCCAAGGTTCAGAAGGTAAACCCGAAGGTACTACTCTATACTAAGAGACTAGTGTGATGACCGGAAATCCATTTCCGGCAAGCCTAAATTCCCAAAACCCAAATAATAGTATAAACTATAGTATATATACAGGGACTCTTAAAGTATATCGAGGGAGGAGATTAGCTAAACATAATTGGGGATTTTTATTTCTGAGAGAAATATTTTACAACTAGGCTTCACCTCCTTTTATATTTATGCTCACTATAACATTAAAATTGATAATTTTATCATTTCATAATGCTAAAATTATCAACTTTAATATTAGAGTAGACAAAATTATAAGGAGGTATTCAAAAAATGGCTCTCTACCTAATTTTCTTATTAGGTAGTCCATGCCTCCATAAACCCCCCCCCACCCCAAAAAAAAAAAAAAAAAACTATCCTCTCTTGACAATTGAATCTCCACTAATCTATGCTATTGCACACAGAGACTAATTTAAATCTTTAACGTATAAAGATTCATATTATGATTTTAAAATCCTCAGGAAATACTAAGTTTATCAGAATTGCACATTTTCTTTAATTTTCTGGCACATCATTTTTTGTGCACCGAGCCATCTACATTGCCAGTAAAATCTAAAAGACCTATTACTAAGATTTCAAAGGTTGTTTTTCCCTTACTGTTTGGTATTCTTTCTTGCTTATGAGGTGGAGGTTTGGGATTCTCTTCAGTATAACTAGGATTTTAAAGGGTATTAAAAGAGTGATTCCATCTTGGATTTTAAATTCATAGTTAATGTGCTTTGGAAGTTTAAAATGCAGTGGTCGGTTACACTCGAAAGACTTTGTCCTAGAACTACTTTTTGTGTCTCGCATTTTAAGGAGAGAATTCGATGTTATGGAGTTCATAGTTCTTTAGATTGGTTGGTTGTTTTCCTCGGTTTTGTTGGAGTTCGTTTGATGTAGGAGTTTTTAACTGTAGTGTTAGGTCCGGATGGATGGATTATCAAGACTTCTTTATACAAATAATAATTGATGTGAATCTATTCACACAGATCATATATTAATTGCACCAGTTACCACAACAAGAAAAATCATAAATATGAGCAAATAATTAGAGAACATTATTTAATGTGTCCAAAAACCCAATTTGAGGAGGGAAAAAAACATGGGTACTAAGCATATTAACAGCTTAAAGGAGGGATTTTGTTAATCTTCGGATAATAGTTACCACTGAACATATTATGAGAATCACCAAGCACTCCACTATTACTAAAACTCACGAAATCTCCACCTATCTACAAGTCTCCTGCTTGTTTGGCTCGCCTTCAGTCCAACTAATTTACTTCAAGCCTCAATGCTCACCTTCGGCCACTATGAGCAGCCACGATCTCCTCTAACTTACCCTAGATCGGTAACATTTGCCTTTATGGTTAAGACTAAATGCTCTTGTTCTTTCACTCTTAAAACTCTATGAGAACTCCTACAATAAATGCTCTAAATCACTCCAACTACACAGGGGGTATAATTTTTGGTGCAAGGCATGAATGGGAAACACCCCAAAGGTCTTCTAGACTCTTATCATTATTATTTGGGCAAGAAATTTGGAGCTTTAGAATATTATGTTTGTCTTCCCTGCAATCAAGCGTTGACTTGTGCACACACGCTAGTCGTTCATGATATTGAAGTACAAAATTTGCACCAAAAAGAAAACTTTATGTCTGATTTGGATTAGATCAATCCAACTTAATTGCGAAATTTTCTGCTTAAAAACTTCCCAATATTTCTTACCTCATTTTAGGGTGATCCTCTATCATTTGGATAAGAAAATTTCCAACTTACCTATTCCTGTAAGTCACCCCTTAGACTTTCCACATATGCACCAATCAGTCTATGCTAGTCCAAAGGCTGTGGCGGATAGAGGGGTTGTCACTGGGGGGCTATAGCCCCAATGAAATTTTGTGTTATTTATTTTTACTCCAAAAATTTTATTATCTTTATAATTTGCCCCCATTGAAATTAAATTTTTTTATATTAATTCTTATTTTATCCCTATTAAAAATAAAAAATTCTCACATAATCCTCATTAAACTTAATTTTATTAAAACAAAAGTTTATATTTTTACTATTTTGTCCCACTAAAATTAAAAATTCTTATATAACTCCATTTAAAATTTTGTTTTATCTTCAAAATTTTTTTTAATATACATCTCTATTAAAATAGTTTTCTGGCTCAATCCTGTCCAAAATGTTTACTGAATCAACAAGGCTTTTCTCATTTGAAGCTTACAATAAAGAGCGTAGTTAGAAGGCTCCGGTTTCTATAGCTCCGCATGAGCTCCGTAACAATGTGCAACTCCCATTTATATATAAAAATAAAACTACCAAGAAGTGGGGCCCAGTCATCTCAAAACAATGGGTCCCACGTTTGCAGTTTCTTTTTCTTGGGTAAATAAATGAAGAGCAGAGGTTTTTAAATTGTACTTCCCACATGGACGGGAGCCTTCGGAGTTGAAATATTAAGGGCATGTTTGGTGAACAAGTTCAAGATGAGATTTTTAAGTTTAAATAGTAAATTTTTTTGAATTTTCAGAAAAGACAAAAAACTTTTTGGGAAAAAGACAAAAACTTTTTGAGAAAAAGACAAAAAAAAGTTTGAAAATCTGAGTTTGGACTTGAACACCAAACTCACCCTAATTGTGGAAATCATTAGTTTACAATAAATGGCTCAACCCCTCAAAACAAGCAATAAGGCCTGTTCAAATAGATGCCAATAAGTCTTGCACCACATAAGGAAAGTTGGCACAAAATCTTTGCTGATCAAAATCAAAATAACAAAACTTTCTCTATGAATTTTTAGCTCACTATTTTCATAATAGGATGCCAATAAAAATAGTAGGAAAAAATATTCCTAACATGTGAATTATATCATCACGTTATAATAGCCTGGATCATGCATTAGTTTTCATTGTTAGGAATTTTCCCTCATGGGATTTTACCTATCAAAGCTTTAATGAAGTCCCTTAACTATTTGTTTGGTAGTTCTTTTAGCCAATTTAATTTTCTTTTCATATGAGTTGTTTTTTACGTCCATATGTGTGCTCTTTTGACTTGTAATTTCTCTTGACTTTTGCAATTTTCTTTAGTTCAAACCACACATGGGTGCAAACCACACATGGGGTCTTAATGTGAGATTTTAAGTTTCTCATGGGTGCAAACCACACAATTTAAAAAAAAAAGTTATTAATTCACCTCTTTGAATTCAATGATAATGTCTCATCAATTAAGTTACGGGGTATCTTGATAGGTTTATTTTCGCAAGTGCACGATCCGGTTCAAGTAATAAAGTGATGAAAATATATCGTTCCCAACGAGGACCATATACTACTACTTACCGAATTTATTTAATCCCAATTTTATTTGAACAATAAATTTATGAGATGCAATAAAATAAAAGAAAATTAAATTAAACACAACGCACGAATTTAATAAGGATAAATTCAATATATTAGGATATCTAAGGTTTCCGAATTCACCGGATTAATCCTGCTCAAAACATCAAATTTAATCACCCAACGCTTATTCCTATGCTGATGACAAATTTCCCTAATGTAATCACTAATCTTTCTCAAGCATTAGCAAACTATCACAACAAGCCAGTTTTCACCTCTCGGTCTCAAACTCCAAACCTATCATGATTTATTAAGAACAAGAAATTCATAGTATTACACAAGCCTCATAGATATCTCCATCCTATGACAATCTCATGATATTTAATCAAAGTCTAATCCAACTATCACTTCTCAGTCTCAAATTAGATCACAAATCAATGAGAAAGGGCGCGCACACTTTCACAAGCATTAAGAACAGATCAAACACTCAACATAGATATGAATAAACATCAAAATTGAATTAAATCATAATGAATTTGAACAATCATAATCCAGCTACATCGTAGCCCTAGAAAAAGAAATTTAGTTGATAATGAAACTAAACAAAATCCTAAATAAAGTTCTAAACATGATGAGAAAAGGAGGAGAACTGATTTATGAATCGGAATTGTCGCGATCCGTCTCCGGAATTGCTATTCTTCTTCTCCAGATCAACAATTGCTTTCATATACTTCTCTCCTCTATTTTTCTCCAAAAATCCTCCTTGAAACCCTAAAAAGATTCTATTTATAGCCATGGATCGGAAGATTTGATTTTTGAATTTCAAATTCGGAGAATCAAAACGAATTCCGCATAATCCGCATCGGGTGCCTAGGCCCTCTTTTCTGGCGCCTAGGCCCTAAACTGGAATTTACGATTTGTGCCTAGGCGCTACTGAAACAGCGCCTAGGCCTTGAACTCTCGGGTTTTTGTACTAAAATAACTCAATTCAAGCGCCTAGGCCCCATAAAATTGATGCGTAGGCGCCCAATACTCTTCAAAACACAATCTTCACACCAAAGCGTGCCAAATGCTTCATTTTAGCTCCAAATGCGCTGAAAAACAACGGATTCACCTTTTTACCTAAATCCTACAAAAGAAAATAAAACGAAGTGAAAGAACCTGAAAACAAATTGAAAACCAACAAAATAATAAATTAAAAGTACCCAATTAATTAGTCTAAAACTAACTTATCATATCTTTTTGTATTTTAAAAGATATTTTCCAACTTTAAAAATTGGATAAAATACTTGTGTATGACCCTTGATTGATATATAGATGTACTTAAGTATTATTGAAAAATCATCCAATGACGAAATGTTACTTGTGCTATTAATATCACTAATTTTATCATCATTTTTCAAGAAGGAAAAATGACAAATACATCTCGGGACATAGTTTCTCTTTGTGCCTTTCTCTTTATATCTTTTAGTTTTTACAACACATATAATTGGTATGTAATTTCCCCTATAATATATAATAATATTCTCAAAAAAATTAAACTATTTATCACTTTCTGAATGTGTTGACGACAAATTTTACCTTATAGAAAGTATATATATGATTTAGTATTGTACATTTATTATGCCTACATCATTTTAGCAATTTATATCATATGAATTATGTATATAACTTTTTTTTTGTGATACTTGTCAGGAAATGATTTTTTTTTTTTTCAAAATTTTTGTATTTAATTTGAATAAAAGGCTATAATATTCTGAACCTTAAATGGTTTCTTTTTGTTGAGTTATAGGAAACTCTCTACAGCCAAAGGGGAACTCGAACAAGATCATCGTGTTAAGGACCGATGGAGGAGGATAAACAAATATTTTCCCAAAGATGTTGAATGTAAAGGTGAAGGGGAAACCAAAATTAAAGGCTGCAATGAGATATGTAGAATGTTGGAAGGCGCACAAAGTGGAGACTGTAAGGATTTAAGTTTTTTTTTTGGTTATAGTGGTCGACAAAGATGTATGTGTTTATATATTTCGTAAAGGAATTGCCAACATGCTGTCCAAATATGAAGTCATGCGTTTGAATTTTTACAATTGTTAATATGATATTATAGCAGAAGATCCTGAGTTCAATTCTTGTAATTGTACTCTTTATTTTTATGTATTATGACGTGTTGGGTTTTTAATAAGTTTTGGGTTCTCATTAAATATTAGTGTTGAGCTTTGTTCGCACATTTGTCCATTATCAGGCATGCATGTGAGAAAGAGTGTTAAAATAACAAAGGGAAACGGGGGAAATAGACTAACAATCTCTAGTAACAAAATTATTTTTAGGTGATAAATATCATATAGACGGTAGATTATATATTTACGAAGTATTATTCGCAACTAGATTATATTGGAAATATTTTTATAAATCAAATGTTTGCAGTGTGATAAATAATTTATTTACAAAGTATATTTACTAAAAAAATAAGTTAAAAATTCTTGTAATTAAACAATTTATCATAAATATGCTATTTATCTCAAAAAAATTTTAAAATACGCTATTTGTTTAAGTATTTTAAAAAATAACTAATTTACTGTAAATTTTTAAAATAAAATTATTATTGATCAATCTCTTTAAAGCTTAAAGTTCTTAAATAGATTGATCAACTAACACTCTGTAACTGTCCAAAATGTATTTGTCCCTTCTTGGCTCAGATAGGATATCCTCCATGGTAGATTTACGAGTAACAAACTAAATTAAGTATATATACAAATCCTATCCTCGCATGCCTCCAAAATATTAGTAGAGAAAAAAAAAAACAAAAAAAACAAAAACGAATAGGGAAAATATTAGTATAAACCTTATATGATAGTTGGGCCTAACACCTAAAGTACCGAAAACATGCACACTCGCATTTCTTTTTCCGTATGTATTGTGGATGATATGTTCATGTTGTGTATAGTATTAGATTAAATAGTTTTATATTTATTTATTACTTATCTTTTAATTATTATTAGATTTCTTCCTTTTCAGCAGTTAAGGGTATATAAGTCTTTTTTATATATTTTTCAAGTTAGTCTATATAAATCTTTCTTGATGTATTATTTTGATTCATTGATTGGAATAACGAACCCTAACTTTATCTTATTACCAAATTGGTTCTTGGTTTTCTAGTAATAGATGGAGATAGAATAGGTGAAGGTACAATTACACATTCGTACGCCATCCGTATGTACGTCGCTGCTGTCCGTACATTACGGCCATCCGTACAAGAACATCGGTTTTTTCTCGGATCATCCATGCAATCGCTCTCTGCTTCTATTTGCTCGCTTCCACATGTCTTGATTGTTTCTTGGTTTGATTTTACATCGCAATATTGTTCTTTCTTCTTCGGTGATTATTGCCTCCTCCTTCATTGAATTTTGGTAATCAACAGTGGACATGCATACCACCTCAACCAAATCTTGCAATGGTTGCATCGTCAATAAATCCATTTATGTTCAAGCAATTTCAGAAATTTCTTACCATACAGCCACAAGCTAAGTCTGCCTTCTCTCATAAAGGTTTGTTATCCTCTAATCATTCAGGTATATCTTCCTCCTTGTGGGTCTTAGATTCTGGAGCTTCTCATCATATGTCCCCTAATTTATCATCGTTTGTTTCTTTCTCTCTTAATTCATCCATGTCAATTATGACTGCTGATGGTACTCCTATGCCATTAGTAGGCGTTAGTTCGATTGTCACATCTTATATGTATCTTTATAATGTTTATCACATTCATGTCTTAATTGAATAATTATTTCAGTGGGGAGGTTGTCAAATATTTGAGTTTTAATTGAATAAGGTTCAAATTTTTAACTAAATATGTACTCAAATTATTTAAAAATGAGCAGCAACACTCTTCAATTTTGGTATCAATTTCAAGTTAGTTGTAAAACCCTTCTAAATTTTGACAAACGGAAGCATAAGGATTGATGATGCCAAAAATTATAAGTTTATTATAAGTTTATGGGGTTAGTTGTCAAGAAAAAAATTTAAAAACTAAATTGTCAAATTCAAAAAGTTCAAGGGATGTCTATACATCTTAGAAAATAATATAAACAACTCAAACTTAAGAATATATTGTTGATTTTGGCTGAGAAGAATAATTTTTTTCCTTTTTTTAATTAAATTCATATATGCCCTAGGGAGTCAGAAAATGATTTCAATATATATGGGGGTGCTGTAAAAGAAATTAGAGATATATATATTTTTCTCTAAAATAAGGACTTAATTATGTATTTTAATTACTGAGTATGGGTCCAATGATTTATATATATATATATATATATATAAAATGGACGCATAATTATATCTTTCATAGATTTTAGAAGAAAAATTAAAATATTAAGATTTAAATGGGGGCACGCTTGTATTTTTTCTTTTAAAATGAAGACAACTGAAATTTTACAAAAAAATTTAGGATTAAAAATTCTTAACTTTTGAAAAAATGAGTGGAGGTAGCGCCCCCCACTCATTTACATGTGACTCCACCACTAGTCATAATAAAATAAAGACGATAATTCAAACCCACAATCCCGTTCAAAACCCCCTCCCATGCCATTGTAAGGTGAAAGGGTCTTAAGCTGACCTATATGAATAATTAATTAGGATAGTTAACCATCAAATTCATATGTAAGACTAATTAGGATAGTTATCCATCAAATTCATATGTACTAGGTCCTACAAGAAGTCATTTAATATAGCATGACCGCCATGGGATTGAATTTCTTTGCCTCCATTTTTAAATGTCAAAATTTTAATATAAATATTCTGACCTTCAAGTTTTTAGAACCATATAAACAACACGTAGATTTGACCAGAAATTAGTCGTATAGTTGATATTACTAAATCCCAATTCACTAACAAGAAACACCTTTTAATTTGATAGTGAAATGAAGAAGGAACATTAATGGCTAGCGCCTAGATTATTGGAAGTTTTCTATAGTCTGCTGGTTCGTTGTATGAATGTTCAATTTCAATAGTTAATTTTAAGCCATTTCATTGACATTTTATTTATTTATTTATTTTTGTTTGTCATAATGAACCATTTTGAAAAGTATCTTTAATTTGCGTAACCCATGTAAAAATCATCTTCGACATGTCTGATCATGTGGCGTGTCATATATCACCCCGCCCATAGCTCACAGCAAAATTTAAACCGATTTCTAACTTTAATTAATGGTGGCATTTAGCCTTGGTACGATTTGGTTGTTTTTAATTATGATTTTAATAAGGGGAAAGTACCTGAATCACATAAAGTTGAAGACTATTACATAAATACGATACAAAAAAGTAAAATTAAATTAATATGACACAAAATCAAACTAAAGTAAACTAAAATTTGTGTCATATAATCAAGACGTAAGAGTTTTTGTTATGTTGGTCAACATATGAAAAAAAAGTGATTATTTGGATAATTTCCTCTTTTGGTGGCTGTGATAATTCATTAAAGATTAGAATTAATGACTCTAGAAGGAAAAAAAAAAAAGGATAGTGGCTCTTCGTGTTCAACGTGAAAAGGGATTTAGATGGTGAAAATGCAATACCACATGTTCGCTTGTTGTTTTTAGGAGATCATGCACTTTTTTTCTCCCTCCCTTTTTATCTGGTGGATTTGTCTTGTAGGAATTGTCGTTTGAGGGTTTTGATGATGCCTCTTCTACCTATTTCAAATTAAATAGTAGATCTTCTAATTCAGAGGGTTCAATCAGTTTATGCTTCGTTTTAAATTTAATGTTGAGCTTGAAATCATTTTCGGTCTTTTTATTGCCATTTTTGTTCAGGCTACCTGACTCTTTTCTTTTATTCAACACTTTTTTTTAATTTATTTTCATTATCATTTTATTAATTAATTGATTAGGATTTGCTCTTTGATAGGTGGTACTCTAGTTAAGATGTTAAAAAATTCATTGGTATAAATTATTTTGTTGAGGGAAAAAAATTCCTAACATACGAAATATGAGTCAAGATATGTTGTTCCGGATTTTTCTAACTCATTGGTTGTCCCCCAGAAGTGTTATGCCATATTATCTGATTTTAAAAATTTAGCCATATAAAAAAGCTAAATACTAAAAATTATTGAACAAATTGATAAGTTATCAACATACTATTAAGGGGACAACCATTCAGATAGGAAACTGAGACAGTAGATCTGAACTCTCAATTTTATTCTTAAACTTTGATATTATCAAGCTTAGCATTATTAATGACTAAGACATTAAAATTAAACCACTTTTAATAAATTTTAAGAAATTTCTAAAACACAACAGAGCATTAAAAAAAACATTTAGTGCAAAAAGAGGAAGGATGGTAAAAAATCACATTAACATGTTAAAAAAAAAATATGATCGAACTCAATAAAGATCTTACAATTTATAAGACAATCCCTGCCGATAACGTCTTAATACCCTACAAAAAAAATGTCCGCCCTGCGTGGCAGTGAAATTTTATTGAAAAGCAAAAGATATCAATTGTTTAGGATGCAGGATTGGAATTAGGGTCTATAGACTGTCATTTTTTTGCCCTAAAAAAATAGTCATACATTTTTTGAGGACGACTAGAAATTTCTATGTGAAAAATTCATAATCAACTAGCATACACAAGTCAATTTTCCCACATTAAAATATTATTTTAAAAAATGCTAAAGATAGTAACTCTAATATCAATTTTTTAAGTACCAATTTATATAATATATAAGTTATTTTTTTTTTACTGGTAAATATTTAAAGTTTGCCATATTAATTGATTATATTTACCAATAAAAATATGATATATGTATTGGTATTTAAAAATTAGAATTAAAATTGTTATTCTTAGCATTACTCTATTATTTTAGTATCTCAAGTTACAACTAGAGTAATAAAAGTAACTGTACACTACAAGAAAAAAAAAAAATAAAAAAAGGTAACTGTATCTCAAACTCTCAATTGGACCTTTAATATATATATTTTAAACAAATTAATAAATTCTTTTTTCAATTGGGAACGATGAAATATGTTTTTAGATTGAGAGGAATAATAAGTAACGGTATGTAAATAGTTTCCGATATTCTTCACGTGATTTGGAATGAATTTCTTCACTGCGAGAGAACAAATTCTCTGCAGCTGGTGGCCTAATTGATGACTCAAACCTTTGGAACTTTATTCACTAATATACCACTTAATTTCCCATCGTTTTGTCCACGAAACCTCCTGATCTCTCTTGGACCTTTTTTTTTTATCCCCCCTCTACTGGTGACGGTGATCTTTTTTGTTTCATTTCGGTGGGTTGCCAAAGACTTGATATTCTTCATACACAACATGATCCACGGGAACTCGGTCTAGAGTCATCCAATAATTCAACGGTCCATAATGACCACTTCTTGAACATCTGTACCATTATTCGGTTGACATTTCCATACTTGCCTATTCTGCCCCCAAACTACAATACATCCTCTAAAAAAAAAAAAAAAACCAAAAAAAAAAAAATTTTGTTGCACATATAATCCAGCAATAATTATTCCACATATATATAAAGTTAATAATTTAAATATCCACACCCCCCCTCCTTTTTTCTAAATATAAATAGACAAGTTTTAATAACTTATTTAAATAAACTATGAAAATTTGTTCTAGAAAATACAATTGATCATAATTAATTAATAAAAATATATATTAATATTAATCAATTAATGATTAATTATAATTAACTAATTAATTATTGATTGATCTTTAAAAAAAAGGGGTCATTTTTTCTAGGTGCCCGTTTACTAGTTGGAATAAAACTTTTTTCAACTCATTTTTATCTTTTTCTAAAAGGTCAAAAAAATTTTAATTAGTTATGAAAAATGAAATAACTCCAATTCAAAAAAATTTAGTTACAATTGGTAAACCAAACACAAGCTAATTTTATAAAACATCGATTTTTTTTTAAAAAAAAACTCGTTAAAAATGAGTATTCCGAAAAGAGTAAAAAACATGTTTTTTTTGTAATTTGCGTACGCAAAATTATTTTAATTACGTGATCAAGTTGTGCATACAAAATAAATATTTGTCACTTTCATTTGCTTTCCTTCTTTCCATGCCGGGTCAACTTTCTTTCCGTTTCTTTATTATTCTAGAAAAGTACCAAAAGGACCCCATGGAGAGTAAATTCCAGTTTCTCATACACCTTCTTTTATTATTATTATTATTATTATTATTTAATTGAACAATCTCTAACTTGTGTATATATATCTACATATCCCATTCCTCTTCTCCAAGCAAAACACATCAATTTCTGAACTCTCTATCAACCTTAACAAAACCTTTTCTCTTTGTTCTTTCATTCCTTTCTAACCAAAATTTTTCTCTACACATTTTTTTCTCAATTAATTTTCAAATGGGGCTTTCGAAAACCTTCTCCGAATCCGACATCTCCGTCCACTCGACATTCGCCTCTCGCTATGTCCGAGACTCGGCGGCTAAGTAAGTAACTCAACCTTTGTTATTTGATCAGATTATTGTTGGTTTGATTAACTGTATTGATTTCTGTATTGTCACTAATTTATGCATTCATTTTTGTGGTGTTAACATAGGTACAAGATGCCGGAGAATTCGACGCCGAAGGAGGTGGCGTACCAGATGATCAACGACGAGCTAATGCTCGACGGAAAGCCGAGGCTGAACTTGGCGTCGTTCGTCACGACCTGGATGGAGCCGGAGTGCGATAAGCTCGTCATGGACTCCATGAACAAGAACTACGTTGACATGGATGAGTACCCCGTCACGACTGAACTTCAGGTTTTTTTTTAACTCTCGTTTATATTTTTCTCTCTTTTTCCTTTTCTTTAATTAGTACTGGTGGCTCATGTTACTCGTGTTGGGTTGTCTGGAATTTTTGGGAGTTGTTCATCCTTGTGTTGCCAAAACGCGTTTCACATTTGTTTCTTTCTTTTTTGAAAAAAAAAAAAAGAAACGCGGTTTTAATTCTGAAATCTTTGAAAAAGTCCAACTTCAATATGGACAGAAAAGAAACGTAGCTAGACTTCACTAAAGCAACAATTTTCTTTCCTATACTAATTTAATATTTCTCTCTCTTTTGTGAAAAAAAAAAAAGGGTACTAATTCACGAAATACATTGCAGGAGTGAGTTTTATCAGCTAAAGGGGAATTGTTTGTTGACTAGTAGTGCTGGCTAAATCTAACATTTATTTTTTTTGGTTCACAGAATCGATGTGTGAACATGATAGCACATCTATTTAACGCGCCACTCGGAGAGTCTGAATCCGCAGTTGGAGTCGGAACAGTTGGTTCTTCTGAGGCCATAATGCTTGCAGGCCTTGCCTTCAAGAGAAAGTGGCAAAACAAGCGTAAAGCCGAGGGCAAACCCTTCGACAAGCCCAACATTGTCACCGGTGCCAATGTCCAGGTATCCAATTTTTATGTTCAACTCGAGTGTACACAACTTATAACCAGAATTTCAATTTTCCTTCAAATTTTCCCTTCTGAACTAATTATGTGATTTTTATGTTAATTAATTCCCTGAATACGTTATATAGGTGTGCTGGGAGAAGTTTGCGAGGTATTTTGAAGTGGAGCTGAAGGAAGTGAAGGTCACGGAAGGCTACTATGTAATGGACCCTGAGAAGGCTGTCGAGATGGTCGACGAAAACACAATCTGTGTTGCAGCAATTCTCGGTTCAACCTACAACGGAGAATTCGAAGATGTCAAGCTCTTAAACGACCTCTTGCTAGAAAAGAACAAGCAAACTGGGTACATATATGATTTTTTTCTTTATTATGCCTTTTTTTTAAAAATTTTATAAATTAGTCTTTTTGTTTGATATATAGAACAAATAAGCTGCAAGAGCCAGAAAAATTTTTCAGCGGAATATTCATGAGAAAAAAAATCTAGAACGTACATTTTTTATTCCCTTTGAAACATTCTCAAATGTGAAAACTTCTAAATCCGAATGTTGTATGCTTGCAGCTGGGACACTCCGATCCATGTCGACGCAGCGAGTGGCGGGTTCATTGCTCCTTTCCTGTATCCGGAACTTGAGTGGGATTTCCGGCTTCCGTTGGTGAAGAGCATCAACGTGAGTGGACACAAATACGGCCTTGTGTACGCCGGAGTTGGCTGGAATATCTGGAGGAGCAAAGACGACTTGCCTGAAGAGCTCATCTTTCACATTGACTACCTTGGAGCTGACCAACCCACTTTCACCCTCAATTTCTCCAAAGGTAACAAAATCACAATCTTTATTTATTTATAACTTATTTAGTTCTTGTCGTCCAAGTCTAAATTAGCTTAACTTGTCAAGTGTTTCTAATCAAAAAGTGTTCTTACCTCTGACAGGTTCAAGTCAAATTATTGCTCAATATTATCAACTCATTCGATTGGGCTTTGAGGTAATTAAGAGCAGCCCCATCAAATATATTAATTTATTATATATTATACTTCAAATTCCCTGAAACGTCAATATATCATCTATATATATAGAGGTTTTGTAATATCCGGCACTCTTATTAAAAGGATACATATAACTTTTTTTATATATATTATTGTAACAACCAGTTGATTTTAATATAATATCCTCTAGCGAAATTTTCAATTTAAACGGATAATTCTAAGTAGTACTGTTATAATATTTTAAATTAAAAGTTACATATAAATCAACTAGTAGTTACAAAATTTTAAATAGAATATTATAACAGTCATATAGGTCTGACCGTCTAATTTGGGACATTTTAAATAAATAAATTTTGACACTTGAATGTCATGAACTGTAGACCACTCATGTACTAAGTGAAATTCTAACATGACTTGATCCTTTGTTCCTTTAGGGTTACCGCAACGTTATGGAAAACTGTCACAACAATGCAATGGTGCTGAAAGAAGGTCTAGAAAAGACGGGGCGTTTCAACATCCTCTCGAAGGATGTTGGGGTTCCGGTGGTGGCCTTCTCGCTCAAGGACAGAAGCCGCCACGACGAGTTTGAGGTCTCCGAGCTGCTCCGCCGCTTTGGCTGGATTGTCCCAGCCTACACCATGCCTGCCGATGCCCGCCATGTCAGCCTGCTTCGCGTCGTTATAAGAGAAGACTTCTCTCGCACCCTTGCCGAACGCCTCGTCATCGACATCACAAAGGTGCTGCAAGAGCTCGACAAACTGCCCGCGAAAAACGGCAATAATTGTGACACATGGGTCAATGGTCATGAAGAGAATAATGGAAAAAAGAACGGATCAACGAAGAAGACGGACGATGAGATAAAGAGGGACATTGCAACTCATTGGAAGAACATTGTCATGGCTAAGAAGGCAAATAAGATTATGCTGTCTTGCAGCTAATCTCGGGCACTGATCTTATACCATCTTCGGGAGTTTTATTTACCATTAACTCAGAGGCAATATGGTCACTTGTTTTGCTAGTAAAATATTAATTAATAACCACAAATAAATGTTTTTGTTTTTTTGTTTTTTTATTTGTTTCATTATTATTTGTCAAGTGTGTACTTTGAGATTGACCTTTAATTGTTTTACTTTTTGCAATGTGCTACAAATAAATTTTATGTACTAGACATGTTTTTATCCGACTATTATTCCAAATTAATGGTGTTTCTTTCTATTTCAAGTCTTGCATATTTAGGTATTTATTAAATATAAATGATGAAAAGGAACAACTAACACATCTTAACAAAGTTAGTACCTAATAACAACCTCATCCCGCCCTAATTTCCTTTTTTTTTTTTCTTTTAATAAAATGAAGACGATTAGCATCAAGGTCTAGAAAACATATCCTAACTAAGTTGACACCCTCTTTTAGAACCTATCCCATTAATTAAAAAAAAAAAAAAGTTAAAAGAAATGATAAAGACAGAAGGCAAACAAAACAAAACAAAACGGAAACAAAGGATAGAAAGCCCAGATGTAGTTATATGGGGTACCGGCCCTGCGCACCCAAAACGTATTTAGTCTAGGGTTATATGCAAAAATACCATTAATTTGACACCTCCTTTTATATTTATGCCCACTATAACATTAAAATTGATAATTTTATCATTTCATAATGCTAAAATTATCAATTTTAATATTAGAGTAGATAAAATTATAATGAGGTATTCAAAGAACGGCTCTCTACCTAATTTTCTTATTAGGTAGACCATGCCTTCATAAACACCCCCCCCCCCCCCCCCCCCCCAAAAGAAAAAAGTATCCTCTCTTGACAATTGAATCTCCACTAATCTATGCTATGCTATTGCACACAGAGACTAATTTAAATCTTTAACGTATAAAGATTCATATTATGATTTTAAAATCCTCAGGAAATACTAAGTTTATCAGAATTGCACATTTTTTTTAATTTTCTGGCACATCATTTTTTGTGCACCGAGCCATCTACATTGCCAGTAAAATCTACAAGACCTATTACTAAGATTTCAAAGGTTGTTTTCCCCTTATTGTTTGGTATTCTTTCTTGCTTATCAGGTGGAGGTTTGGTATTCTCTTCTGTATAACTAGGATTTTAAAGGTTATTAAAAGAGTGATTCCATCTTGGATTTTAAATTCATAGTAAATGTGCTTTGGAAGTTTAAAATGCGCAGTGGTCGGTTACACTCGAAAGACTTTGTACTAGAACTACTTTTTGTGTCTCACATTTTAAGGAGAGAATTCGATGTTATGGAGTTCATAGTTCTTTAGATTGGTTGGTTGTTTTCCTCGGTTTTGTTGGAGTTCGTTTGATGTAGGAGTTTTTAACTGTAGTGTTAGGTCCGGATGGATGGATTATCAAGACTTCTTTATGCATATAATAACTAACGTGAATCTATTCACACAGATCATATATTAATTGCACCAGTTAACACAACATGAAAAATCATAAACATGAGCAAATAATAAGAGAACACCTGATATGATAATTTAATGTGTCCAAAAACCCAATTTGGGGAGGAAAAAAAAACATGGGTACTAAGCATATTAACAGCTTAAAAAGGAGGGATTTTGTTAATCTTCGAATTATAGTTACAACTGAACATATTATGAGTATCACCAAGCATTCCACTATTACTAAAACTCACGAAATCTCCACCTATCTACAAGTCTCCTGCTTGTTTGGCTCGCCTTCAGTCCAACTAATTTACTTCAAGCCTCAGTGCTCACCTTCGGCCACTATGAGCAGCCACGATCTCCTCTGACTTACTCTAGATCGGTAACATTTGCCTATATGGTTAAGACTAAATGCTCTTGTTCTTTCACTCTTAAAACTCTATGAGAACTGCTAAATAAATGCTCTAAATCACTCTAACTACACAGGGGGTATAATTTTTGGTGTAAGGCATGAATGGGAAACACCCCAAAGGTCTTCTAGACTCTTGTCATTATTATTTGGGCAAGAAATTTGTAGCTTTAAAATATTATGTCGATCTTTCCCGCAATCAGGCGTTGAATTGTGCAAACACACTAGTCGTTTCATGATATTGAAGAAAAACATTTGCACCAAAAAGAAAACTTGGATCTCGGATTTGGATTAGATCAATCCAACTTAATTGCGAAATTTTCTGCTTAAAAACTTCCCAATATTTCTTACCCCATTTTAGAGTGATCCTCTATTATTTGGATAAGAAAATTTCCAACTTACCTATTCCTGCAAGTTACCCCTTAGACTTTTCACATATGCACCAATCATTCTATACTAGTCCAAAGGCAGTGACGGATACAGAGCCTGACAGTGGGCGGCTATAACCCCCACTGAAATTTTGTGTTATTTTATTTTTACCCCAAGAGTTTTATTATCTTAATAACTTGCCCCCATTGAAATTAATTTTTTTTTATATATAATCCTTATTTTGTGACTATTAAAAATAAAAAATTCTCACATAATCCCCAATAAATTTAATTTTATTGAAAAAAAATTTATACTTTTACTACTTTATCCCACTAAAATTAAAAATTTTCATATAACCCCATTTAAAATTTATTTTACCTTAAAATTTTCTTTTAATATATATTCTAATTAAAATAGTTTTCTAACTCCGTCCTGAAAGGTATTTGCAGAATCAACAAGGCTTTTCTTATTTGAAACTTACAACAAAGAGCGTTGTTATAAGGCTATAGCTCCGCATGAGCTCCGTAACAGTGTGCAACACCCATTTACTATATATAAAAATAAAACTACCAAGAAGTGGGGCCCAGTCATATCAAAACAATGGGTCCCACATTTGCAGTTTCTTTTTCCTTGGTAAATAAATGAAGAGCAGAGGTTTTTAAATTGTACTTCCCACATAGACGGGAGCCTTCGGAGTTGAAATATTAATTATGGATATCATTAGTTTACAATAAATGGCTCAGCCCCTCAAAACAAGTAATCAAGCCTGTCCAAATAGATTCCAGTCAGTCTTGCACCACACAAGGAAAGTTGGCACAAAATCTTTGCTAATCAAAATCAAAATAACAAAACTTTCTCTATGAATTTTTGGCTCACTATTTTCATAAGAAGATGCCAATAAAAAAATTGTAGGAAAAATATTCGTAACATGTGAATTATATCATCACGTTATAATATCCTGGATCATGCATTAGTTTTCATTGTTAGGAATTTTCCCTCATGGGATTTTACCTATCAAAGCTTTAATGAAGTCCCTTAACTATTTGTTTGGCAGTTCTTTTAGCCAATTTAATTTTCTTTTCATATGAGTTGTTTTTTACGTCCATATGTTCGCTCTTTTGACTTGTAATTTCTCTTGACTTTTGCAATTTTCTTTAGTTCAAACCACACATGGGGTCTTAGTGTGAGATTTTAAGTTTCTCATGGGTGCAAACCACACAACTTTTAAAAAAAAAAAAAAAAAAAGGTTATGAATTCACCTATTTCAATTCAATGATTAGTCTCATCAATTAAGTTACGGGGTATCTTTTTGTATAGTAAAAGATATTTTCCAACTTTAAAAATTGGAGAAAATACTTGTATATGACCCTTGATTGACATATAGATGTACTTAAGTACTTTTGAAAAATCATCCAATGACGAAATGTTACATGTGCTATAAATATCACTAATTTTATCATCATTTTTCAGGAAGGAAAAATGACAAATACATCTCGGGACATAGTTTCTCTTTGTGCCTTTCTCTTTATATCTTCTAGTTTTTACAACACATATAATTGGTATGTAATTTCCCCCATAATATATAATAATATTCTCAAAAAAATTAAATTATTTATCACTTTCTGAATGTGTTGACGACAAATTTTACCTTACAGAAAGTATATATATGATTTAGTATTGTGCATATATTATGCCTACATCATTTTAACAACTTATATTATATGAATTTTGTATATAACTTTTTTTTTTTTTGTGATAATTGTTAGGAAATGATTTTTTTTTTCAAAATTTTTGTATTTAATTTGAATAAAAGGCTATAATGTTCTGAACCTTAAATGTTTTCTTTTTGTTGAGTTATAGGAAACTCTCTACAGCCAAAGGGGAACTCGAACAAGATCATCGTGTTAAGGACCGATGGAGGAGGACAAGCAAATATTTTCCTAAAGATGTTGAATGTGAATGTGAAGGGGAAGCCAATATTAAAGGCTGCAATGAGATATGTAGAATGTTAGAAGGCGCGCAAAGTGGAGATTGTAAGGATTTAAGTTTTTTTGGTTATAGTGGTGGACAAAGATGTATGTTAGAAGGCGCGTAAAGGAATTGCAAACATGTTATCAAAATATGAAGTCATGTGTTTGAATTTTTACAATTGTTAATATGGTATCATATCAGAAGATCTTGAGTTCAATTCTTGTAATTGCACTCTTTATTTTTTTTGTATTATGACATGTTGGGTTTTTAATAAATTTTGTTTTCTCATTAAATATTAGTGTTAAACTTTGTTCGCACATTTGTCCATTATTAGGCATGTATGTGAGAAAGAGTGTTAAAATAATAAAGGGAAATGGGGGAAATAGACTAACAATCTCTAGTAACAAAAATATTTTTGGGTGATAAATATCATATAGATGGTAGATTATATATTTACGTAGCATTATTCGCAATTAAATTATCTTGAAAATATTTTTATAAATCAAATGTTTGCAGTGTGATAAATAATTTATTTACAAAGTTTATTTACTAAAAAAATAAGTTTAAAACTCTTGTAATTAAACAATTTATCATAAATATGTTATTTACCTCAAAGATTTTTAAAATATGCTATTTGTTTAAGTATTTTAAAAAATGACTTATTTACTGTAATTTTTTAAAATAAAATTACTATTGATCAATCTCTTTAAAGCTTAAAGTTCTTAAATAGATTGATGAACTAACGCTCTGTAACTGTCCAAAATGTATTTGTCCCTTCTAGGCTCTGATGGCGCAATTAGTATCTTCCTCTCTCTTCCTTTTTTTACTAAAGTTTAGAAGAATGATTGTGTTCGAATTTTTATTGTAGGATATCCTCCACGGTAGATTTACGAGTAACAAACTAAATTAAGTATATATAAAAATCCTATCCTCGCATGCCTCCAAAAGAAAATCATTAAAAATCTTAGTAGAAAAAAAAAAAAAAATGGGGAAAAAATTAGTATAAACCTTATATGATAGTTGGACCTAACACCTAAAGTACCAAAAACATGCACACTCGTATATCTTTTTCCGTATGTATTGTGGATGATATATTCTTGTTGTGAATAGTATTAGATTATATAGTTTTATATTTATTTATTACTTTTTTTAAATTATTATTAGATTTCTTTCTTTTCAGCAGTTAATGGTAGATTAATCTATTTTATATATTTTTCAAGTTAGCCTATATAAACCTCTATTGATGTATTATTTTGATTCATTGATTGGAATAATGAACCCTAGCTTTCTCTTGTTCTCAAAGTGGTTCTTGGTTTTCTACTAATAGATGGAGATAGAATAGGTGAAGGTACAATTACACATTCGTACGCCGTCCGTACGTGTGTCACTGTTGTCCGTACATTACCGCCATCCATACAAGAACATCGGTTTTTTCTCGGATCGTCCATACAATCACTCTCTGCTTCTATTTGCTCACTTCCACACGTCTTGATTGTTTCTTGGTTTGATTTTACATCGCAGTATTGTTCTTTCTTCTTTGGTGATTATTGCCTCCTCCTTCATCGAATTTTGGTAATCAACAGTGGACATACAGACCACCTCAACCAAATCTTGCAATGGTTGCATCGTCATTAAATCCATTTATGTTCAAGCAGTTTCAGAAATTTCTTGCCATACAGCCACAAGCTAAGTCTGCCTTCTCTCATAAAGGTTTGTCATCCTCTAGTCATTCAATTATATCTTCCTCCTTATGGGTCTTAGATTCTGGAGCTTCTCGTCATATGTCCCCTAATCTATAATTTTTTGTTTCTTTCTCTCCTAATTCATCCGTATCAATTATGACTGCTGATGGTACTCCTATGCCATTAGTAGGTGTTGGTTCGATTGTCACACCTTATATGTATCTTTATAATGTTTATCACATTCATAGTCTTACTTTAAATCTTGTCATTGTTAATCAATTATGCCAGTCATGATACTTTGTCTTCTTTTCTTCTTCCACTTATTATATGTAGGATTCGCTATCTCAAAAGCTGATTGGGAAAGGCCGTAGGCAAGGGGGACTCTATGTTTTAGATGAGCTCAATGTACTAGAAGTTGCAGCTTCTAGTGTGGAATTGTCATCTTTTCATCTGAGTCATTTGTCTTCTGATTCTTATTTATGGCATTCTCGTCTTGGTCATGTTTCAGTGTCTCGTTTATAGTTTTTAGTTTCTACGGGAGCATAAGGGAATTCAAAAACTCTTGATATTTATGATTGTAGTGTTTGCAAACTAGCAAAATTTTCTACTTTATCATTTTGTAAAAGTCTTTCTTTTTCTCTTGCACCATTTGATCTCGTTCATTCTGATGTGCAGGGACTTTCTCCTGTGCTCACAAAGGGGGGTTGCAATCTTATGTTTCGTTTATTGATGACTACACTCGATATTGTTGGGTTTATCTTATAAAGAGTCGATCTGATTTTCTTACCATTTTCAATACTTTACGAGCTCTTGTAAAAACTTAACATTCGGCTATCATAAAGTGCTTTCATTGTGATTTGAGAGGAGAATATACTTCTAATGATTTTTCTAATTTACTTGCTTCCGATAGAATAGTTCACCAAACTTCTTGTATAGATATTCCAGAACAAAATGGTGTTGCCAAAAGGAAATACAGGTTGTTGGGATCTATATGTGCCATAAGGATAGAAAATCAATTATAGGGATTTTCTGTAAATATAACATTTTGATATTAATAAAAAGAGGTTATTCATGTTTAATAAGTTATGTCATATTTACTTTCATTTGTTGATTATATGATTATTTTGAGCAAACATAAAATACTCCTAGGTTGTTGGTAATATTTCGGATTACCATATGTATATGGGGTATACATAGAAGACGTGGTAATTTGATAACAGTCTAAATAAATGGTCCGCAATCAATGGAATAAGATTTGGGGATCTTATTCATAATAAGATTGTAATAGTTGTCTACTTCCTTTGGAGGGATGGTTTGTCTTGACCATCGGATAAGTTCCGAGTAGAAACTTTAATGTATACTAGTATTGAGGTATGACATTGGACTGGACCTAAGGTGTTAATTGATTCAGTTTAATAATTCTGTTTATAAGAATCAATGACGCTTTGATTATTATCATGCATTAATCTTAATCCTGAAATGAATACTTGAGTTCGCATCCATGACTTATGCACTTTGATCCACTATAGGTGAGACACTAATAATTGATGGTCACTATACTTGTGTTTTGGGTGTATGACTTATGGATGGAGAAATCAAGATTCATAGATACGGAATCCATAGCTATCTTAACGATAGTATAAGTTATCTACTTAAAGGCATTATTCGGGAATTGAAAGATAATATAACAAGATCTTGGCCATCGGTTTACTTTGTGTTCTCTGATGGTTTACCGATTGTATGGCTTTACAATTGGTGGTTCTTTCAATGGAGACTAATGGAACTTTAAATTAAAATGATTGAAAAGGTAAAACGGAAAAAGTCCTTAATTCAATCATCAATAACATATGAGGATTAAGCAAGCGATGAATAAATCATGGAAGAAGCACTGCATTAGAGAGCTTTCATAATACAGTATGTAAACGGGAGTTCAGCTTCAGACTTTTAGTCGAATAGTCTTAAAGTTGATTACTGATGAATAATTAATCTGGGATTAATTTTTCACAATTATAGGAGCCTATTTACATATTTCCATCGGGTCCCTCTACTAGCTTATATAGTTACACGAAGCGTCTCGGGATTTGTTCCTAATGAGATCGGTAAATAAAATGAAAATTTAAAATTGTCTATTGAGACATGGTACTCTCTTACATGCAGTCCCGGAAAAGGATTGGATATGGAAATTAATGTAGACAAATAATGTGATTTGTCAACATATGATTAGTTGTAAATAAAATAATTATTTGTTAATTATTTTGGTTAATTGAATTTTGAAAATAAGATTGTATTTGAATTATTTAATTTTTGAAAACAAAAATTTTCTCTCCTAATTAATAGTGCATGGTTTTTTTTTAATGGATGGAGGGAAGAAGATTTTGTTTCAAAATTGTTTAAATATATTACAAACATTAAATATATTACAAACATCAAAATTGTTTAAATATTTTTTTAATGGATATGGAAATTAATGTAGACAAATAATGTGATTTGTCAACATATGATTAGTTGTAAATAAAATAATTATTTGTTAATTATTTTGGTTAATTGAATTTTGAAAATAAGATTGTATTTGAATTATTTAATTTTTGAAAACAAAAATTTTCTCTCCTAATTAATAGTGCATGGTTTTTTTTTTAATGGATGGAGGGAAGAAGATTTTGTTTCAAAATTATTTAAATATATTACAAACATTAAATTATTAATTGATTTAAATAATGTAGTTTATTTGATAGATTTTCTTTTCTTAAAGAATTGTGCACGTTTTTTTGGTGGAAATGAAATCTAAAATATTCCATTTATTTAAATTAATTAAATATGGATAATGTTTGTGGAAAATATTTATTTAAATTCAAATAAGAAAATCTTATTTAAATTCAAATGGTTTAAAAGGAGTTTGAATCTAGATAGGATTATGACTTTTTGACAAGTCTAGATTCTTGATTTAAATTTGAACCACCAATCAATCTCCACATTAGGTAGAGAACGAATTTTTTGAGCCTTCTCCTAGCAAAAAACCGTCCATAAGGTTTAAAGAACCCAGTCCGAAATTTGAATGATCCTTTGGTTCAAAAGATTATCCAGAAAAATAATTATTAATTATTTTTCAAGTAGGAGATATTTTTGAAAAAGAATTGGAGTATTATATAAAGGCTAAGGGTTCTTGAAAAAGCCAACCATCATCATACACTTAAATAGGTGAATGGTTTTTGGGAGAGAGAAAACACCAAAAACTAGTTTTTTGTGCTTGAGAAAATTCATCCTTTTTGGGTGTGAGAAAAAGAGAGTAATTTTCATTAAATCAAAACTATGAGGAAGGTTAAGCCGAGTGATATTTTTCATAGAAGGTTAACCGGTTCCTGTTTTGTAGTTTTGAAGAACGAACCCGGATTGAATTCTCAACGAGGTACATCGGGATTGAGAAAGTAGGATCTAGACTTCAGAAGAATTACCGGTCACTTGGATTCATAGCACGTGTGCCCACACACACTTTGAGACGTGGGGACTCGAGAATAGTAGAGAAGACACGTTGGTCGACGCTCTAGCAATTCCTGTTTTGTAGTTTTGAAGAACGAACCCGGATTGAATTCTCAACGAGGTACATCGGGATTGAGAAAGTGGGATCTAGACTTCAGAAGAATTACCGGTCACTTGGATTCATAGCACGTGTGCCCACACACACTTTGAGACGTGGGGACTCGAGAATAGTAGAGAAGACACGTTGGTCGACGCTCTAGCAATTCCGGAATCCAAGAAACAAGGTACGTTTGATCGTGTATTTAATTTATTGTTATATATATCATAAGCTTCTTTTCTGAATCGGCATAAAAATTTTAAAACTTCCACTGCGCCGTAACTTTGATATTGGAACCATTTTTTCAACAATTGATATCAAAGCCAACTCATGATCATGTATATAACATAAAATATTTGATCAAATAAATTTCTCTCTATGCATTCATGAAATATTTTAGAGAGTTGGTACTCTAGGTTTTATTTTATGTATGTTAAATATATTGTGAATGGATGTATGAATGAATGAATGCTTTGTATTTTTTTTAATATATGATGCTTGTTCAATTTTGCAGGTTATGATTCCATAGAGGTTAGAATTTATATCTAGGTTTTTCAAGTGTAATAGATGCAGTCTATTATCACCGCTAGGTCGTTCTTTCAATTCCTATAATTTTTGTAAGCCGGAAACGACATAGGAATTGTTTTTGTAAATTTGGGCTACAATGGATTCAAGGAGATTGAAGATGACCGAAGGTATGAAAATTTTCAAAGGATGTGATTTTTTTTTTTTTTGAAATTTGAAAATTTTAATTAATTCAAATTTCATATAATATGTGTTTTTAATGGAACAAAAAACACATTAAATCCTTTTGAAAATTTTAAATTTTCAATGATATGTGATCTTGATAATTTGGAAAATCAAAATTAAAAAATTTAAATTTAAATTTAATGGATGTTTTTATTTATTAAGAATTTTAAATTTTTGTGATTTTAATTAAATTTGGAAAATCAAATTTTTTTTTTTGAAAATTTAAAATTTGAATTTTAAATCAAAAACGTGTTTTATTTAAAATTTTGATATTTTGTAATTTTGATTAAAATTAAAAATCACATATAATCTTTTTAGAAATTTAAATTTAATTTAAATTTAAAAGGATGTGACATTGAAGAAGGATGACACATTAAAGAAGGATACAAGGCATGGATCTACAAAAGAAGGCCGATATATGTTTCAGTTAATTTTTTGTAAATTTTACAATTTTCTTTTCTCTAAGATGAAATCATGATCCACGGCTATTTACATATTTTGCAAACCATGAATGATGCGATGCTAGATAAATATGTTATACTATTTCGCGATGTATTGATAACATGCCATATAGAATAGGAAGTGCAACTCAATAAATATTATTTATGCATGAAAAACAAAAACCCTAATTCAAAAGATTGAGTGGGAGAAAGTTTTACATACTAAGACCTACGGCCTCCATCGTTGGTCTAATAGTTACGCATGGTAATGCCTAATACTCGGGTTCGACGCGGGAATTCCCTTCGAATATGTATCTTACCTAGAGCGCATACTGATTTGGATTTCCAAAATGATAACAATTTTGGGCATATTTTATGTTTAGTTCTTTCATGACTATCCCTCGGTAGTTTGGAAAGCAGAAGCTAGGAATTATCGTTGTAAGACATGTGTTTTTTAAGGGCTTTATATATAAACATTTAGATTGCATATAGATCTTTTTGTTTCATTACAAAACCAAATTTTGTTTTTTAAATAAAAGGATGTTTGCTCATACTTATTACATAATTTTTTTTATTATAGATTAAGATGTCGAGCTCACTATCTGTGATACTTACGCAAAACAAATTAACCGGCGAGAATTTTAATGATTGGAAAAGGAACTTGCTTATCGTCTTAAATTTTGAGAAACACAGTTTCCTCCTTACCCAACCTCGACCGCCTACGCATGCGATCGATGCTCCTGATAGGGAATTTGTAACGCTTGAGTGTTGGGACAATTCCAACCTAAGTGCTACGTGCTACATTCGGGCGAGCATGTCTAACATGCTTCAGAAACAGCATGAAGAACATGAAACTGCTAGGCAGATCATGGACAACCTGGAGGAGATGTTTGCTGAACAAACTATCTAGGATAAGACTGATGCTATCAAAAGTATCATGAACTACAAGCAAAAGGTTGGAACTCCCATCAAGGAGCACATGATGAAAATCATGGCTTATTTGTCTGAGGCTCAGGCAAATGGGGCTGAGATCGGTGATGCAACTCAATTGGTCATGGTTTTCTTAATTTCTTTGGCTTTTGCATAAAAATTCTTTTGGTTTCTTTCTGTTTTTCTCTCAATGGCTGAATCTATAATTGCCTTTTCTCTCTTTTTTTCTTCGACCTCTCGCTCTTTTACACTCATTTTCTTTTGATCACTCTCTTTTTGCAACATCACTTGATCGTCATAAACTTGTTTCAGTGTCATCGGCACAAGAGTGATGGGTTTTTGATTGAGCACAAACGAGTACTTGTTAGTGAAGCTATCATGCTTAACTCGCCGATCAGATTACCACGGTCGGCCTAATTACAAATGTCTAGCTTTCATCGGAACTACATCACACAAAACTTCATCTTCGTATTTTCCAATGCGGAATGAAACCAACACCTATTTATTCACCCTTACCTCACCACTGTCATTGAGCCATTGCAATTTATAAGGTCGGGGGTGTATAATTACTAGTAGTCCCAATTTTTCAACCAAAATAGTGCTGACAACATTAATACAACTACCTCCATCAATAATCACACCACATAACTTATTTTGCATGTGGCATCTAGTATGAAAGATGTTTTCTCGCTGCACCTCGTCATCTTCTTTGACTTGCACACTTAGAGCTCTCCTTGCAACCAACAGTTCACCTTGGACAGCATATTCCTTATCTTCCACATCCTCTAATGGTGGCATAGAGTCGGTTTCTAACTCGTCGTCAATTTCAATCTCACCATTATCCCGTGTCACCATGATTCTTTTGTTCGAGCATTGACTTGCTATGTGACCCCTGCCTTGACATTTAAACACTTAATGTCACGATTTCGAGAAGTGGAAGGGTCGGATTTACCTTGAAAACCATGGTTGGTTGTTTCTTGTTTTGGCTCAGATTTAGGTTTTGCAGTCGATTTCTCCTCTTCCTTCACATAACTCGGTTTCCATGGGGAAGAACTCGAACTATGGGATGCACATGTACCACCCCTCCTCTTGAGCTGTTACTCCACTTTGATGGCCATGTGCACCATATCCTCCAACTCCACATAATGCTGCATTTCCACCTTATCATGAATTTCTTGATTTAAGCCATTTACGAACCTAGCCATAGTAGCCTCTCAGTCTTCTTCAACATTAGCCTGGATCATAGCAATCTCCATCTCCTGATAATAATCCTTCACACTCCGGTTACCTTATCTAAGCCTTTACGATTTCTAGTACAACTCCTGGTAGTAATGGCTTGGTGCAAACCGCTTCTTCATTACTATTTTCATATCTTCCCACGTCTCTATCAGACGTTCTCTATTTCTCCGGCTATTCAACACTAACTGATCCCACCAAACAATAGCATAGTCAGAACACTCAATGGCAACAAGTTTTACCTTCGTCATCTCAGAGTAGTTGTGGTAATCGAATACTAGCTCAACCTTCTTCTCCCACTCAAAATAAGCTTCAGGATCATTTTTACCTTGAAAAAGTGGAATCTTCATCTTAATACTACCTAAGCTATTATCTTTCGGTTCTAGCTTCTCTAAACCGCCTTCCATGTCTCATATTACCAACAACCGAATCCCGATCATCTTCTTCATTAAAACCAGCCCCATAATACTCTTCGTCTTCATCTCTCACTCCCCTAGGTTGAACCATTTCCCTTCTACGCACATTAGGAGCGTTTTGTGGCTGTTCCACACGTATATTCTTTATCCGATCTATCCGTTCATGTACCTGCTCCAATTCCAACCTCATCACACCCCTCATCTCACTCATCATGGCCTCTATAAACACTTTCGGATCAGCCATTCTCGTAGCACTTTCGGCAATGCTCTTATCACTATTGTGAGACATGATTGCTGCAAAAACAAAGTTAGAAAGAAAAAGATCTCACACACTCCCTCACGTGTTTCTCTCAAAGAATGATTTACTCAGTTTCACTCGTGTTTCACTCAATGTATTCGGCTTTTACCCTCTAATAGGCTCACCACTCTTACCTTTTTCCACTCGATAATTCTCTTTCAGTTCTTTTTGAAACTAAACAAACAATATTCAAAATTCCCAACAACAATTTACCAAGAACTCACCAAGGAAATTCAGGTTCAAAAAGTAAGAATACAAGGAACATGGGTGATTAGGTTTTCAGGAGCATAAATTAGCAAAATTTTCACGAAAAATTTTGGTTTTTGAGGTAAGGTGATTTTCGGGCTTATTAGAACCAAAATGGATGAAAACAAACATTTTTTTTTTTACGGACTTCTTTCTGTTTTCTTTTCTTTTCTTTTTATTTTTTTTTATTTATGTGTTACGAATAGAAATAGATTAGAGCAAGGAAACAAACATAAATTTGAACTGGAAGAAAGATGAAAAGTTCGACCTACGTAGGTTTTTTTTTTTCCTTAAACAAATTCGGACAAATTTTTTCTTTTTTTAAAAGCTAATTTGGCCATACACAATCAGCCAGAAAAGAAACTAAATTAAATGGGATATGCAAACCTGAGGCTAGAACCGAAGCTCTGATACCAAATGATGCGAACCACGATAAGAATAACAAGACCCGACAACGAAGAATGAACCTAAGAACGTTCTACAATCAGATTTGAATGGGAGACCTCGACCTGTTGCTTCAACAAAAACAAGAACCTTCATAGATTTGACCTCAACCCGTTGTTTAATGCGAAACAAGAACCTCGGTATAAGGAAGACGCCACAAACGATGGTGGAAATCCACTTGATAAGTCGATGGTAAACATCACGGAAAATTCTGATAAGTTCGAATAGTTCATCAAAAAACTAAAGAGAAAATACTCTCACAATTTTACTAAATAATGATATACCATTTTACTGTTACAAGGACGCCTATTAATAGGCTGAATATTATCAAAAAGATTCCTAAAATAGCTATCCTAATTAAGGCTAAAATCTGATAATTAAAAGTTCTTACTTGCCTAAAAGAGAAAAAGGAAACAATCAGCCCTTTAATTGGCTGATCTTACACCTTCACTAGAAAAGGAAAGCTGGAAGTTTTTAAATGGCTTCTTTATTAGCCATAAACGCCCATGAAAAGTCAAAAAAAGTCCTAAACAAATAAAAGAAAGTAATTATCTTGGCATGCAAGTTTTACAATCAGACCAAAAGAATATTCCTAAACATCCCAATTTAACTTGCAAACATTAAACTTAACCTTGGCTGGATTCTTCTAGAACTTGAATCATGTTAATGCATCTTTGTTGAACATATGGATCATGCTCAATGGGTCCCTACGAATTTACTTGAGTCTAAACTTCTTGAATAAGCCCGTTGAGTACATCTTTGAACTTATTTGCTTGAGCTCCCGTATTGGCCCAATTGGAACTTGAATTGGATCCCTTGTGGTTGTGTTATGATTTGCATCGGTCTCCATCCCCTCGCAGCCAAGTTCAGACCCACACAGGTGGCCTCCTACAGTTTTTAATTTTTTAATTTGAGATAATTTAATTTTTATATTTGTTTTCTACAATCCTTTAGATCAGGGCTTGTTTTTGTTATTGTAGACCTTCAATATCTCATCCATTACATTAGATATTAATGGTATTAGATAAAACTTTATGATTAGGTGTATAAAAATAGCTTTACAACGTATTCACCCTTAAAATAATAATAGTAGTAATAATAATAATAATAAAACAAACAACGACTTTAGGGTTCATGTCGTTTGCTCTTTTCCTCTTTCATTTTCTCCTCTCACTCAAGACTCGACTCACTCCCCTCTTTCTTCCTTCACTGCTTCAATTCCATAGACCGCCATTTCATAGCAGGTAAGCTCCATTTTTTCTTTCTTCTTCTTCGTCTTTTTGTTCCTCCTTTTTCTCTGCAAAGCAATTTTACGCCCTTTGCGATTTGGGTTATTGGTGGTTTTGGCCGCAGAAAATGGCTTCGACGGCGGTGCAAACGGCGTCTCTGAAGCGGAGGGATTCATTGGCGGCGAGAGAGGAGGACAAGCTCGTCATAACTCCTTTAGGAGCTGGTAACGAAGTTGGCCGCTCTTGTGTCTACATGTCCTACAAGTCCAAGACAGTTTTGGTACTTCTCTTCTTCTTCCGATTTCTGATTGATTTTGTTTCTCTCATTTCTAGGTTTTTGTTTTTGAAATTTTTTTATTTTTCTTTTCTTTTTCTTTTTCAGTTTGATTGCGGAATCCATCCAGCTTACTCAGGCATGGCTGCTTTGCCCTATTTTGATGAGATTGATCCTTCGACAGTTGACGTCCTTCTCATCACTCAGTATGTACCTCATATATATATATATATATATATATATATATTTTTTTTTTTTCTGATGAAAAATTTTAATTATTTTTCAATGGTTTTGGTAAATTAGATATATCAAACAAATTATCTCTCTCGCTTTTTAATCTCTCTCTCTCTCTCTCTTTTAATTTGCTTATTGGGTGAAATATTTGTTCTGTGTTTAATGTAGTACGATTGGCTGTGGTAGTGGTTCGGGTGGTTCCGTTTTACATTCAAAAATAAAAAAAAATGTGTCTTTTTTTTTTTTTGGACCTATCGGTAGTTCCACGTCTAAATTCAAGAAAAGAAAAAAAAAAAAAGCTTCAATTTCAATGAGGGTTCTACAGACTTTAGAAGCATGTTTAACAAATTTTAATGGATTGTAATGGTACAAGGGGAAGGGCTTTAAAAGGAAAGATGAGGATTAGGAAAGGGAATCAAAACATTTGATTCAGGTTTATAATTGTTCATGAGGGATTCGAATTACATCTGGGAAACAGTTCTTTCACTGTCTTTTATTTCATGATATGTAAATATGCCCCAAGAGTTATAAATCACAATGACAAAGAGGTTGGAATATGGGTAAGGGTTGGGAAATGGTGAGTTATAGAAAAGAAAACACTAAAACATTGGTCAGGACTCAGGCCTATTTGTGTTTTATTAAAAAGAAAGGGGGCAAACGATTTGTGGTATTTGGAGTAGTTTACCTTACGAGTACGGATAAAGAAGAGATATAGTTCCTTTACGTTTCTTACTCGTGCTGCAATTGCATCATGCTATGCTCAAAGAAAATTCTCTTGGCTAATAAATGTATTTTCTCTAAAACTTGATCTTCAAGCTGCAATAAGAAAGAAGAGATACATAGGCTACGAGATTCTATAGAGAAAAAAGTGAAGTAGATGAATCTTTGCTATATCCATGAGTTGTTTAGTTGGATAGGATGGCTTGTGAACATGGTTTTTTTTTACTTTTATATACAATTCTTTAAAGTGGACTATTGGTTGTATGGAGTATACATGATGCAACTGAATTATGTTATAATACTATTATCAATCCCACCAAATACTGGTCTACAAGCAAAAGACATGGAGACGGAGTAGGTTCAATGTAATGTGAACATGGCAAGTATTGGAAAAGTAGGATTAAGTGCGACTGTCATATGGACAAAGACTGAATATGAAAATTTAAAACCTTTTTGGCCTGATAATGCTAATGTGTACTTGTTGTCTTTGGAAGTGAAAACATTGAATGATGATGATAATGATTGCATAAGGAATAGAAAGCATGGTGGGTTTAATCAAAAGTTGCAATTTTTTTAATAATTTGTAATACAAAGTAATGGATCTCACTACATACATTTGTTAGATTCAAGTGAAACTTTAAAAACATGTAGGTTTCTAAAGTTTGCTCTTCATCTTTATGAGAATTTTCTTTCATCAATCATTTATAGCATTGTGCTTTTCGTTTGCAGCTTCCACTTGGATCATGCTGCATCTCTGCCTTATTTTTTGGAAAAGGTTATCTCACTTTCTTGGTGAATTTTCTGCAATTACTCTATTTTTAATGACTTATTTGCATGAGTGCCCCTTGAACTTTTCGAATTTGGCAATTTAGTTCCTAAACTCTTTTTCTTGACAATCAGCCCCCTGAATTTATAATTTTTGGCAATGCAGTCCTTTTTGCTCAAATTTGGAAAAATTTGAACGGTTTTTTACACACAACTTGCACATTATAGTCCAAGAAGAGCATTGTTTATCATTTTTGCTTAACTTCAATACAATTTCTTTTAAACGTTAATTAAATTATACTTAAACTTAAACCTAAACTTTAAAGAAATCTGTATTGAAATTAAGCAAAAATGATCAACATTGTCCCTTTTGAGCCATAATGTATAAGTATTGTGCGAAAAAATTGTCTTAATTTTAATGAATTTAAGTAAAAAGGACTGAATTGCCGAAAATTAGAAGTTCAAGGGGTTGATTGCCAGGAAAAAAGTTAAGGGACTAAATTGCCAAATTCGAGAAGTTCAGGGGGTATTCATGCAAATAAGCCTTTTTTATTGGTTTATTGGAAACTAATTTTATTTAATTGTTCTTAGACCACATTCAAAGGGCGTGTTTTCATGACTTACGCAACAAAGGCTATCTACAAGTTGCTTTTAACAGATTATGTAAAAGTGAGCAAAGTTTCAGTTGAAGACATGTTGTTCAACGAACAGGACATAAATCGCTCCATGGACAAAATTGAGGTGTGCTGTTTCTATTGATTTTACTATGTTTTATACATAACATTTAGTTACTTGATATTAGATTTAGTTTTTCAGGTTTTTGAAATGCTCTAGTATTAGGAAATTTATTTTACATGTACATCATATTAAAATTTGCCTGTATTCATTATATTTTCTCTTAGTGCTTGTATGTTTAAGCTTTGATTTGATACGGGGAAGGTAAAATTTAAGACATGATAAGATAGAGTATCTTAGACATTCTGCCATTTCAAAATTTCTAAGACTAGTATTACATAGGTTGTGTTTTACATGCGTTTGGTGCTAAGGTTTGAATTGTAAAATTTGGGTTTGAATTGATTGTGCGTTTATCAAGCGTTTGAATTGGTGGAGTTAAAAAGTGTAAAAACCTGAAATGTGTTTGGGAAAAAAAATAATATGGAGCTTGTTCTGTTCGTGTTGAAATTTTATGTAATTTTAAAACAAAAATCTCATTTGGACTTATTTATATAAAGTTATGGATTTTTAAAGTTTGAGTTACAAAATGTGTGAATAGTGAAGCTGAGGAAAAAGACAAAAATTGGATTGTAATTGTAGGGTTTGGATTGTAGCACCAAACTAGCTTAATTTATGATTTTCTGGTTCAAAAGTATCCTGCATTACCACAGGCTTGGTTGTAGTTCTCCCCCTCTCTCTCTCTCTTTACTAGCATTCAGAAAAAGTCTCTCTCTCTCTTTTTAATGGCATTCAGAAAAAGGAATTTTATTGTTGCCATTACTAGCATTCTTCAAAAAATGTAAAGGTTACAGTTTTGTTCACATACCAGCATGGTGAAATTCTTCGCATGCATGGATGTTTTTCACATATTCTTGTCACACTTGATTAATCTATTATTGCATTGTCCTCTTCAGCTTAGGATGTTAATGGGCTTCTTAACATATTGCCTTTAGAACGGAATTGGTGCTTTCTTCTGATATTGATTTACGAGTTGTCCTTGTTCACTTAGTTTTTGAGAAAATGGGAATATGCTAAAATGGGATCATGCCTTCTGAGGAAGTTGCATTAGTGATTTTAGTGACGGTGCTAAAATTTTAATCGAAGAAAAAATGCACATCTTTAGCGACTTTGATAGGTTTAAAATTGATAAATATTGATGCTGGCTAATGCGAAACTAGAGATAGAACTAGTTTTTATTTGTTTATTGATGAAACCTTGGCCGCCTTCCATTTTGTTCAATTGTAATCTTACTTATGGATAACGCAAACAATTCATGGTAATTACAGGTTATTTTTTACTGTGAACATCTTCTTACACTTCATGGTAATTGCAGGTTATTGATTTCCATCAAACAGTTGAAGTGAATGGCATTCGATTTTGGTGCTACACAGCTGGTCATGTTCTTGGTGCTGCTATGTTTATGGTTGACATTGCTGGTGTTCGAGTCCTCTATACTGGAGACTATTCACGTGAAGAAGATCGACATCTCCGCGCTGCGGAGACCCCACAGTTTTCTCCTGATGTATGCATAATTGAATCAACTTACGGTGTCCAGCATCATCAACCTCGGAATATCCGAGAGAAGCGGTTTGTTGATGTAATACACTCTACCATTTCTCAAGGAGGTCGTGTCCTGATTCCCGCATTTGCCCTTGGTCGTGCCCAAGAACTCCTCCTCATCCTCGATGAGTATTGGTCAAACCATCCCGAGCTCCAGAACATTCCGATATACTATGCTTCCCCACTTGCGAAGAGGTGCTTGTCTGTTTATGAGACATACACTCTTTCAATGAACGATAGGATCCGAAATGCAAAGTCGAATCCCTTCATCTTCAAGCATATATCTCCGCTTAAGAGCATTGAGAATTTTAAGGATGTTGGCCCATCAGTTGTCATGGCCAGCCCTAGCGGGCTGCAAAGCGGGCTGTCGAGGCAACTCTTTGACATGTGGTGCTCTGATAAGAAAAACACCTGCGTTATTCCGGGTTACGTGGTTGAAGGGACTCTAGCCAAGACGATCATCAATGAACCGAAAGAAGTCACTCTCATGAATGGACTGACCGCTCCTCTCAACATGCAAGTTCACTATATTTCGTTCTCTGCCCATGCTGACTCTGCTCAGACAAGTGCATTCTTGGAAGAGTTAAGGCCGCCTAACATAATTCTTGTTCATGGAGAAGCTAACGAAATGGGGAGGCTCAAACAGAAGCTCACGACTCAATTTGCTGACCGTAACACAAAAATCCTAACCCCAAAGAATTGCCAATCTGTTGAAATGTATTTCAACTCACAGAAAATGGCGAAAGCTATTGGGAAGTTGGCAGAAAAGACCCCGGAAGTTGGCGAAATTGTCAGTGGTCTACTAGTAAAGAAAGGGTTCAGCTATCAGATAATGGCTCCAGATGATCTCCATGTCTTCTCGCAGCTAGCAACGGCAAACATTACTCAAAGAATAACTATCCCGTATTCCAGTGCCTTCAGCGTGATAAAGCACCGGCTTAAGCAGATATACGACAGCGTGGAGTCTTCAATGGATGAAGAATCCGGTGTACCGACGCTGCGAGTGCATGACCGTGTGACAGTGAAGCATGAGTCGGAGAAACACATTTCACTGCATTGGACGTCCGATCCTATAAGTGACATGGTGTCAGATTCCGTTGTGGCTCTGGTTCTAAATATCAACCGAGAAGTCCCCAAAGTAGTCATAGAATCTGAGGATACCAAATCAGAGGAAGATAACGAGAAGAAGGTGGAAAAGGTGATATATGCCCTTCTTGTGTCGCTCTTCGGAGATGTGAAGCTTGGAGAAAATGGGAAGCTCGTGATTAATGTGGATGGGAATGCGGCACATCTTGATAAGCAGAGTGGGGAGGTTGAAAGTGAGAATGAGGGTCTAAAGGAAAGAGTAAGGACGGCGTTTCGGCGAATACAAAGCGCTGTTAAGCCAATCCCGCTCTCTTCAACTTAGCTAGCTCCTGAATGCACACTCATTTTGTTTGTTATTAGATCTGTTGTAATGCTGAAAGATTGTAGTTTGGTTTCTGTAGTTTCTTTGTAATGCTTTACCTTTGACCTTTTTTGCTTCTCTTTATCGGATTTTGATCAACAATTTACCTACCGTAAATTATTCCAAAGACAGAAAGAAAAAAAAAAAAAAAAAAAGGCTCAACTGCGTGGATTTAGGGTCACTGACTAAGATCCAGAACACTGATTTTTCGTTTGCTTTGTCATTTCATTTTCATCCAAAACTCAAAAATTCTTTTTAATTATTATTAAAGAGAAGTTAAAAAAAAAAAAAAAAAAATCTCTAATCGGACTTTTGGGTTTTTTGTTGACTTTTAGGCAGTCTAACTTAGTTGGAAATCCATAATTAGGGGAGCGGTTTGACATTGTTTTTAGAGGCTGTTTTTAGATTCAGGAAGGAGAAGATTTAAAAGAAAATAAAGAAAAGAAAAGAATACACAGATACAAATGTGCCTACCTTCATGAAACAAGTCAACAAAGAATGATGAGCATTATTAATAGGCTTCATATAGGTAAAAATTATATTAAAAATCAGATAGGTTATCTAAGATTATTAACTTTTCTAAAATTAAGATATTTTTTTTACTTTGAAAATAAATATAAATAAGTCAAATTATTACTAAGAAATAATATTCTATAATAGAGCCAAAGTTAGATACTATCTTTAAAAAAGAGAGAGAGAGATCATAAAAGAAAAAAACAAGCACAAAAAATCAATAAATATTGAAGAGAGAAATGATACAGCCAAAGTGAGAGTACACAAGTGGCCGGTCTAACTTTTTGAATGATGGTCACTGGTAGAAAGACTTGAAAGCTCCTCTTCAGTCCCATTTCTTTCTTTTCAGGTACCGTCAAAAAAATAAATAAATAAATAAATAAATCCTCATTTCTTTGTCACCTTAGAATGCAAGTGAAGTGATATGTTTAAGTTTAATGTTAGACTCAAATCAATGTATATGAATTTATCTATATCTATATGTATGTATATGTTACAAAAGGACCCATTTTGCTTCCGCGTTGGACAAATATTCGGAGCAAAATTCGACCGATTCCTCCGTTATATAGCTTTCTACTATACATATGTTCGCTAAAAATATGTATGCGAAAAATACTACGCAAGTATACATAATCGAACAAGTAATATAGTAGTAAGTAAGTATCGTCTCCACAGGGATTGTATCACCAAAAATCTGATTATGGAAACCAATCGTTCTAAAATAAATTTGAGAATTGATTTGGGCACTAAAATAATAAAAACTAATGGGAGTAATTAAAAATTGCAAGGGAAAGGTAAAACGTGACAATAACAAAGGATTAAGCTGTGAATCAGTGATGGGTAATGGCTAGGATTACTGACTTCCCCTTGGTTGTAAATCTGACTGCAAATGCTGTAGTAAAGTTCATTCAATCAACCAAAAATTCTACACAATCCTCTTCCGAAAGATTTATGCCTACAGTTCTTTAAACCAAAATCAACATATTCCTATGCATTTTAGTTTTCCAAACATAAGATTAAGCATCAATTTTAATGGGTTGTACAAAGTATTAATATATTCCTATATTATACTCTTATAATATTCAAGCTAGATCCAACCAAAATTAACCTTCCCAGAATTAATTCTAGTTTGTTTCCCCCATAAATTGTTGGCCAAACAATAAACAGAGATTAATCATTCCAACACACTTGAATAAATTGAAACAAAAATCACTGAGCATTCAACAAAATACGCAAATCGTCAATTCAACCTCGGTTCCATCAATAATCCTAGCTAAGAAAATTAGTTCATGATTTGTTCAACAAAATCAAAACCAAAAATCTCAATTAATAAAGTCATGATTCACAAAGAGGAAAATGAAAGACAACCAAAAGAATTCGGGTGAAATAAGAATCAGAAAAACCCAAAGCCAAGTGTGTATGCTCTTGTGCAATTCCTTGCCTAGCCAATAATCCAAAGACCGTACTACACTCCTTGCTTCTGAAAATTCCAGATTTTCTTCTCTACCGCTCGTCCTCTTCTTTTTCCCAAAAATGGTCTCTGTTTTTCTCTCTTTTCTTGCCTCAGAAACAGCTCCCCTAGCTCATTCATTCACTTTTCCTTTTATACCAATCCTCCAAAAGATGCCCTAGTTGCACGTGCCCTCTTGCTAATTAATATTGATGGCCTCCTCACAGCTGTCATGTATAAATAAATTGGGCAATTAAATCACTGCCCTCTGTAAAGCAAACTTGGGCCCACATGCTTTTACTTTAATTCTTCACTGCTGCACTTTGCTGTGACATTGTTATAGCACTGCTGCAGCATTGGCCATTTTCCAGCTTTAATCTTTTTTGTCTTTTCTTTTCCAATGAGCCATTGCTTAGTTGTCATTGTGAATACCAGCTGCAAATCAAAACACAAAAATTAGATTAAACACCAAAAATCTCGATTAAAGCCAAAATAATAAAAACTAAAGAAAACAAATTAATATTATATAAAATACTAAAAATACGGCATATTATTTTGAAATAACAACAACTAATAAGCTTAAAAGCATGCTAAATAACTCTATTTCATAGAGTTAACAACATCCTTCTAGCCTATTTCGGTTCTTGACACGACCCTTCAATACCTTCACATACCTTTTAAAAGGATACATCCATCTTAAGTACACCAGTCCATATAGCTTAACTTAGATGAATCATTATGTCAAAAAATGATGATAGAAAATACTTCTCAAGCATGCACAATGTCTTAACCAACTCTGATTGTAGCGAATCTAGCATAAGTAGATCAATTACCTTGGAGCATATCGAATTGAAAAATGAGCATAACTTGGTAATTGTGAATCTCACATCCTTCGTTAAAACTCCTCGCAAGATAAATGATAATAATTGTTGCATCAAGATATGACAATCATGTGTTTTCATTCCAATGAGCCTCTTCTTTTTTCTTGTCTAGATAATGTATACTTTGCCGGAGATAAGTAAGTGGCATTCTCTCTTTTCATGGGGAGCAAATTAAGTCTAATCTTCAATTCCTTAACATCCAACCGTGCTTTTTCACCATCTTTGGTCTTATTAGGAATGTCAAGCAACATGCCCATTATCGATTCACAAACGTTTTTCTCCATATGCATAACATCTAAGTAATGACGAACTAAAAGTTACTTCCAATATGAAAGTTCGTAGAAGATTGACCTCTTTTTCCAAGGTTCATCGATCACCGGATCCTTGTTACTTCATTTTCTTTTCCCGAGCACTACTTTCAAATATTTAACCATCTCAAATACATCTTCGCCCATCAAAACCCGATGAGGGATTTTTTCTTCGATATTACCATTGAAAGCCTTTTTTTTTTCTTTTTTTTTTTTTTTGCGGTCTCCATGATTTTTTGGTAAGAATCTCCTATGACTAAAGTAAAATGATTTTCTTACCATTCTTCAACCGGATGGAAGATGTTTCTTTCATACAAACAGGACAACCCATATAACTTTTTAATGAATAACTAGATAGGTTTCCATAAGCAGGAAAGTCATTAATTGTCCACATCAATATTGCATGAAGTATGAATGTATCTTCACGTTAAGAATCTCTAAGTTCGATCCCCTTATCCTACAAGCTCTTTAGATCATCAATTAGCGGTGTCAAGTACACATCAATGTCATTCCCTATGTTTACTACTCATATGGGTTCATTCCATCCGCCGATAAACCTAAAAGTAGATTCCGTGGTTCTGCACTAAATTCAGGATGATCGTCATCAAAGTTCATCTATTATGGTGCATCAGCTGAATGTCTAAGCATGTCATCTTCAACACGTTTATCAAAGTGCTAAGTCAAATTCTTGGCGTGATCGACATTACGGAATCAATGCTGCAGACGTGACGCCGGAGGAATGTACCATAACACCTTTGCCGGCACTCATTTGCTACCATTCATTGGCTTCTTGGTCTTCTTTCATCTTGACTTCTTCATACCCATTTCAGTAAAGGACGCAATATTTGGACATGTATGAATTTTTTCATATTCCATTTCCAAAATGTTCAACGTCTTCTTAGCTTCGTACATACTAGTCGATATTTTATTATCAACCGGTAAAACCTCTCTTAGAAATTCTAAAAGAGTCGTGAAACTAGAATTTGACCACCTTCTTGATGCCTTCATGTTCCATAATTTGACCAATGCGGACAATTTCGTATATTTAGTGCACCCGTCATACAATGGCATCTTGACATCATTCATCACTACATTAAATAACTCCGGACAGTGCACAAAATGTTCTTTCAAATCATTAATCATATCAAACAAATTATCTCATATGTCTTCCTCAACAATAGGTTCTTTTTCTTTATTCTTCGATGTTGGATTAAACAAATTTCACCATGTGAATACCATGTTTGGTACGAACAAATAATCCCACGTGCAAGCAAATGTCTTCTAACTTCAACAACTGAATGAGACCTATGATTTCCACAATTCACATAAGGACACCGAATCTTATCATTTTTCATGTGAATTTTGGCAAATGACAAAAATTCTTCCACACCATCTTGATATTTTCTAATCAATCTATTAGCCCACATCAATTTTTGATCCATCTGCAAGAACCCCTAAATCCTAATTAAAGATTATAAAACACATTCAATAATTAAGTTTTTGCAATTAAAATAATACATATCAAGCTTTTGTCATAATTTAACAAATCAAGCTTTCAAAAAAAAAATCTAAAGTTTTATATATCTAAAATATCTATAATGAATACAAAATAACTCAAAAGAGTAAGTAATCACTTACAAATAATGACTATAAGAGAGTGTTTGTATGGTAGACGGTGATAGCAACGTTGAACGACAGCGGAGGATCTATATTCACAGATCTCTGTATTGTTTTTCGCGGCTACGGAACTGTTCTACAAAATGAAATCAGGGCTGGTAGGGATTTTTAATTAGAGATTACATGACGGTTTAAAAAAACCGTTGTTGAAACTCATAGATTACACTACGGTTTTTCTTAAACCGTCATGGAAAGTGGAGATTAAATGACGGTTTCAATAAACCGTTATGTAATTTATAAGTTTCCATGCGGTTTATTGAAACCGTCATATATAATCTTCACTTTCTACGACGGTTTAAGAAAACCGTTGTGTAATCATAAGGCGATCCATTTTAGACGACAGTTTTTGTAAATCCGTCGTGTAATCTCCGTCTTCTATTCCCACTTTTGTAGTAGTGATTAGGCTTCCTTTTTTTTTCAGCAGTTAAGGGTAGATTAATCTTTTTATATATTTTTCAAGTTAGCTTATATGAACTTCTCTTGATGTATTATTTTAATTCATTGATTGGAATAAGAAACACTAACTTTCTCTTATTCCCAAATTGGCTCTTGGTTTTCTACAAATAGATACATATAGAATAGGTGAAGGTACAATTACAGATGAGAGTTTGAGATGAAAGACCTGCTAATTAGAGCTTAAAACCCTATTGAATGAAAAAAATACTATCTTAAGGTAATATTTCTATATATCTGAGAAAATACTTCTATCTTGAGGAATTTGTTTGTAAAATTCAAAATGAACAAAACCAAGCCACAACCCTATGAGTATTGGCTCATGATCACTTCAAGTTTTCAACAACCCAATCAGTTCAGACAAAAGAAACAGTTCAGACAAAAGAAAATTTGAAAAGTATGGCCCATAAGCCATATTCTAATAATGCAGTCTGGTGCTCCATGGGATGTACAAGACAAGACTTATCGGAGATATGGTATTCTCTTTGTTTCTCCCTAACCATTTTGGTGGTTAATTCACAAATTTTTCTCCCCCTCCTTTATAAAGACAGCTTCCTTTAATTTATTCCCAATAATTTGGGTACTCTTTTTATATTTACCATGAATAGCTTAAAGATGGTCTTTTGATATATGTATATATATATATATATTATATTATATTATATATATATACACACTGTAGAATCATGTTAAATATAGTGAATTGAGTACATCCTTGGTGATTCATATTAATACACTTTCTATCAGTGGGTTTCTTTGTCAGGTGAAATACATATTAATTTGATAGTATAAAAATGCAAAATTTTTTAACATAAGATATGTATTTTGAATAAAAGCAAAATACAAGATATAAAAAGATAAATAACTCTAAAATATAACGGGGAGTGCAAAATTTTTTACTTTTCTAGGGGAAAAAAAAAAAGGAAGAAGAACTCAAGTATTACTTTTCTTACTTGATATCTAAAGTAAGTGATTGGCACCTTCTTCTTCTGTAATCTATATATATATCTCTCTCTTCCAAGGTAACAACTATAGGTAGAGAAAGATAAACAATAAAAAAAATCCAACATTTATGGTTCCACTACAAATTGTGTTTTTTATTTATTTGAAAAATTCAATTTCTGTTTGTAATTAATGTGGGTTATGTATGATTTTAATGAATTTTATTGTAATTTTAATTTAAGAAAAATTATAACAAAAGTATAGATTCGTATTTGGTAGAGACATTGATAAATTTAATGGGTCGCTCTTCCAACTAAGGTTCAAAACAAAAATCAAACAACAATATCTATATCAAAAATACCTCCATAACAGTACCGCACCTTTTTTGGCAAATCTTCATCTACCTCATTGGAGGCACAGGGCATGTTTGACAGAGTTTTTGCTTTTACTTTTAGTAAGTAGAAGAATAGAAATAAAAGCTATGGTTTTTTAATAAGTGTTTGAGAATCAATTTTTAAAAGAGTTTTAGAAGTTAAAATGATTCAAAAATTTCTAATAAGTAATAAAAATGTAAAAAAAAAAATGGATTTGATTATTTTTAACTTAAACTCTTATACAAGTTTTAATGTCTACTCATATTTAGTTTTTTTTTTTTTTTTGAAAGTCATATTTTATGTCCTTGACAGGATGCTTTTCTTTAGACTAAAAGCGTTTCTAATAAATTATCCAAATATTTTTAAAAACAACTTTCGAATCTAAAAAGCCAAAAGTAATTTCTAAAAAGCTCTACTAAACAAGTCAATAAAAGGCGATGGACCTTGGTTGAGAGAGAAAGGAGCCAGGGAGGACAAAAAAAGCTAGTGGAAAAAGTAGAGAGAGAAAAAATACACAAACAAAACAAAACAGAAAACAAAAACAAAACTAATTAGAGGGACACGCAAGAGAGAAAAGGCTATAAGTAGGTAAAAATAAAATCCATATCCTACAAAAATTGATTGCACAATTTCCTTTAAACTTGAAAAGGTAAGATTATCTTATCATTATTACTATTATTATTATTATAAGGATATTGAAACTCTTTATCTTATGGTTAAATCAGATGTGAAATTACCGTTGTATATATGTAAAATTTATGTAAGTGTCAGTTAGGCAATTTTTCAATGATTTATTACGTCACTAACATTACTCATATCATCATCCCTAAAACCAATACTATTTCTCTCTACACATGCCACGTGCACTTATGCCATCGGCAAACAACATTGTCTTCATATAAATGGGACTTCTAGGCGTGCCAAAAGTGAAAACCTAGTTTTTTGGCATCCCTACTTTCAAATGTTCACACTGCACACCTAACCACAGAATCGAACATCCTGGATCAAAACTGGCCATTAGCTACCTCCTCCTTTTTTTTTTTGGGCTAAAACACTCGTAACTATTTATGAACCAAATCCTATGCCTCACAGGTGGAACCATTACTCACGGTCTGTATAAAAATCTCAAAATCTGCCGCAAATGAAACCAAAATCATTACACCTTGAATAAACAAATGTCACAAAGAAAAAGAAGGAAAAAAAAAAAAAAAAGAAAACCCCCATAAAATCCTACCACGTTTCCACAACCACCGCACTAACTACAACACCACCTTTCTTTTTTCCCTACTCCTGCTAAATTTTCGACTCAAGAATCTACTATTTAAGTGCTAGACTTGTACTTCAATGAGCAAGAAAAACATCAACAAAAGGGCTTGTTACTAGTTACTTGGTAAAGATTAAGCAATGACCATAAAATTAGTCACTGCCTGCAGCCTTGTGTATGCATTTTTGCTTGTTTCGAATGCCTTTCTTTGGGAGGTTGATGCGGCGGGAGAGTGCGGTAAGACCCCGATAAGGTCAGCCGCGGCAAGCCTCAGCCCTTGCCTGAGCGCGGCAGGAAATGCCAAGGCTCAAGTTCCACCTGCTTGCTGCACCAAAGTTGGCGCCTTGATAAGAAGCGCTCCGAGATGCCTTTGCGCGGTTCTGCTCTCTCCTTTGGCAAAGCAAGCCGGGATCAAGCCTGCAATTGCCATTACTATCCCAAGAGATGCAACATTAGGAACCGTCAGGCTGGGAAGAAATGTGGAAGTAAGTTTCTCTTCATGTCGTCACCTTATTATATGCTCTTCTTGTACTATAATTTTGGTCTACCCCCCCCCCCCCCCCCCCCCGCCCCCCCTTTTTTTTTTCCCTTCAAATGGAAGATTTGTGTTTTTATTCGAGATGAAAAAAATATCAACCTTCATATTTGTAGTTCGAATATTATATTCCATTATTAACAACAATAACCAAAAAAAAAAATTTTTTTGATTAGGGGGAAAAAAAACGAAAAATGATATAAATATATTGAACACTACTAGTGATGCTGTGTACTTTTAAATGCTGAAATGAAGCACACTAAGATGAGATAGTGGAAGAGACACATTAGAAGTATGTAGTGCCCCATTATTGCTTGAAAGGACAAACCTTTCTCATCTTCGTGCTTGAATTAATATTTTACAATTCTAGCACTATATATTTGAACTTCATCGTAATAATGATATGAAACTATAAAATCTTTGGCCCACTTATTTCGTATCTTTTTGTCATTTCTGCTGAAACAAATGTTGTTTATAATAATAATATTATTATTTGTAATATAGTATTGTAATTGTGCAAAGTCTTCTGGTACTTAAAGAGAGATTTTTGTGGCAAAATCAACTTCCCCTCCACAATTACTTTTTAAGGCCATTACCGATCTAGTGCTTTATTTGAGCATTCCATATGTGATTTATTATAATGAATATTCTTGACTAATAATACAACTCTCTGTTCGCAGGGTACACAGTTCCATGAAAAGCAATCGCCTAGACTCCGAGTTATATAGAAGGGGAAGAGCAGAGGGAGTGTCGAATAAGATTTAAAAGGGTTAAATAATTTTCCCATATAAATGTCATGTCGGGTCATGTTATATTATGCTCTAGTTTATGGTCTATATATGTATGCGATACTTTCTAGTTTTAATGAACTATATGTTGCGTGTGTTTTCGTGTCAAGGTGTTTTATATATCTAAACGATTTACTTGCGATAATTAGCAACACATCTTCGTTATTACTTCTATCACAACATATATATATATATATATATATATATATATATAGAGTTAAACAATCGTACATGCATCTTTTACACTTCACATACAGCTCTATAATGAGATTCACTTTATACCTGCAACTTTATTTATTTATTTAGTTTTATCATACATCGGAAAATATAGAACGCATTATAGGGTCTATCATATTTACATAGGATAAAAATATACTACTATGGTTATGTTGCTTTATTATTTCTCTAAAAATCAAAATTAAAAATTGAACACCATCTTTGCTATTTGTTTGTGGGAAATGTCTACGATATGTTACCACATATCATGCAGCATTTATGATATGTTTAAGAGAAGCATCAAATGAAATATTTGGGATGAAGATATTTGAATGAAGAATTTTAAATACAAACATTTGAGCTATCACATCCAAATTGGCGTTTGGATAAACATTTTGAACATAACATTTGAAAATAACCATTTAAATATACATTTAGAAATAACTATCTAAAAAGATATAGTGATAGAAAAATGACATCTGAAATGGTTTTTAATTTTTTTTTTTTTTTTTTTAAATCACTATAGAATATATATCATAATGAAAGTAAATTTTAGGGGGGAGTGACTTTTTTTCATTTAAGAACAAAAACTCAAATGACATTTGGATGCTTCATTTCCAATTGTTTTTAACAAACATATATTTGAAATGACCATTCAAATGGAATTTCTCAACTGTTCTCAAATAATAGTGCTAAACGGTAGCTTAGTAATTTTGTATTTAAAAACTTATAACAATTAGTGAATTTACATGTATTTTCTTATTTAGAATCTTTTCACATGATATATACTATTTAGATATTGGTATAAAGAACAAGTTTAACTTAAAAAATGTTACATTTGAATCACCCTATTAATACAACACAAACTAACAAATGACGTATGAAAGTGGTACTGTGTAAAAATCCCTTCCTTTATATACATATATTTGCTATATTGCATTCTTGTAAAACAACGCTTATAAATTTTTTGTCAGTATTGTAACAACCAAGTGATTTTTGTTGTATTTATTTTTTTGCATCAATATCAAATAATACAAAATTATAAGATTCTAAACAGAAAATTATATTTAAATCAACTAGTTTTTCTAAACCAAAATTTGCAGCCATCGGATGTATTCATTAGACCTTTCTAACGTAAAATAAAGATATATATGTATATTTATATATTTATGTATATATATTGAAGTAGCCGGGGTTAAATGTAACCTTCCTACCCAGGATGTAACGTACAAAAAGCATTTACCTTCATCAACCGTCCAATGACAAGTCAGTCTTCCTCCATTAATGTCCCCAACAGTCAGTAGATAAGCTTGAACAACACTCCTAACTTAAGTTATTTATAAATCTTATTAAAAAATTAAGTTATTTATAAAAGGCATACATTTTACCATACTCCTAGCTATGTTTAATACTTCAGCATTACAATAATATCCACAGCCTCAAGTCAAAAAAAAAAAAAAAAACACTACAATATGGCTTCCAAATCGAACCCCTGTAGCCTGGTGGCCTTGCTTGTATTGCTGGTCACTTCTAATTGCGGTTTGACAAGGGACGTTGAGGCGGCCGGCGAGTGCGGAAAGATCTCAATTAGGTCGGCAGCAGCGAGCCTCGGGCCTTGCCTAAGTGCGGTGGGGAACGTTAGGGCGAAAGTTCCGCCGGCTTGCTGCAGCGTACTCCGCGGCCTTATAACGAGCGCTCCCAAGTGCATTTGCGCTGTTTTGCTGTCCCCTTTGGCGAAGCAAGCCGGTGTCAAGCCTGAGATTGCCCTCACTGTCCCCAAGCGTTTGTAACATTAAGAACCGTCCTGTTGGCAAGAAGTGTGGAAGTAAGTAAATTGCATACCTAAAAAATTGAAAGACGATTCGCTTTCTATTATTTTTGTTAGTGAATATAACTATTTTCTACAGATTTTAGTTTTTTTGGTTAGATTATTATGTACTTTAAAAACAAAAACAAAACAAACAAAAAAAAAAGAGCCATTTTTCGATCCAAAAATTATGGCCATTGTTATTTTTTAATTTCTCTCTTAAAAGTCGGTGATTATCCAAAATCACCCAAATAATAACTTGATTAAAAATTGCTTTACTCGTTTGCGATAAAAGAACTAACCAAGAGGGGAAAATGCCTAGAGTAAAATACAAAGCTTATGGACCTCTGTCTTGTTAACTAGTTTTATATAGATATATATATATATATAAATTTTTTTTTTTTTGGTGCTAAAAGAGTTATATTTTTCTTTAACTTGAAGGACTAAAACAACCCTAAAAGGGGTAACTTTGCCCTGAAATAGTTATCCTGGACCTAAAAAAAAAATTTAAAACTTTGATGACGAAATTAAATGGTAAAATTTAAAGTGAGAATCAACGGCCACGAGTAAAGTGCTATTACAATTGGAGATTCAAGATTGCACTAGACTTTATTAATTTTTTTTTTTCTTTCTTCTTATTCATTTGACTGGAGGAATTAAGGTCAAGGGGTATAAATAATCATGATCAAGGGGTGTTCACTCTGGATTTGAGAAATTTAAGGGATGTTTAGTATAATTTTTCGTGTGACTGATCTCTATTTGCAGGATATACTTTTCCGTGAGAGCAAACCAACATGGTGAAATGTGGTCTTTCCTTCTTTTCGTCTCTAGACATGGTTTCGAACCTAAGAGTGCTTACCCAAATCTCTCCCCTCCGATCCGTTGAGCCGACCCGTTGAGCCATGTGTGTATGTCTGCGTTTGATCTCTTAAAAACAGAATACAGTACGAGTCTTATGACAGAGTACTTTTTACAACTGTGACAATTTGGTTTTTGTTTATGTTCCTTTAGAAGTGTCATTGTCATGATAAACTGTCGTTTTGTTTTGTCTACTTTCGTGAAATCATTTTGAGTTTTAATAATTGGCCGTGTAGTCAGTGTTCTGTTTTTTTGCCGATTGTTTTATTGTTGGTCATTGATTGATCTTTCACAATGATGTTTTCGACTTAGCAAATTGACTTTCATTCCCTGTAAATTTGCATAAAATGTTCTTGCCCTTCTTCCCGAATTCCGCCAACGTACCCTTATTGTGGCAAGGCCGAGGAGCTTTTCCACAAGGGTTCCAAAATGGGTGGAAATTTTTATCTCTGCAGTTTGCAAATTTAGTGTCAAAAGTTGCCAACAATCATTTTCGTTGTCTTTGCTGCTTTTTTACACATGAATCTTTTTTAATTTCTTAAATTAGCATGGCACCTGCATAAGAATCCTAGGCTAATCAATCTAAGAATCCAAGATTCAGGTACCGCGCGCCCACACAGAACACAAGAATTTACGTGGTTTGACGGAAAATGCCTTCGTCCTTTGCGGACTTTCAGCAAGCCTTCCCCATATGAGCCTTTCTCACACTAGAATACATGAAAGTAACAAAATTATCTGACTGTTAACAAAATGTTAGTTACCAGTATAATGACCAGTTAATTAATATCAAACTTCACATTGTAAGTAATATAATCAGTAACTAATAGGAAAAGACGTGGAGACGTGTAAAATGTTAAAATGCAGGGTAAATGCTGTACTCAGTACACATCTATCCTTGTCCTTTTTTTGTTTTTATTTTTTATTTTTTATTTTTTTGTTTTTTGTTTTAAATTTTTTTTGCTATTGGTACTAATATGTTTCAGGCAGCGCTTGTCTTTGATTCTTGTTTCCTCACTCATTCAACATCTGATGTCCCGTACATACATCTGATGATAGTTACTGTGTAAAAATTCATGTAAGAAAATTCAAACTACGGAACTCTAAATGGAACGAAGGGTTATTTTCACCATTAAGTTCTTGAGGACACACAATGGAATATGGGGACAAATAGTCTTCTTTTTTTATTATTATTAAGAAATGTCTAAAGCTTTGTAAAATTAGAAAAACTGCCTTTTCTTTAAGCAACCATTTGGTTGATAGGTTTGAGTTAAAATATTCGGAGTTGTTTGACTTTTCAAAAATTAGTTAAAAAACTTATTGACTTTTCATAACAAGACAAAATGAGTTGAAATATTTTGATTTGAAATGGTCTAAACACCCATAGAGAATCAATAAATGATTAACTAATTGACTAATATTAATACGTGTTTTTATCTGTCAATCACTTATTGAAGGCCATCGGCCATTTTTTAAAATAAAAAATTCACCATTTTTTTTAAATAAGTATTTAAAAATTGTTTATTTACCTAATTTTTTCATATTTACAATTGTCTTATTTTGATCCATTTTTACTATTAGAGGTATACTTAATTTTTTTTTAATATACAAGTTTGACTTTTTTAAAAAAATATACAAGTTTGACTACTCTATTAATAAACTTTTGAATTACTCTAATTTATATCTTAAACTTTAGAATCTTTCTCACTTTATCTCATAATCTTAAAAAACTCCAACTTTATCTCATGAACTTTGAATTAGTCACATTTAACCCCCTATGCTAATTTTTATTAAAAATAAATAGAAAAAAGAGAGTTATAGTCTTTTTTTTTTTTTAACGAAAATACTTAGAGAAGGGGCTTATGAGGATAATTTTCCTTTCTTTAAGTTTTCTTTGAACCAAAATTCTAATTAAATGAACCAAATGGGATTAATTCAAAATTCGTTATGTAAAGCAAGTGTTTTTAAAATTCAAGGGTCAAAGTATCAATGATTCTAAAGTTCGTGGATCATAAGTGAGATTGATCTAAACAATTAATTTTTATCTAGAATATAGTACGGGAATAGCATGTGAGTGTTTTAAGATGGATACAATGGTAAAGAAAAACATGCATATTTAATTTGGGGCCCAAAAAAAAAAAGGGTTTGGGTGGCACAACCTGCTTTTTTTTCATTATTTTTTATTCAAGTTTTTTTTAAGCTCCAGTATAGTACCTCGTTTTGAACTCACTTTTCAATATTGTTTCTAAAAATTTAATATTGCTTTTTGAATTATGAGTTTGAACTTATGATCCAGACGGACCTTAGTATTTTTTTTTCTTTAAAATCTGCTTGGGTTTAACTATTCCATCTCTTTTAAAATGCTTATGCGACACAGTAGTGCTAGATTTTGTCAGAATATGGAAATTTTATTGAACAGAAGGGTGGTCAAAACTGTCTATTACTTCAAAAACGTTTGGGGTTGCTATACCTCAGAGGTTAAAGTGAGATAAGTGAATATTCGAGTGCCGTTGGTAAACTAGAATAATGAAGTCAAATTACGAAACACAAATCATTTTCATAAATCAGCGTCATCCTGTGACCCCAAAATCTGCAAAGGACATAGGACCAGAGGGAAATCAGTAGACAAGTTTTTTGATGTGCCAAAATGGATATTTTCATTTAGTTATATCCTCTGTGCAGTATTTGGAACTTCCGCGCTGCCACGGCCACCGACGTAGTCAGATTAGACAAAGTCGTCGAGTTGAGAATTCACCTTCTCCTTTTAATTAAGGACCGCACTAAAAAAGTTGATTAAAAAAAAAAAAAGGAATGGGCAGTCCTAATTTGTAGGCCAAACCATGCACACTTCTATAAATGTCCATATCTGAAGACGTTTCAGTGGGAGGACAAGAGTGATATGTTGAAAATCACACATTTGAAATAAAGATGTCAAACCAGAAAGATTAGTTCAAATCTTCCAATTTGTCACTTGAGTTTTGTATTAACCCCACTTAATCTCTTCCATTAGAATTCTAGTTAAAAATATATGAAAAAAAAATACTGAAATGCAATTATGTAATCTTTTTTTATTTGTTTTTAGTAGAAATCCTAACAAAATAGATTTAGTAAGATTAATTCTATTATCTTTTTATCTCCTTTAATTCTAGTAAAAGGGTTAAATGTTACAAATTCAAAATTCAAGACGTAAAGTAATAGTTTTTAAAGTTCAAGAAAATATATGAATGACTCTAAAGTTTAAGAAGTATAAATAAGAATAATTGGATATTTTGGTAGTAGCATGCATTTCCTAATATTATATTATGTTAGAAAGATATTAAAATCAAACATTAGTTTGATGCAAGGTCATTATAAGATCTAATATTTTTGAATCTATACTTTAACTACCACTTAGGGTTTCATATTTGGGGGACATTTCTATGGTGGGAGCAGCCCAACCATCATGAATATCTCACAAGGCTATTGATTGTAATTGTGAGATTTAAATTGGAAGGTTATATACGTGTGGTGTCTAATTATTATATTATATATTCTTTTCTGTATTCTAAATATGTATTAGTTTGTCCTAACTCTTGTGGTATATTAGGCGTATTTTTTAGGACAATTCAATTGTTATTTAAAGAGAAAAACCGGGGGATCGAGAGGAATTTTCAGATTGAATAGTACCTTATGCCTTTTAACATAGTGTAATTCATAGCGACAAATGAATGTAGGATCTCAAATTAATGAATCACTGTAATTTTTATGTGAATTCCATTTATGTTTTGTCCTTATTTTCGTTTCCTTATTGCTTTTGAATAGTAAGACTTAGGGCTTTTAATTCCTATAAGATGACTTCGGTAGAAAAAAATCCCATCAGATGCATTAGATATAAAGTTGAATATCATGATATGAGAGGACACAGTGAGCAACATCATTATATAAATTGCTTTCTAATTGTGTCATTTAATTTGAATAATACAATTAGAAGTTGGTGTCTTCATCATAAATTTTTCAATTATTAGGTATAGTAGATAATGTTATTGTTGTATTGTCGGAAATGGATTGTGATTATATATTTATATATATATATATATATATGTATGTATGTATATTGCAGAGGGTTCATGGATAGACTTATGCTATCAATGAGATGACTGGTGAAGTCATTTTCAACTAGTTTTTCACAAGTCGACCCCATCATGAATCATATCATAGGGGTATTTGTATTATTTTGTAATTTTTTTCTCCCAAGGAAGATAGATATTGTCCGATAAATCGAAGACGAATCCATGAAAATCTTCTATGATTTCGGACAGTGTCAAAAAGCCTGTTCAGATAGGTTACACAAAGAGTGGCCTGTGATGAGTTTCATGGGATATAAAACATATGTGATAAGTAGATCATTGCTCACACTTATAGTTTAATGGCTTATATGTAAAACTGTTATAAATCTGATACCTAATTATATTTATGCCCATCATAATATTGAAGTTGATAGTTTTGTCATTTTATAACTCTAAAATTACTAATTTTAATATCAGAATGAGCAAAAATATAATGATGTACTCAAAACATGAGTTTTTACTTAATTTTCTCTAGCTTTTAATAACACTAGTATGATTGCCAAATCTATGTATAAAAACAAAAAGCAAAAAACAAAAACAAAAAACAAAAAACAAAACAACATGTAAAGGGTATAGTATATGCTTTTAAGAAATAATTGCTATATTGAATTCTCTATCAAATCAAGAAAAATACTAGGGATAACTTCCCATGTGATATGTAAGCAGTGACGAAGTAATAAAAATTTATATATAGATGAATTTTGAGAGATATGGTTTAATTAGTATTTTTCTATATACTAAATGATGAGCACGCGCACGTGTAGGATAGACAAACAAAGCAAAAAGAGTCAAAAAATAAAATCCATATAGTAATTGATGACCTACCATGTGGCGTATGGTGAGGTTGCCATGTGGCAACCCCATAACAATAACAAAAAGTCATTGTTCATAAGCGATTTGCTCTTTTAGGTATAGCTAATATTTATATATAGCTTTTTTAAGTATAGCTAATATATATACGCACACTCATATCTATATACATAAGTAAATAAGAAGGAAAACAGGTTGGGGGGTTAAGCCCCCATAGACCTTCCATGCCTAAGTCCTACAGTAAGTTGTCATTCTTTTATTAACTGTATGTGTTTTAAAATTATCATATAAATTAATTATATTTACTAATTATGAAAAGATGATAACTTATCATTTAGCATGCATTTGGTGTATGGGTTGAAACTGAATTTTTTAGGTTGAAATTGAGTTGAATTAATTGTGCGTTTGGTGATGTGTTTGAACTGTCGAAACTAAAAAGCATAAAATTTTGAAATATGTTAAAAAAAGATCAATCTGCAGCTTATTTCGTTCGTCTTGAAATTTTATGCAATTAAAAAAATTAACCCCATTTGGACTTGTATTTACAAAGTTATGTGCTCTTAAAATTTAAATTACAAAAACTATGAATAGTAAAACTGATGTTGACTTTTCAGAAAAATACAAAAATGAATTGAATTTTTTGGGTTTGAATTGAATGGAACCTTGATACCAAACATATGCTTAATACTCAAAAATTTATTTTAGAGTTCGCGTCATAATATACTCTTAAATCAATTTGAACCTTTAGGTTGTTTTTGGCAAGTAAGATCCATGAGGATTAACTTTCAATGTTTCATGTTGATTTAGTCATTATGTATTAATTAAAAAACAAACAGCATGAATAAATATATTCCATAATAATAAATAGTTATAATACCAGTTACCAAATAGAATAGAGGGGGAAACTGTAGTAGAGCTCCAATGAGGAGCACTACCAGTAGTGATCCATCCACCTGCTAAAATTGATTATGTGAGTAAATAAATGATTATGATCTAAGATATATATAATATTAATATAGTCTCATATAAACACAATCTTTTATTTTAGTTTAGATTTCAAAAAAATTTTCCTTCCTCAATCTGTCATGAAGCCGCTGCCCTCATGCATGACCTCCGGCGAACCCCCCCCCCCCCCCCCCCCCCTCTGCAGGGGGGTTCGGCATTAGGGGTGGGGTGGGGGCCCGATCTCAGGGGGGTCGGTGTCGGGGGTGGGGTGGGGGTGGGGGTGGGGGTGGGGGGGGGGGGGTCAAGCTCAGGGGGGTTCGGAGTCCGGGGTTGGGGCGGCTCAAGGGCCCGTGTCGGGGGTGGCCTGGGATGGGGGTTTCGGCGTCTGGGGTGAGGGGGACCCGAGGGCCGGCGTTGAGGGTGGAGTGGGGAGGTCCCGAGCATCGGTGGCGGGGATGGGGGCGAGTCAAGCACCGGCGTTAGGGGTGGCTTTGGGGGGGGGGGGGGGGGGGGGGTGCTTGAGTGCCTGGGGAAGTAGTTAGTGGAGGGGGCAGATCTGGTTGGTCATCAGCGTTAGCGGGGAAATCACCGGTGTCGGAAAAGGGAAGGGGTGCCTTACCCTAGAATAAATAAATAAATAAGGAATACAGTAACCTCATTCCCAAAAAAAAAAAAAAATCCCTTACAAATAAATGAAAAGGCCGTAGTAGTAGACACTGCTTGCCGTGCTTCAATGTTATCTAATCATTCAAATCAGTTTCTGTACTGATTTGTCATTTGAAGGGTGTCCCCTTTGATTGATGAGCAGTTTCAAATTATTGTATTTCCATAGTACACGACACAGCCAAAGTTACCATTAACCAGAACTGTTGCCGAATTATTGCGTAAATAACTATATAGCCATTCCTTCCTTCTCCTTTTTTTTTTTTTTTTTGGGAAAAAAATTTACCGTACAAACTGTATTTTTTTTCCTTTTATCTGTAGGTACAATTGTTTTGCTCATTCAATTTTGTATATCCCGCGATAAATTTTTAACATTGCAATCGTATAGTTAAAAAGCTAGTTTAATAACTAAAACAAATCATATACATAATAGTAGAAAAAAAAAGTATAGTTTCTACCCCCAAGATTTGCCCTTCTTTTTTGCTCATGAATATCACATTTGGCTACACATAAACAGTAATAATAACAGAGAGAAAATGGGGGTCCCATAAAATTGAATTCAAATTCCGTGGGGCAAGTTTAGTGCTAATTGTCCTCCAAACTTTGTAATTGTTGTTTATTATCATCAGCAACGTCATAATGAAATCCAGCTGTCACCATCGGCCTCCCCAACCACTCAATTGGATCTTGATTGGACTTCAGTCACAGACTTTTGAAAACTTCTATGCCCGGCCCGGCCCAAATCTTTTTAAATCCCCACCGTTGGTTTACAAAACCGAGCAACGTGGCGCACCAAGTAGCACAGGACGAAACACTAGAAAAGGAGAACAGACATTCTCTGCCGTCCGATTATGCATCAGAAGAACATGATCTGCTCGAAATACAATGCAAGCTAGCTAGCTGACTCAGCAGCGAGGACAAAATAACTTTGGACCATTCAAACTCCCATCATCAAAGAGATGACCCCTCCACTGGGCCCCATCACCACCCACCCAAAACAAAATTAAAAAAAATGAAAAAAAAAAAAGAAAAAGAAAAATATTTCCTTCCTCTTCTTATTCTACCAACCTTTTAAAAGTGGATCCCATTAGCCAGCCAGCCAGCATGCCAAAATAGTGGGGCCCCCACTGGCTGAATGTGTGTGTTTGGTCCACTGGAAAATTTTTGGGAAGATTATCTGATATGACCCCACAGTTTCAAGAAATGTGCATCAGAAAATTATATGTATTAAAAATAAACTATGATATAAAAAATAATGTATAAATTTAATATATGATTGATAAAAATTTATAATATAGATCTTGTATAATTTTTTTTTATTATTCTACTAAATTAAAAAAAAAATTATTTCGAGTTGAAATAAGAAAGTTATAAACTTTAAAAATTTGAGTTTTATAAAAATAAAAAAGAAAAATTTAGAGATGTAGATTTAAGAACTTTGGAGTTGAGTAGTTAAAACTAAATCTAGAAACGTTGTTTCAAACGGAGGCTAAAAGTTGTGAAAAGAGAAGAAACGGTTGGTAACCCCATGGTCCATATATATCATAAGAAGAAGAAGAAGAACAACAACAACAACAACAACAAAAGAAAACAGAAAAAGGAAAAGCTGAAATTTGAATTGTGTGTGTTGGATATAGCTAAGTCAGGCATGTCTTTCTTTGCCTTATTCCGCCCCAACTTTACTGCTTTTTTTACATGCAAAGCATCACATGATAACCTTTGCAATTATTTAGTCCCCCATATTTATCTACACCACCACACCAACTATATATAAAATTTTTTTAAAAAAATTAATTTACTAAAAGAAAGAAAAAGAAAAAGAGTGACCCCATTTCACGTATCCCAAGAAACACCCAACTTTTTCCTTCTCTATCTTGCCGTTGACTGACTACTAGCCACTAGTGCTTCAAGAGAAAACTAAGGGTGTATTTCGTATGTCTATGTAACTTAAATTTCAACCATCAAGAAACAATCTGAACGGTTGACAAAAAAGTTATCGACTAATAATGAAATGATTTTAACGATTCAGATCATCTAATGGTCGAAATTAAACTGCACAATGGATCCGTAAATAGAGATGACATGTACCATAACTTCTACCCCAATTTATTAGTTACACTGTCTTTTTCCCATCACTAGTTGCACATATATAGAAGCATAGAAAACCCAATTTCCATAAAAAAAAAAATTTGTTGGGTCACTTTGGGACAATACTAGAGAGTACCTCAACCCAAACCCGAACCCGAACACGAACACAAACAAAGATGGGTGAGCTTCAGCTTCCCATGTCCTCTTACAAAAACATTAACAATAACAGCAACAACAACAGCCTCCATAACTCTTCCCTAGGTTGGGATCATTTCCACAGCCTTGGAGTTCTCAACAAGGACACCATGTCTTTAGGTCTAATACCCCTCTTTTTCTTTCTTTCTTTCTTTCTCTCCTTTTTTTTTTTTTTTTTCCCCACTGTGTTTGTCTCTTGCTTTCTTTGTTGTAAACCCCAATGCTTATAATAATATCACCACAATATATATGATCATTGTGTTTTTTTTTTTTTTTTTTTTGTTCAAACTTATGATGCAGTCATGGAAGGGAACTACAATTCCACACCATTTTTCTCTCCGTATTTAGGCTCGGATGTCGATCATGTTGAAGACGACGATTTCTCAACCGGGTACTTGGAAGATGCTTTGGTCGAATTCAGTGAACGGTCCAAGAGACGTCGTTTGTTGCTGTTTAGTGATCATGAAGAGATCCTGATGAGAGACTCCAATTTTCTTCCTAAAGTAATTTATCTTTATGAGTTTCTTCAATATGGATAATATGTTTTTTAACTGGTTTTTTTTTTTTTTTTCCCCTCTAATGCTGTAGTGTATCGTACTGCAGGGTTACTGGAACACGTCGAACTGGGAATTGTCGGAGAATTTTAGTTTCATGAGCCATATGACTTCTGCTTTTAATGAACTTTCAGGTGACTGCACATGTTTTCTTTTCTTTTTTTTTTTTTTTTTTTTGGCATAGTAACTAAAAGTACCTATGTTTTGATTCAAATGTAAATATTAAATCTCAACAGTACATGTATATTTGATATGACAGTTCAGAATCATAGTTATTTATTTATTTATTTTACCATACTACAGAATTTGCAATAAAACTATGAAATCCAAATAATTCTTCTTCTTTTTTTTTTTTTTGAAAAAGGACAAGTACTTTTTTTGGTCGTGGATTGTAGTTTGTAATATGGCCATTTTCTCTATCTTTTTTTTTTAATAATATTATAAATGTAGGTGGGCCAATGACGACGACGTCAATGTGCAGCATGGGAGAAGAGGGAAACATGGTCAGTAGTACTGAAATGAAAACACCGGAAGATCATGAAAAATCCATCTCTGAAATTATTGATTCCTCTTCTTCTTCATCATGCAAACACTCGGCCAATACCAAGTCCTTTGTTTCAGCTGACAAACCAACCCTTTTTTCCCTCGACCCTCCTTCAGGTCTCTGTCTCTGTCTCTCTCTGTCTCTCTCTTGAGTTTGAAGAAATTACTCACTAACATGGGTTAATTAGAGAGAGCCACAGTAACTTTAATTAGTTGTAAAGTCTATACATGAAGGAAAAAAAATAAAGAAAGAAAAAAAGGTTGACGATTTGTGATGTTTTAAAAGTGGAGTAGTCCTAATTGGCCTGCATTTGAAAAGAAAAAAGAAAATATAAATATTACAAGCAAGGCATTATTATATATTACAACTGTAGCAAATCATTGTCGTTTTCGTCAATGATAGTAGGAGATCAAGTATATCATTGCTGCTCAGAAATGTCACGTTGCACTTGTACCATATATATATATATGTGTGTGTGTGTGTGTGTGTGTATATGAATGACACACACACACTGTCACATATACATATGTTCATTGAATAAGTTGAAAAGTTGGGAACAAAACAATCAACAACCCTAATGATCACATATTGGTGCTCATTATCATTCTCACGTGATAAATGTACAATATAATACTAGGTAGTGTTTGTTGCTTATAATTTAAAATAATGTAAATTCTAGTGTGCTTTTTTTTTTTTTTTTTCAAAGAATTTAGTCCTTATAATTTGTAACGCATGCAGGGTGCGAAAAGATCAGGAATAAGAAGAGGCCGGACGTGATAACGAGGGTGGTGTACCCTTTCGCGCTGGTGAAGCCGGGGGGAAGAGACGGCGATGTGACGTTAAACGACATAAACGAGCGGATACTGATGCCGCCGACAAGGCCGGTGAGGCATCCGGTGGGGGACTTTGCATGTCGGCCATGCGTGTCCCCCCATGGTCCAGGCCTTTCTGGGAAAGCTGTTGTGGCACTCACCAGGATTCATACTCAAGGCAGAGGCACTATCACCATTATTAGAACCAAAGGTTGATTAGGACATTCATATCTATCTATATATAAGCTTTTTGTTTTGTAATTTGTGCTTTTGAATTGTATATATATGTGATCAGCAAAGATGTCAGAATGCATGTACTATGAGTTACTTTACACGTTATATAAGTTGGTACTGTATATCTTAAGTGAAGTCTGTTTGTGCTTAGAGTCTAAGTTGCATGTTACAAGAGAGGAAAAATATCTTGCTTCTGTTCACAAAGTCCTTCTATAGTAGAACCTAGTGGCATTCATCGGATAGAGTCCCTTCTATTTTAGTAAGATTGCGTTTTTTGAAATCTCATCCAATTTCAATCCATTAATGATGTATTATTCAATTCAATCCAATTCGTTTAAAGTCTATTTGGATTAGATTAGAATAAGCATTTGATAGAGTACATTTCTACCTATTAAATAATAAAAAATAAAAAAAAAAAAAAGACAGTTTATGATACAAATATGACTGCTGAGACACGAATCAGTATTGAATTGTTTTATGTCCTAGCCTAGGAATCTACCTACCTACAAGGAAAAGGAAAAAAAAAAAAAAAAACCCCCCCGTTATATTGTTGAACTAGAAATGATGATAAAGGTAGAGGAATCACTTGACTCTGTTGAATTGGAGATGGTACTAATAAAGGTAAAGAAGAAACCAGGTAAAGAAGAAAACAAAAGTGATGAAAAGGAACTTCTGTCCAAGATTATTGCAATGTCGGACAAAGACACCTTGCCTGACCAATTCTAACTAGAAATTGCCAAATATTTTCAGTCCCGATTTTTCAACCAGCCAATTGTTGCTTTGTAAATTGTGCAAGTCCATTTTTAACACTTTGTCGATCTCAAAATTGCAATAGGTTAAAATCAGGCAGTGATATTGCCTAGTATTTTTCAGTTACTTAAAATGTACATTAGATACAGAATTATACTTGATAACACCACCGATATTAAATTTAACACCACTATTAGTAAAATATGAAATCTATATGTGAGTCTTATCTGTAGAATCTATCTGTTTTTGTGAACTGAAAGTCTAACAAGAAAACAGAAAAACAAAAACCGAAAAGTGGTCCTTTGTATAAATGAAGAGAGGCCGGGTGGACTTTAATTCATAAAATGAGAATTGAAAAATGCAAAAATATTTGAAATTAATATAATAGAAAATTGCAAAATAAACATTTGAAACAAATACTTAAAGCACTTTCTAATTAAGAAGCAATAATGTAAACGAACAATGGTCTTGGTAAGCATGGAAACTATAAAAATTAGGAGTTGGTAAGGAGTGATTTTCAAGTGAGTCCTAAACATGCTAACCACTGCAAATAATAAACCGAATTTGGTCAACTAATAGTGATGCATATATTCTAGAAGATGATAAGGTAATGACTTTTAATTTGGAAATGGGAACAAGACGATAATTAGTATATCCTTCTTTTTTTTTGTTTTTTTTTTTTTTCTGTTTTGGGTATTACTACGAAAGTGTACCTTAAAACTAAAAATTAAAAATTAAAAAAATTATTTAAAAAAAAAATAGAGTCGACATTCTTCCTTCTTTTATTTTTTGACCCTTGATTTGAGGGCCTGGGTGTCATTGTCAACTGTCAACAAATTTTTTTTTTCCTGTTCTATTTCTAAATAAATGTTTTTCTCTCTATCTAACACAGACAAAGATATACTTAATAGTGATTATGTACTTCCAAAGGACCACTACATGTAAATTAGTCTGATGAGAAATATTTTGCAAGCAACTATAGAAGAAGAAAATGTAACCTAAATTAATATAATTCAATTTTCTGAAACATCCGGTACACTGTTAAAGCATCCTGTTTCTCTGATATCAATTTCGTTCTGTCTTTATTTATCCTAACTAAAACATCAGCTAATGTTTGCAATATGTCTAATTCTTTGGAATTATGCTCAGACTTTTAATTAGGTTGCATATATTTTGACGTGAAAATTTTAGGAACGGGAGATTTTTAAAAGCTTCTTTCTTTTAGCATGAATTTTATAGTTCTCAACTTTAAATTAATTTGCGGCTTTCGACTATTTTTTTTTAGTGTGTTTGTCATTTGGTGTGTACAAAATAATTAAGCTATTTTTGAGGGTCCTTTCCCTCATGCTCCTGATTGCGCCTCCTTAAATAATATTTTTGTTTATCCCGCATGGATTAAAGTTAACACAGATGGCGTGATTTAATAATCTTTCGAACTATTTATGTATATGATAATTAGCCTTTCATTTTATACCTTTTTGGCGGTTTTATTTTGGAATTTTTAAAAATTTTATTTTTTGTTGTGTTGAAAAATGTCTAACATGCTAGCTAAATTGGAAAGCGGTAAAGTATCTTGATCCCATTTGTTTTCCTCTGCACCCAAAAAATAAATAAATAAATAAATAAATAAATAAAAATATTAACATGTGGTTTATATATATCAACCATATAATATATCTAACGTAGCATAATGGAATAAATTATGAAATCTATTTATATATAATTCAATTATTAGCTAATAACTCAAGCAATTAATATTGTTCTGAATTGGGTTTAGTTAAAAAAAATAATAATAATAAATAAAATTTTGTACTGCTTGGAAAAGAATAACTCTTCTTAATTAAAGTAGTTGGAGCATCCCTTAGATCCCAGTGCTTACCAACATCGAGTTTACCTTTCAGGAAAGCTCATATAACCTCTATTGGAACTTCAACCAAATAAATTATTAAACAAATAAGACTGTATTGGAAGCTAAATCATCTTCCATTCCCATACATAATTAATTTATTAAATTTATCCACAAAATAAACCTATAGCAAATAGCAACACACTTCCTATATAGACTCCCAACTATATTATATGTCTATATTTTATATATAGTCGTTAGCTTAGATAGCTAGCTCTATAATTTAATATTTCACGGGGTGCTCTAAAGTCCAATCATTAGTCTAATTCGGTTATTCTTTTATATTTTATGGTTCTTAGCTCTATGCATTCCTAATCTGATTATTATTATTTAAAAAAACAAAGATAAAAAAAAAGATAAAGATAAATAAAAGAAAGAATTGCAATATATTTGTCTAAATTCTTCATGTGCTGTGGTTCTGTCGTCTTGTTCATAGGTCAACACCCCACAAATTTCAAACCCCACAAAATTCAAGACAGTATCAAACATATGGTCCCCACTAATAATTAAGGAACAGCAAACATTAATAAAATATCTCTTTTTTTTTTTTTTTTTTTTTTTTTTTTGCCCCACTCATGAGCTAAAGTTGTGCATTGGGTACAAAAGGAGCTATTGGTTTTTTTCTTTGGAGAACTTATAGCAGAAAATTTGGAAATATATCTATATATATTAACAAGAATGGTTCTTTATAATGTAATCATATTAGAATCATTTCAAATAAATGATTATACCTATCAAAAGAAGTGTATTTTTTTTTAATACCTACAAAAAATTATACCTTTGTTTTCCACAAACCCTCGTCAATTTCTAAAAATTTCCTTAATATGGTATGCAAAAAATAACCAACTGATAAAATACAGATTTTAACTGTAAAGCATTTATCAATTTCTTTAAATTGTTATACTTTTTTAATATAATACAATTAAATTGTTATATGACTGTCAAATATTGTATTCTATATCGATATATAATTTTTTACTTATCTGTTATAGAATTTCCCGTAAAATTTAATGAAGTCTTGCATGGAATTAAATGTTAGCTTTACAATCAATGTCAAAAAGAAAAGAAAAAAAAATTACTATTTGGAATGTTATTTGTATGACTAAATGTACCTTTGATCTCTTTCCAATGCAGATTTTTAAACCTACATATCTTCTTTTCCGAAGTAGCTAATTAAGCTAAACTTTCTGCCCAAATAAATATTATTTAAAATGAAAACAAAAAAAAAAGGACCAAAGTCACAAAAAAGGGAAAAGTCACAGCTGGAATGTGGAATGGCAAAAATCTTAGCATGTGCGACCTACGTGGTTGCATAATTCATAGTTGTTGGTGGGGAATGATAAGGAGTGATGTGGATTAGTGTTTTGTCTCTTAATGAAAATGATTTTTCATGCTTAGGTAAGAGAAACTTTTGACCTTTGTATATTGGCATATATTTATTTATTTCTTTTCATTTCACACACAAATCTGATTCTGTTGGCCTTTTCTTTTTTTTTCTTTTTTTTCCAAATCTTGTCTGCTACTGTTTCAAATTTGAGTGAAAAAAGATACCCATTTATCAGGAAAATAAAAAGATAATAATAGAAAATAAAAGGAAAAAAGTGGAGAAAAACTTAAATGACACAAGTTTCACCGAACCAAAAGGTAATATTGGTTTTGATTTCCTTCAAGTCTAATAAATAATAGCAAGGTAATTTCATTTACTTTTTTCGTACTAAATGTAATAGAACAGAAACGAATCACTTTATTTTATTTTCTTTTACGGTTAGAATCACTTTAATTTGATCGTATGGGATAGATTCATCATATTTTCTCTTCCCCCCCCCCACCCCCCAACTTTTTTTTTTTCCCTTTTATATTTTTAATTACCAAAAGAAGAGTAAAAATAGAAAAAGAAAAATCATGGGTAAACGTGAGAATATCTTCTGCCTTTTGCTTTTATCCAAATCCCCAATCCGGCGATAGTCGAGTCCTTTTTTTCATTTTATTATTGGTATTGGGATTTCATCCTTCAATTAAGTAATAATTAATATTGGTAAAATCACAAATAATGATTTACGATCTATCTTTATATTCTCAACTGGACCATCCTAGTGGCGTCAGAATATGAACAACATGACATCACATCCAGTTTTCCTTTTAATTTTTGGGCAGGTCCTTCTTTTTTTTTTTTTTTTTTTTTTTAATTTGCCCTGAATTTTTGGGCAGTTCTAATTGGCAATGTTGATGTTTGGGGCTTGTGAGTTGTGACTAGTGCTGTAAATATGGGCAGGCTGGGCTAGCACATTGCCCGCATTTTTGGTCTGAGGGTGGGCCCAGTCCGGTACAAATATAAGGGTCGGGCTGGGCTTTATCTTTGCGTCTGGTGCGATATCTATATCTCTTTTTTTCCTTTAATTTTTTTCAAAAGCCTATTTATCAGATCTGATTTAAGCCCGTCGGGTTTTTGAATTGAACCGGCTTATAATTTCAAAATTCGAGAGGGCCCAACTCGGACTGACCCTGTCCAATTTTCGATTTCCGCCTGTAAGGGCCGGGCCGGGCTGCTCAAATTTATAAGACTAGTTGTGACCATCTGGCCAAGTGTCAAGCATAACAAATCTTTGGAATTATGAGCTCCTGTTTGGAGCATGGATTCAATCGGGACAAATCTTGTTCAAACAAAAATCTAAAGTGGAATGGTGTTTAAGATAGGCAAAAATAAGTACTACAAATTTATATAAGTGAAATTTTCAATCCAATTTAAACCTAAGATCCAAATAAAGACTGAGTTAATTCAATCTAGATTGATTTAACAAAAAAGAGAGTTTGGCCAGAGAGAGAAAGAGAGAGGGAGAATGCCGAGCAAATGAAGAACGAACAACAAGTATGAAAGGAAAAGAAAAGGGGTATTTTTCACACCTGACAAGGGGTCCATTTAGTAGAGTTTTTGGTTTTGTTTTTTGCTTTTAACCAATACATAAGATAATCAAAAGTTGTGACGTCTTAGAAAGTTTTTGAAACCAAAGAGCTTATGAGATCAAAATTATTTTTAAAGTTTTCTATTAATAAATAAGAAAAATATGAAAGATGAAGTTTATAATCTCTAATTTAAATTTTTTTTAAGAAGTTTTAAAATCTACTCAAAAGCTATCAGAAGCCGCATTTTTTTTTTTTTTTTGGACAGAAAGTAATTCTGAAGACTAGAAGCTCTTTTGATAGATCATTCAAACACTTCTAGAAGTTACTTCTGGACTAAAAAAAAAAAAAAAACAAACATTTTTAGAAGGCCTGCCAAACATGCCCAAAATATCGTTATTGGAGTTGAAATATAACAAAAGATTAAAAATGTGTTAAGAATAGCAAAATCCTAACTTACGATGACATATGGACCTTTATATTTTTATATTTTAATTACACCACCAAAATCATAATAACATAATGTCAATCCTATCATTGTGGGTTTGTACATATCATTATGATCGTGATACGAGGTTAGTAGGCTCGACCAACATCCAACCGAGAAAGGGCAGCCTATATATGTCATCATTTTAATTTTAGACCAGTAATAATAGATGCATACATGTCATTATATATATATATATATATATTATCATTATACATTATATGTGTGTGTGTGTGTGTGTGTGTGTGTGTGTATATGAAATTATTATACATTTCTAGACTTGTCATGATTATGGTTTTTCTCATTTTATTCAAATTTTTATCTTCCTACGCATATCTTTGTATGCTGAATTAATGATAGAACTGTTGTTATGGTTGTATATTTGTCATTATATGTCTTTATAGTAAAATTTTACAATATTATGATTTTCCTCATTGTCTTCATATTATTGTTTTCCTTTATGTGCATGTTACTTAAATTTTATTTAAGTCGATATATATTTATCATAAAAAATGATTTTTAAATATGGTACTAAATATAAAACTGTAAATTTAAAATTAAAAAAAATAAAAAAGGAATATGGTTAATTTGAAGAAGGTCAACTAAAAGGTAAAATTGACAATATATGAAGAATAAATTTAAAAAAATTTTGCTATTCATAAAATATTTTAAAATGTTTGCTATATTTTAACTTCACTACTCAAATATTGCCATTAAATGAAATTTCTCCAGAAAAGGAAAAGAAAAGGAGAAAATGGGTTCGTGGGCCTCTTCCGGTATGGGTCTACTAACTAATCGTGACATTAATTAAACGACAAAATTGTGGGAGTAACCCTTTTAGTGCACATATTTAAAATTTTTATCTCATGACTTAGATTTTTACCCTCAAACTACTTTTTATTTGACATTATAAGAGGATTAAAAATCTTAGGGGGTGTTTGGAGAACAAGTTCAACTCCAACTAAATTGTACTTTTTCTTATCAATTTTTGTATTTTTTTGAAAAGTCAATAAAATTTATAACTACTTTTTAAAAAGTTAATACTATTCAAACTTAAAAATTTCAACTTAACTCAAACTCAACTCATTCACCAAACACTCCCTTAAAATATGACAATATTCCAGAGATATGTTTTTTTTTTTTTTTTTTTTTTTGGGTATTCCTCCAAAAACCCCTTAATTAAAGGACAAGGCCATCATGGGCATGGTTGTCTGCCCTATAGATGGAGCACAATCTAATGGCTCTAATTGCGCTACTAATGCTATCAAGGTTTTGTAACAAATATGTATAGCAATGACATGACATGAATATGTACATTGGAGATGATCTTATCTATTAAGTAAACTTATTTTCTAGTTAAATAAATTATTTACGAGTGAAAATGCTATTTATTTCATCAATTTTTGTAAAAATATTATTTACTTATTTTATCTTTCATAAATTTGTTATTTACTACACATAAAGGAATATACAATAAATAGTATATATACGGAAGCTAAAATAAGTTAATAGTATATTTACGAAACTAAAGTAAATAACATATTTCTGATTATTTTCCTAGTAAATAAACTTACTTATTAAGTAAATAACTTATTCTCTCCTTGTAAAGAAACATACTTAGCCGTAAATACTCTATTTATTTTAACAATTTCCTAAATATTCTATTTACTTTCTTAATGTTCCGTAAATCATCTTTTTACCTCTTTCTTCCTTCAATTAATTCACAATTTGGATTTTTAAGGCAAATAAAAAAATCTAACAAAGGCTTTCTAGGGGTGACTCATTGGACATATTTTTTTGCGATTAATAAAAGCATAGGGGACATATTTGGAATAATTACTAAGAATTAGACCCAAAAATATAATTCTTTAAAAGTCAAGGGAATCAAACAATAATTTTAAAAGATATTTACGACACAAAACATTTAAACCTCATCAAGAGAATAAAATGAGATTATTCTCTAATCTCAGATTTTTTTTTTTAATAAGAAAATTATCTAAATAACCTTTTTTCATCTATTGACCAACATAATACAAATTCTCTCATCTTGACCAACATGACACAAACTTTAGTTTACTTAAGTTTAATTTTGTGTCATATTGATCTAATGTTACTTTTTTGTGTCATGTTGGTGAAATAGTATTTAAATTTGTGTTATTCAGGCATTTTCCCCCAAATTTAATTAACTTAAAATAGTATTAATTATTCTGATTGTTACAAAAACCAGCAGAAATTACAGTAAGTAAGCCATTTTAAAAAATATATAAAATAAATATCATATTTTTAAAATATTTTAGATAAATAACATATTTATGGTATATAATTTATTTATGAGAATACTTATACAAAAATTTTACCATAAAAATGCTTCATGAATAAATTAGTTATATCAAATAGTTATAAATTATACTATTTATTATAAATATAATCAGAAAAATACTATTTACCCTCTTTCTTCCTAAAAAAACAAAAATAAGGGAAATATCTCCATAGGGTTCAGTATTTATGGGCTGGTCCTCATTCTTAAGTACTAGTGGTGGGCAATATTCAATGGGTAATCCATGAGGATTGGATTCTCTCTAGGAAATAATGCTGGCCATTTGCTTAATTCATCCTTTTTGGTGGGGCTAAAAGTTCTATTATTAATTCATTTTGTTATTTCCTTTTTTAGAATAATTAACTCAATTATTTCATAATGGAAGCCTAGGTCAGTTCATTATTATTTTGCAATAATTTATCATCCAAACAAGACCAGGAAGACATGTTTGGTGGGTCTTATAACAGTAAAGCTTCACTTAGGCCTTGTCTCATTGAGCTGATAATGGCTACACACCAAAGTTTTGCAGCTTGGATTATTGCAAAATTATCTTTGGTCCAAGATAGAGTAAGAGGAGTTGGTCTGGTGATAAAACCATACCCAATTAGTACTATAAAGTGGGTCTAACATGACTTATAAATCGGAAAGTATAATTCATAGCAATTTATACGAAATTAAAAGAAGTAAATATTACGATTTTAAAATATTTAAACTAAATGATCTTGAATTAAAAATTTAAAAGGTTGTTAAAAAAACTTAAATATAATTTTCTCTCCGAAACTTAAATATAATTTAAACATAATTCATCATTACATCTCAACGTAGTGAGGGTACATGACACATCTTACATGCTAATTGAAAATTATTTTTGGCATATATATGTAAATGTTTAATTTTATTTTAACGTTACTCCATTTCTTTATAGCATTAGCCAGAAGGAAAATCTAAAGTATAAGTAACACTAATTTCATGTTTTTAATATTATATATTATATTTGAAATTAAATAAAAAATTAATTTATATAATAGATATAAGAACGATGATACATATCATGAAAAGTTTAATCATGATTATCATAAACAATCAAGTATCCAAATTTTGTAGATTTTGCAAAATTGAAATTACTAATTTGCCTTTATTTATTTATTTTTTACTCCTAACAGGTTTTTTTTTTTTTTTTTTTTTTTTTTTTTTTTTTTTTTTTTAAAGTTTTATCATACATAATGGAACTTTTTTTTTTTTTTTTTCCTGATATGTAATTGGCATGCCAAATGTGCCGTGTTTAGCTTGCTGGTATGTTGGGCTATAGTATGTTTGTGGGCCGTGTTGTGTTGTATTGTGCTAGCCATTTCTCATGTCAGGTGTGCTTAGCCCAACAGTTGTTTTTTTTTTTTTTTTCCCCTTACATTTTCAGTTTATTGATTGCTATTCTTTTAATTTCGCAATAGCTTTTTTGTTTATTGCTATTATTGTGTTGTATTGACTAATTATTTGATTTTTAATCTAAGTCAGGAACGAACATGTCTAATTGAAAATATGAATCGTGATATACCAGACAATTTGGATCAATCCCAAAAACAGCTATTGATTTATTTATTTATTTTTTTTCAAAAAAAGGAGCCCTTAAATGTTTAACATTAATTTTATTAAAATCTTTTGCAAAAAGGCCCCTTTAAAAATTTTCACCTTAGGCCACAAATTTTCTTGAGCAGCATTAGTTATGCTTAGGCTAGTGAATAATTTATCCAGTAATTCTTGGTTCCAACGGAGAATTGCAGCCATTTCAATTGATTAAAAATGTTGAAAAAATTCATGATATGAACTATATTCTTTTACTCTATCGATAAGTACTGTTATTTTAGTCATTACACTAAATTTTTAATGGTATGATCCATAATTAGAAGCAATTCTACATATTGCACCATAATTGACACGAACGAAACGAGTTAATTTCGGATTGGAAACGACTAACTCGAACACAACACGTAATTTTTTGAAAGTGTTAAGTTTATGACTTTTGTTATGAACATGTAATCTTTTGATAATTTTTCTCATAACATTGTACTCTTATTTGCTTAATTTTGATGGATATTAACATATTTTAGCAAGTTGTGAAAATTTTAGTTGGTCAAAAAGGTGTAAAATAACTCAAAACAGACATATTATTTTTGTGTCAATCATTGGTTCACGGATCATTTTCGAGCCGTGTTGTGTTAACCTGTCAAGTGATCGTGTCACGATTTTTAAAGATTTATATGTCACAGGTCAGATTCTGATTAAGTCAAAATTTAGATACACATTATTAAAACATGACAAAAACACCAACACATGACACAAATTTTCACCATTTTCTTTAACATAATCATAATTTACTCATCTCACATGAAATTGATAATAAAAAGAAAATACAAAGAAGATTGTCTACAAAAAAACAAAACAAAACAAAGCCACTCTTAAAAGGAGAGCAGATATAAAAATAATCTCTGTACAACCGTCTTATAAAATCTATCCAGATAAATCCAATACGTTATAAAAAGATCGATATAATAAAAATTCAGTCTCTATCATAACCATTGTTTAAAATGTTGAAAATTTTGAAATCATATTGTTTGATCAAAAATTTGTAATCATGTTGTAATCATGGGCCGTTGGACGAGGGGAATCTGACGTAGATCATACGTCAGTTCACGACACGTCATCTAATAGTTGGACAGTGACGCAAGTAGGACACCAGTGATGACTTCTCTAGTTCATAATTTACATATAGAAATCGGGTCAAAAAAAGTGGCAAGTTGGGATGAGAATTGAAAAATATTATTGGAAGAAGTCGTGGTATGGAACACCCATGAAACTTGCCACGTGGGTCTCCTGAATCCAAAAGATTTTACGATTGATCGGATATATATATATATATATATATATATTTTTTTTTTTTTGGCGCTTTTCAGAGAGCGACTTTTCCACCATAGTTAGCCTATAAAACCAGTGGAGTTACGGCCTATCCTCTGTGGCAATCACTTTTAGCTGACCATCATTATGACGTGGGCCCTATATGTAGGTTAGCTCTACAAGTTTTTCTCTAGCAAATGATAATAAAAACAACGATTTTTAACGTTTTTGTTTTTCTTTTAAGATTTTTTTTTTGTTTTGAAAAGTTCCTTTACAGACTTGGTTGGCCTCTATAATGGGTTCTTGCAATAAATAAAGAAATAAAATGGGTTTTTTCTTTTGTCCCAATTATTTAACTTCTTTTTAATCTCTAATTTTTTTTAATATTTTGTTCGTAAACGTACATAAATAAAATACTATTTTTGACTTATGCAATCACAAATTAAAAATTACGGATTGTTTTAAAAATTAAAGTGGAATGATGTTAAACCAATTATTTTACGATTTTTTTTTTTTGGTTTGCTCTAAATCTTTTTTTTTTTTTTTTTTTTTTTTTTTTTACGTTGAAACACTTTGAATGTTAAGTTTGCAGCCAAAAAAATTGATATTATATATATTAAATATTATCTTTATTTAATTTCTTCATAAAAATTTTGAACTTTATTTGATGAAGTAAATACACATGCTGTAGAGAAAAGTCATTGAAAAAAAAAATGAAGAAAGGACGAGCAATGCAAGCATTTATTTTTAAAGCCCCTTTCATTAATAATGAGATCCAACCTAAGCTCATTAATTCCATGGTTTTCGATATTATGTGAAATTTAAGCTTAAAATTAATAGTTGGGACTTGATACGACTCTTAATTGGAGAGGTATATCAAATTAATATCAATGAGAGACGAAATCACTTTGAGAATTGGGACTGTTATCTAATTAATTTTAATTTTTTCATAAAATGTTCTTTAAAAGTTTTAGGTTTTTCTTATTTTGTCTTTCTTAAAATAGATTATCCATATATAAATTCCCACTAAAAAACTTGTATTCTTTATTCAAAGCTCATTATCCTTACAAAAAGTAAAGCAAATTAAAAAAACTTAAAAGGAAGAGGAAAAATTGTTTACTGATAATTTGGTTGTATACACTGAGAAATATATATATTTTATCTTATTAAAAATGAAACTATTATGCAGTGATTTTCTAATCTAAAAACTCATCAGAATCAATTATAATATGTTTTAGGAATCTTTTTCATATGTACTAGTTTGTAGCAGTGCCAACGGCGCTTGTTTACTTTAGGTAAATACCTTGGTTTTTATCTCTAAATGAGAAAATGAAGGGATAGTAGAGATAATTCATGTAGATTTAAGCATAATTAAATGCGTATTATATGTACAAGGCATGACAAAAGTTAAAATAAAAAAAAAATTTGCATGATATAAAGTGTGAGAATAGTCAAAATAAAAAAAAAATGTAATAGAGATTTTTTTTTTTTTTTTTTATCGGGGTGAATCACGTGTATTGAGGATTTCATTACAGTAAAAATACTAATTAATTCATGTTTGACATTTTTGTAGGCCATAGGAAAAAAAACGAGATTGAAAAAAAGAAAACAAATAGATAACACTCTTAAAATACAGGTAGATCTTTCGAGATATTATTATGATTTAATTTATCAGCAATATGCATCGTTTAAAACAAAATTTTAAAGGTTGTGAAAATACTGTAGAAAATGACTCATTTGAAGATCTCATATACTCTTGTATATTGATTAATCGTAAAGAGTGAGGAATAATTTGACAATCTTCATACTAATTTCTTGGCTTAAGATTTTTTTTAATCTTTATGTTTATTTATTTTTTCAGTTTCTTTTTCTTTAGAAAGGTTTGAAAATATTTTTTATCGATCTAAAAAATCGGTTGTGAGACCCTATATCATTTGGCCGATTCTAAAATTACAAGAAAACATCTTATATGTATGCGTATATATTGTTGATGTACAAGGCAAATAAAAAGTTAAATGACAAAAATAAATTAATATAAGAGTGAGATGTGAGCAAGTGTGAGAACATGCAATAGCCAAGTGGATTTATATAATCCATTAGTTCTAATATAAGTGAAGAAAGAGTAGTTTGAACCATTGGATTGAAAAGTTGAAGTGCAAAAAATACAAATCTTATTGCCACTTCTATTTAACGTTATAGATATAGAATATATATATATATATATATATATATATATATATAATAGATAAACACACAAATAAAGATTAAAAAAATTTAAAAAGAAAAAAAAAAAAAAGAAGAAGCAAGTATGCAAGTTGGAACAAAATTTTTTTTTTTTTTTTTAATCTTTTTCTACCTTATTCTCCTTTCTATATATTCTAGCATGGGTCACGTGCCTTAGGCATGTGCCATCTTTGTACTTTTTTTTTCTTTTGGAAGGCTGTACTTATATTTTATTTATTTTTCTTAAAACAAATTATTAAAAAAATAAAGAAAACTTTATTAAATTAACTATAATAATATTAGACTATGTTTAATATCCACCTACAACTTTTGAATGAATGAAAAGGTTAAGGAATTATTTCTTGTTTGTTTAAACTTTTATAACATTATATTAACTATCCATATTGATTTTATTTAGTATGATTTTAATTGTTAGAAAGAATATTTTATGAGAAGATCAACTTTTTTGGTTGAAAAGTTGAAAAAACAATGTAATTGCCTATTTTAAATATAGCATATATTTACTAAAGAAAAAATAAAAATATATGTTGTGAAAAACATTTAAAAATACAATTTTTTGAAAATGAATAAAAAGAAAATTTTATGATAAAAACTGTATTTTTACACTATTGGTAGGAATTGTTATTTGAAACAGTAGATCAATTTTTTAATTGTTTGATCTATGATTAAAAGTAATTTGTGTTCTAAATTTTAACATATATCACAAATCAAACTATTATAAATTTAATTTAATAATTAATCTTAACAACACCTATGAATAGAGTAAAAGTACAGTTCTTATAAAAAAAAATGATGTCTCAAAAAATATACTAAGCAAGCAAGATTTTGCTCAATCTTCAGAGATTTAAGTAAAACAGATTTTATAGTTTGATCGAAACACATAAAAATACATATAAGATTTTTTTTTTAAAAACGTTAAGAAAATTATTTTGGAGGAAAAAAAATAAAAAATTATATAAATGTAAAGGTCAAATATGATTAAATACTATTTTAAAAGGTTGTTTGACAAAAAAAAATATATATATATATATATATATATACTTATATAAACAGGGACATATTTTTTTTTAATAGTTAGATTCAAAATAAAATTTTCGATAATGTATAGGGACATATTTAAAAAAAATTTAGATTCAAAATAAAATTTTCAATAAACAAAATTAAAAAAAAAGTACGAGATTAAAAAACATACAAACAAATGAACAAACAAACTATTTATTTAGTTGTACTGCTTTTAGAAGAAGAAAAAATCTATATTTGAATTCATCAGAGGACAAAAAAGTAGTCGAAGTGCAAAAATAATGTCTTAAAATTGAGAGGAAAAGCTTGGTAGAAATAAAGGTTAAAGACTACCAAAAAAAAATGTAGTATATTAAAAGTATAATACATGTGCATAGGTTTGTAAATAAGGTAAAGGTGTTGGAGGAGTTTAAAACAAAAACAAATTGGTTTGAACAAAAAATGGTTTAGTTTTAGTTTGAACAAAAACTTGAAAAAAAAAAAAAAAAATGGTTTGAGGTGTATAAAAGCATGAGGTGTGCGAGGAAAACAAAGCCATGTGGATTAAAAATGCACCAGTAGATTAAAATTGAATGAAAAGCTAATGGACATGAACCATTATAGATATTTAAAAAATAATTTAAAAAAAAAAAAAAAAAAAAAGCAAGCAAGCAGTTCTTCAAAAATAGTGATGCAAGTGTTTTTTTTTTTTTAATGTTATTTATTTATTTTTTTTAAATAGTGTATTTCCCTATTATACTTAAAGCCTGACTCCGCGGCTAACATCCACATATGGGTCTGCAATTTCTAATTAGGCCAAAAAAAAATAAAAAGACAAAAAAAAAGAGTAGGTGCCGTTTGATCTCACATTAATAGACCATTAAAGATATGTCAAAAGTATGCTAAAAAGGGAGAACTTGATACATAAACCATGAAAGACATGTCGAAAGTATGCTAAAAAAGAGAGGACTTTTGCTTATCATTTTGGTAAAATCAACTATGTATAACTCATATTTAAAAGTATAGATATCTATTTAATGTTGTTTGAGCACAGAATTAGTATTTGTGCATAGCTATAAATATTATACCAGGGTTATGCATCCTCTTTAATGTCTAGAAAATCCGTAAAGAGGAAATGTCAACCGGAATTTTGGAACCGTTGTCGGGCTCTCGGCCGTGGAACTAGGCCCCCTAGATTGTATCGCCTTTGTCATTTTCCGTAATGGTGGTGGAGTATGGCATGATGGCTTCGTAGGGGTGGATCAAACTTGTGGAGGAGGGTGGAGGCCGAATGTTTGGGCTACGTTTTGCTGTGCATTGTCTTTGGGTGGTTGTGCTCCTTCAGGGTTTTGCTCCGCATGCTGGTGGGATTCTTTTGGCGGTGGTGGTGGCGGATTCTGATGTGGATCAAGGTGCAGCATGTGGTAGTTCTTCAAATTCATTGTACGTCTCTCGAAGTCCCATGCTTCCCCTAACCGCTGTTTCACCCAAATGTCCCTTTGCCGAAGGCTTCTGTTGGTGGTCTTTGGGGTTTTATCTTTTGAGTGCTTTAAAATGTAATAACGGTGATTTATCCCGATTGATTATTCTATAGCTTAGTGTTGAAGTTTGTCTTTAATTTGCTTGATTTGTGTCATGATAATGTTTGTATGCTAGTTTTATCTTTTGGCGGTATTTTTCTTTTGGATCTGATAGATTTATTTTCATACGGAATAAGAATGACCTTAATACTATAAATTTTGACTCTTGATCAGAAGTTTCAATCAATTTTAAAGATATTGAAGACCCTTATATGTACTCGAAATTTGGCGTGCCCTTTTTATCGTTGGAACTTGGTATAAGTGTTTTTCTCTGAGTGATGTTAGAATTTACTACTTAATCTTATTTTTGTAGAGACTTACATTATGTATGCATATATAAAAATTCGAATAGAAAGAGCAACAATAAAAAACAGAACTTAAAATAAAAGCTATTAAAAACAAATAAGTCAATTGTAATGATTCTTTCTCTGGCGCTTCGGGGTGGTTGAATGCCAGGTGGCATAATCTAGAACGATGAAATATAGGATGGCAGATTCACCTTCGTTCTCTCTCTCTCTCTCTCTCTCTCTTCTTTTCTTTGACCTTGAAATATTTATGACTTTGTTACATTTTAATTTTAACTGTAGACTAGGCAAGCGAAAATAATGGCGATACTAGCTTATCTTCTGACTCATATCTTCTATAATACACAATCACAAGCATATGTAGTATCTTGTCTTTATGAGAGATTCTGTAGTAGAATATCCCAATTATCACTACATTTAAGATGACATTCATATTTAAAGAAACCTTGTTTAAAACATTATAACTTTATGATTTAAATCAAACAGTTATGGTTAAGGATCTCATAAAAAAAAAGTATATATGTAATATATATAATGGAATGTCCCTATTCTAAACCTTCCCTTTTATTATTTTTATTTTTATAGTTTATATATTTGCTGGAAATTTATTAATAAGTATTGAAAAATACTGAAAGTTGGTCAAAAAGGAAATTAAAATAATAGGTAAACACCAAACACTTTTTATTTATTCTAACTGTAGCTTGTATGGTCAACGTGATGGTGTGATCCCCGCTTTACCTTTTCTTTTTCCAATTCTTTTCTCGTCAAACAAAGAAATAGAGAAAGTTCCCCTCTTTGAATTCCCTTTCTTTTTTCTATTTGAATAATAAATTTGTGTGGGGATGATTAGAACAACGAAATTAAAAAAAAAAAAAACAAACAAACAAACAAGAACCAGTGTCTAGAAACCAAAATTCTGAACCTCGCAAGAGATCTGAATATCAAAGGAAAATCTTCAATAATTTACCAAAATAAAAAAAGGAAAATCTTCAATATCTCCCCCCCCCCCCCCCAAAAAAAAAAGAAGAGAAATTCAAACAACCCGGAAAATAAAACTATATCAAGAAAGGAAGGACAATCTAAAAAAACAAAAACAAAACCCAAAAAAATAAAAAATAAAAGGGTTCCTAGGCGTCCTCCAACATAGAAACAGAAAAAAGTTTGGATTTCTTTCTAAATCCAAAAACTAACACAAATCAAGAAGGAAAAACAGAGGATGCTTTAGAAGAGCAGCTCTGCGACGCGCGCTGTTTCTGAAAACATAGACAGAAAAAGAAAACCGCTTTGACAGCTCGCTTAAGAACCCGACCCCGCATCGGAATAAGACGCGGGGCCGAGGCTCTGGCGCCACGCTGCGGGAATCGTCTCGGCGGCTGCTGCGGCGGCGGCGGCGGCGGCGGCGGAAGTGGGGGTTGTGAAGGTAATGAGGTGTTCGAAAGGGAATGTTCCATTTGGTAAGTAGTGGTGGGGTGGTTTTGGAGTGAGCTGGAGCTTAGCTGGAAGAAAACACAGAGAGAGAGAGAGAGAAGATGAAATTGTGGAGATTGAAAAAAAAATGGCCGACAGAGAGAGTAAAAATAGAGAGAGCGTCTGAACCGCGTTTGAGGTGAACCGAGTAAGCAACGTGTGAGGGAAGAAGATGAAGACTTTGCTCTATGTCTTCCCCTCTCTATATATGTTTTGAGAATCCTATATATTTTATAAAACCAGCCCAAAACTCTCTTCTTACGCGCCTTGCCAAAGCACAACATTACGGGTGGGTGGGAAGACTTGATTATTTCTCTTCTTTTGAACCAGTCCACTCCTTTGATTTACGTTTTTTCTTGTTTTTTTTTTTTTTTTTGTTATTGTACTACTATTATTTCTATTATTTTTTTTAATCTAATTTTCATTATTATTATTATTATGAAATTTATGATTAAAACATAGTCTAACAGTAATATCATACCATATTTCAATTATAGGTGGAAATTTTGAATCCTCTCATGGTGAGGGCTTCACCCCTATGTTATATATATATATATAAAAGGTATAGAATGAAATTTAGATTTTTTTTTCTTTCTTTATTTATTTTATAATATGTTCAAATTAGTTTCATAATATTTTAAGAAAAGAAAAATAGTTTCTTTTCTTTATTTATTTATTTATTTTTATAATAAAAAAAGGTTCTAGATATCTTCTCTCTCTTTTTTTTTTTTTTTTTTGGGGAAACATGATAGCAGGTTTTTGGAGGAGGCAAATAGCCAAATTTTAGGGGAGAAGAATATTAATAGGGTGGAAAATTATAGTTAGATTTATTTTATTTATTTTTTAAATTACTGGAATGTTTAGACACCAATATGACATTGCCTATTCGTCTGTCGTCGTCAACAAAACTCAAAGCTCCGTGAACAAGTCGCGTGGTTCCTTTCTATGTCATATCTTTCGTCTCTCAGGTTTTTCTCCAACAAAGAAAAGCATCCTTTTCTCCTGTTGCGGCAGTGACTCTAGGTCTAGAGTTTCAAAAACATTTACAAATACAGTTTCTTTATTAAATAGCGTTTTCCAATTTCGGGACATATTTATAATTTAGGAGCTTAGGATTGCAATTAGGGGTTTTCATAAGTTCGCCTATTTGAAATTAAGGTTTTCAATTTGGGATTTATTTTTCTTTCCCAATTTGAGATAAAAATAATGATTACTAAATTAGAATGAATTTTTATTTCGTAAATAAATTGCTAAATATTAAACCAAATAATGCTTATATACTAAGGTATAAAAACTTATAAATGCCTACTCATAAAAAAAAAAAAAAAAAACCTTATAAATTATTATCAATTTTGTAAAATTTAGATCAATAGTTGATAAATAGCGTATTCACCAAGTAAATAGAATTAAAATATTAGTCACGATCTTTCTCGGTATATAATATTTCGACTAAGTAAATATATATATATATATATATATATATTAAGTAGATAACAGATTTACAAGTAAATGAAATGATAAATACTGGGTAAATAATGTATTCACCAAGTCAATAAATTGGTAATTGAAAATATTAACTAAATAAATAAATTGGCAAACATATGTATTAACTTGTTAAATATTAGGTAAATATAAATTAACAACTATTATTTAAATAATGTATTTGCTTTTAACTAATGTATTTACTAAGTAAATAAAATAATCAATATGTGTATATAAATATAGTATTAGGTAGATACTTCATATTCTTGGTAAATCCTCTATTCACGTGAGTCAAATTCATAGTTGATTATTTGTTAGAGTTTTAGTTAATCTGGTAGATTTGGTATTTATTAGATATATCTTTTATTACGAAGATCACAGAATTTTTTCCCTTTTCCTTTTCCTTTTTTTTTTTTTTTTTTTTTTTTTGTCTAGTGAATAAAGTACCCTGTAAAAAAAGGATTTACTCGAGCCAAATTCATAGTTGATTATTTGTTGGATGTACTTTTATTTTATCTGGCAAGTTCAGCATTTATCAAACTAATTATATATATTTATTTTTTCAAAATAGTATTTACCCATTTTCTGTGAGTTAAAATACAAGTTTACCTCAAAATTTAAAATACTAACCATCTATTTGGACAAACGTTTCCCGGGCCATTCCTCAAATATGTGTTTGGTGTGCACAAATAAAAAAAGAGTATCTAAATATCATTTTGATTTTTATGCTTAAATGTTTAAAACGGATAATTATGTCACATGCCATCAAATAAATGGTTGGATTGATTTTTACCATCAAAGAAAAACTAACATCTAAAATGCCATAATGACGACATAATATATCTAATAATTTAAATATAAAATACCAAAATAAACCCTAATTTCTTTTCTCTTTCTCTCTCCCCTTCTCTCTCTTTCAGTAGATCCCCCATTTCTCTCTTCGTTCAACCCCAGTCTCTTCCGGCCACAAATTCCGATGAACTCTTTCTCTACCCTCTATGTCCACCGCCTCATCGTTCAACCGCAGGTCTGATTGCGATACCACTGCCATTCAGCCACAGGTCTAATCGTGATGCCACCGCTGTTTAATCACAGGTCCGATCGTGATGCCACCGTAGTTCATTCATCACCGTTGTTTAGCCGTGGAAGAGATCTCAACTACCCTTTGTCGGACCACCATCGCAGTGTGGATCATAGGATATTGCCGTCAATCTCGTAACAGGGGGGGTCAATCGTCATTCTGTGAGAAGCCGAAATCAAAACTGCGACTCCGAGCTCTGACGATTGCATTTTTTTATTTTTTAGATTTATATTTTTTCTAGTGAGAATTAACCCAATAGTATAATTTAAAATTAAGATTTAACAAAATAGCAGATTTTGAAAACAGTAGAAAATTACGGCATATTTTTTGGGGTGTTTGGTACTACAATCCAAACCATACAACAAATTCAAATAAGATTATTTTTTTTAATTGCATAAAATTTTAAGACGAACAAAATAAGCTCCATATTAATATTTTTTTTAACACATTTTAAGTTTTTACACTTTTTAACTCAAGCAATTCAAATACCTCGATAAATACATAATCAATCCAAACTCAAATTCTACAATCTAAACCTTAACACCAAATGCATACTTAGTCTTAATTTTTTTTTTTTTTTTTTATAGTTTTGGATTTACCCCCATCCTCATCCTCTTCTCTCTCCTTCTCTTCTCTTCGAACCCATCGAGAATTGCGATGGCTAGGAACGCAGAGAATCGCAGTGGCGTCCACCTTTGATCGTCGGGATATTAGCTAGAAAAAGTCGTGAGGATAGCCGTTGGAGAACTGAGACCAAAATCGCTAGAAAATCGCAATTTCCTCATTGTCACCGAACCAATTTCACACAGTGATTTCAAGAACCGGTTGCAGGCAAGATTCACGGAGGCATCCATCGTCCCTTTTCGCCATTCCCGTCAAACCAGAACGTGGAGAATTACGACCCAAAATCACGACAGCTTCAACTATCCTCGATGACCCTTGGTTGATGTCCATCGGACTCACAAAATAGGCAACCCTTGCCGATGTAGCGATCTAGGAGATCGAAGCTCAACAAGCCCAGAGATTGATTGGCCTCATTGCCCAAAAAGAACAGTGACTTCGATTGGAAGCAAAACATAGGGGAATTGGTGGAGGCAGGGGCATATAATTTAGGGAAAAAAATAAAAGGAATATGCTATTTTGTTCCTGAATTATCAAACTATGCTATAATTTTTGGACAAGTATATTTGAATATATTATTTAGTTTAATTTTCCTTTTTTCTAGAAGCACTTCTAAGAGGCTTCCTTGGAAGGAAAGCGCTTCTGAAGGTCAGAGAGGAAGATCCGAGCAGCTACTCAGGAGGTCGAATCATAGAGTCGCTAAAAAAGAAAGCAGAGGGCGGCGTAGGCGACGTCGCCGGAGCCCTCACATTGCGTCAAGAACTCGTCCACCTACGACGGTGACTCCATAGTCGTCATCTTCATACGCCCTCTGTTCTCGTCCCTCTCTCAATTTGCATGCACTCCGCGAAAGGAGAGGGAAAGAAAGAGAGAGCGAGAGTGATGATAGTGAATGAAAGTGAGGAAGGGTGTGTTTATTTTTTTTGCAATCTATGTTTTTATGATTTTGATGGGATCTGGATGGTTTTTTTTTTTGAATATTTTAGTATTATAGCAATGGAATTTGGTTTTTTTTTTTTTTTTTTTTTTTTCGTTGACAGAACCCGGAAAATATGGTGGAAATAGAACTTTCCTTTGGTAACAAGGTGGTTACTGGTTACAACCATTTTGTAACTAGTTGACAACCAACTAGTAACCCGCCGGAAGTCAATAAACCAGCAGTTGGTTACTAACTAGTAACCCAAATGGTTATCTCATGGATATCAACGAGTAATTATAATTGCTATTTTAAATTAGATAGATATATAAATATTTATGATGTCATGTTATGGCATTTATTGCAATATTTTTTTTCTTGTGTGGTAAAAATCAATCAAATGCATGATTTTGTGACATTTCTCTAAAATGCCCATGTTAAAAAAGTCTTCCCTCAAAATTTAGGCCTATTATAATATATCTTCTAAAGTGATTTTTTAAAAAATTTTGAAAATCATTTTCAATATCATTTTCCTATAACTTTTTATGTCTTTTCACATAGGTGCTTCCAAATGCATATATATATATATATATATATTACTGTTCAAATGTTTTATTATGAATTTTAATATTCAAATGCCAGTTCATATCACAATTCAAATATTTTCATTTGTCAAATATTTTCATTCCAAATTCAAATGTTTTCATTCCAAATATTTTTGTTTGGATGCTTCTCCAAAACAAAATTCTAAAAATACTTGGTACTGTATTTCTTACTTGATGCTATGTTTGGTAGGAGGGATGGAAAATAGAATGGAAGGAAGTGCAAAATACCTAGATAAAGGAAGGAAGAATATTTTCCTTCATATTGTTTGGTAGAAGAGAAAGAAAATAGGAAAGAAAATGTCAAATACAATTTATTTTATAATTATACCCTTATTAAAAGTAGAGGATAAATAATGATCAAGATCATAATAGTTTTTTTTTTTTTTTTTATATATATCATTTACATTGATAAAGTTTTTTCTACTTTTTTTTTTTTTTTTGTCAAAGTTGGACGGATTAAAATTTGATAAGTCCCGTGAATTTGTAATTTCTTTCCCTCTCATTTTCCTTTTTATCAAACAACTTAAAATTCTATTTTCCTTTCCAAAATCCTTCCTCTAAGTTCCTTCCTCCCTCTTTTCCACTCTACCTAACATAGGCTGAGTGTGAGAGAGTTACCCTTGCAGGTACATGCATTTTCAAACAATCAAGTGAATGACAGTTGTCAGCGTGATTTTTGCTCTCACAAATATTGTTATACTACTTCTGTATAGCTAGCACTCCAATTTGAATAACTATGCATTGTGACTCGTCGGGAGGTCTTAATACCGTGTATAAGAAAAGAATGAAAGCAATAAGAAAAGGGGAGAATATGTGGAAAAACTCCTATTTTTATACCCTATCGATATGCCTCATTTTTAAATCTTTAATATATAATCGAACAATTAAGATGTTATTTGTATATCATAATTATCATACACATTATCTCATATTAGTATAGATTAATAAATAAATTTTTTTTTAAAAACCCACCCCTTCCCCAACGCCGATGACTTCCCTGCCGATGCCGGCAACTGACCAGATTTGCCCCCCCTTCCAACGCCAATGGGACCCTCTACCCCCGACGTCGATGCCGACCCAGGCCCTGGGCCCCCTACCCCAACCCCGACGCCTGGCTCGGGCCCCCCACCCCGGATGCGACCTAGGCCCTGGCCCCCCGCACCCCACCCTCAATGCCGGGCTTGAGCACCCACCCCTGACGGGACCCAAGCCCAGCCAGATCTGGGCCCCCCGCCCCTCGAAACCCCAACGACGGCCCCCCCTTCGACAAGCTTCTGCTGTTCGGGGACGGCGAAATCGCCTGCCCCTGGGGACCTTCCACCCATTGGTGAGAAAAGAGAGAGGGAGGAGAGAGATGGATAGTGTTTTTTTTTTTTTAAGGAAAAAGAAAGAAGAAATCTGGTGTAATCAATCTCAAATTTGCACAAAATTAAAGTTGTAGATTTTAAAAGTAATTCAATAATAGCCTTTAGATAAGTACTTACTGGTAGTATTTTTTAAATGAGCTCTACCGCAGATTCTCCCTAAAAAAAGAAGAACACAACGATAATTAATATGAATATGCTTATGTTCACATATTTACAAAAAATAATTCATTAGTAATTAGTATTATGAATGAGCTTTTTCATAAAATCAAGTTTACAAGTATAAAATCACATATTCTAAATTACATTAATTATAAATAAATAAAAAAGCTTCTTATGAAGATAATTGTATACAAAATAATACATATTTTTCTAATATAAAATACTATAACTTTCCTAATACCGTGGAACAGGGTTGATTACAATGCGCGGCCGTTCCCTCATCATCCCTGCCACGCCACTAGTAGATTCCTTAAGAAAGGCTCTGACATACAAAATCACTGGTGTGCGACAATATATATATATATATATATATATATATATATATATAGGAAAGTAAACAGCAGAAACAAAACAACAATAAACAACAAATGGACACCAGCAACAAAAGTCACAGGAAGCAAGCCACTAGGGCTTGTCTAGCTGTGAGGGTGGGGTGAGTTAAGGGTTTAGGATGATTTGTCATAGGTTCGATCATGAGCAAGTACAAAATATTAATAATAGAGTAATAGTGGGACAAAAAGGGTACATGACTGCATAACAAAAAAAAAAAAAAAAAAAAAAAAGTCACAGGAAGTTAAAAAAGATAGACTCGCAGAAAGGAGTCTGAGACACAAAACAAGAAGACAAAACACACCAACAAAGGTTGTGAGCCTCGACATTTCCACTCTGGATGGTGAGGTCACTGGATGTACTTACCATCCAATTTTGATAAGCAAGATTTATATTTCCTTTATAAGCACACGAAATATATTTTTGTGGGAATAATTTTGGGAAAATATGAAAGCTACCTGGATCAGATTTTATATAATGATATTTATCAATTATATAAAATAGCACCTTGAAAAGAAAAGGGATTTTTTTTTTACTATTTTATTAATACGATGGACTCGCATAAATTAATGGGGTATTTGAATCAACCACTTATGTGGAATATTTTTATACAACAATACAATATTCATTTGGATCTCAAGGTGTGTTTGGTGTATCGGTCAAAAATGAAATTTTTATATTAGAGTTTATTAACTTTTTAAAATTAATTAAAATTTTTATTGACTTTTCACAAAAAAGATAAAAACTAAGATATAATTTTTGGATCAGAATGGAGAGCCAAACAATGGCTCAATATTTTGCATTTGAACACACATATTTTTAACAAACCCTGACAAAAACTTTATTTATTATTTGAATACACATCGTATTATAATGTTATCATCTATTGCATATTTCATTAGAATACAAAACTTAAATGTAATAAATGTATCATCTAAATTCATAATTAAAAACATATATTATATTTATATCAAATATGAAATATAATAAATAATCCTAATGATCATCAACGGCTGAACTACAATAAATCATGTCTCTAGTCTTCATCTTTGAACGGATCGTTATTTGTTCTTTGCATTTAATTCAAGGAATAATTCACATATTATAATTTTCATATGTTCTTCTGACTTGATTGACAGAAATCTCCATCAGCAAGATCTAATGATGCTTTGACATAATTGGTAGAGTGTCATTCAACAGATCGGTAAAGAAAAATTAAAACTAGCATTATCTTTAAGAATTTATGTGATATGACAGGATCTTATCTAAATACTTTCTCCATCGTCTAAATTAGATTTGGACGAAAATGTTTCCTATTTATTTTTTATCCTTCAGTTTTCTTTTCTTTTTATTGGCCCAATTCTTTTCTATTTATTTTTATACATACACAATTTAGTCATTTCCTTTCGTATTGATTAATATATTTCATTTAGTCATTTTATTATTATTTTTTTTGGTATTTTTTCATGCTTCTCTTTTTTTATTTTCAAGTCCTTTGTTTTTTTGCTTTTTGTTTTGTTTTTTGAGTCTAAGTTTTAACTTATTATTTAAATTTTACCATATTCAGATAAAATTTCTCAAATATGTCCAACATGTGCGTAGCATATGCTTTAGACTTAAAATATTAAAATATAAAATTAGGGTTTAACTTATTGGCTGTAAAATTTATTATTGGTCCAATTCCAAATAGTTTAGCTATAAAATTTATTAATGATCCAATTCCTAATAGTTTAAACTTTTGAGATAGATTGTTAAACTAATTATATATAGTATCAAACTAGGAGATCTTGAGTTTAAACCCATATAATTGCACTCTTTATCTTTTTAATATTTTCATCACATATTGTACTTTTAAAAATGTTATGGGATTTTTCTAATTAATATTGGTTTGCCACTTATCTAGTCTCTTACTTTTTTTTTTTTTTTTTTTTAAATTCTAGTCCGTGACTTGTGGGAGGGAGTGTTAGAATATGAAACTATTATTGGCTTACCTTTTAATAGCTTTGTCACTATTATATTTATTGGCATGCCTCATAATAGCTTAAGCTTTTAGGATGAGTTGATTAATTAACATGAACTATTGACAAAAACTGTTGTTTTAATCATCCGATTAATTTTTTAACAATTTGATCTATAGCTGCGAACCGTTTTGTATTGCGTGTAATAAATTTTTAATATAGATATTTATGAATCAAATCGTTAGAAATTAAATTCAATAGTTGAAAAATTGTTTCTTACCGATAATGCAAAATAAGGAGGTCATTATGTAAGACAACCCTTATGTCTTTGAAAAAGAAAACAAGAAAAAAAGAAAAAAACCTTATGCTATTGGGAATTTAATTGACGAAGCCCGTATAGATTTTCTAACTAAAAGTTATGACCAATAACTCGAAATAGATTTTTAAAAAAATTGGTGGCAGATAACTATAAATGCCTCGAAACTCTTTGAAGACGGTGAAAGTATGTAAGAACAAATTGAACAACGGGCGAAACTATTTTCTTTTTCCCTTTTTTTTTTTTTTTTTTTTGATAAGGAATCATGCGTTACCTGTAACCAAAAGGGTCTAACATTTTTGGTATTCAGACATAGTCAAATCATAAGGACCCCAACCACACATGTCTTACACTAAGACCGTCCAATTTCATCCAATGCTCAAAAAATGAGATGTACAAAAGAGTTTCTCATATATTCGTTAAAGAGTTTCTCAAATATTCGTTAAGGGACAATCAAAACTCACCCTTGTTGTTTGACTATTTTATAGAATTCACTCTTTTTTTATTCTTAAAAATTACATCCCCACCTTCCAGAATTTTTTTTTTAAATTTCAATTTCACCATTCGTACGGATTTAGACCCAGACTCACTACCGAAGAGAACATTTTGTTCAAAGAACAAGAAGAATAACTTCATAGATAGGAGGTTTGTTGGAGAAAAAAAATTTCGTCCAATATCAAATGAATATTCTTGAACCAAAAGACAAGATCGAACAAGAAAGGTAATCAAGAATCAGGGATGAAGGCGCAAAGGCCTTGAGCCCCCTCAACTTTTTGTAAATTTTGCTTTTGTATATATATTTGATCAAAATCTACAAATAGCCCCCTAGCTAACTACCCGTTCCTTGCTCTAAAAATTAAAACTTCATTTTATTTTTTCAAAAAGTAAAAGCTAGTAGTTATTAGGCCCGTCTCACTAAAACTCCTGGCTTCGTCATTGTCATGAACATTAAAATAAGAACCCAAATAACACAAGAAAACATTAAGAATAATATAGTAAGAAATCAGAATCCGATATGATTGTCTGAAGTCTTTAGATTAGAAATTGTGTGTGTTGTGTTTTCTCTCAATGAGAGGATTTTTATAATACAATAGGTGTAGTGAAGTTTCATTCTTCCTTTAATTCGTGAGTTTATTCTCTTTCTAATATAATATAAATTGACATTAAAATTATACCCGTGCAATAAATTAATTTATATTAACTCGGAATATTAATGCCTTGAAATAATTATGTTTGTCACTTGGTCTTCCTTTCTTGAAATGACCTTTTATGTATCCACTCTTATATGCTCTGGGTCTTGATGTTCTGGGTTCGAGTTTGGGTCTTGATAATCTGACTGTTGGTGTTCTAAGTATTCTAAGTGTTCTAGCCTTTTAGTCAAAAATTATATATTTCCTTAATGTGGCAAAAAAAAAGTGTTGCTCAATTGAACACTCGCAAGTATACGAGTCGTACAAGTAATAAAGTGTACACAATTGTACGGATATCGTCCCTCGAGGATTAAATCACCAAAATTATCTAGTAAAAGCTATTTTAATGGCAAAGAAGGTATGAAACAAAAAAGGCTGAATTGGAAATTCAATAAAAATTATGTAACAATTAAAAGCAAAGCAAAAGCAAACAAAATTAATGAAAAGAACGGGATTGCAGTTGAGTTTGGGAAACCAATAGATTAAACAAGCTAGGACACCTAATTTCACCTTAGTTGCAGGTCTGCTACACGAATGCTACTAGAATGCTATAGCATGTTCTGCGCCTGTTAACCAAACCTCCGTTTTGATGCATAAAAATCTTCCGAATTATTATGGCTAATTCCTCAAACCTTTTTCAATATATTCCTATATGAATCCAGCTCTTAGAATGCAATTTTAAGGCTCGAGTCTTGTGGGTTATGCAAGATGAACAATATATTCCTATACCATTCACAAATCAATAAACCTAGACAAGCATATTGAACTTGCATCATCCATGTTATTTTCAACTTAAATTAACCCTTCCGGTATTAATCTAAATCTGATTTCCTATAGTTGATGGCCAGTCAGAAAATAGAAATAAACATAACACACACATGAATGAACAAGAGCAGAACATTAGCAAGCAATCCAACATCAACATAACATTCCTACAACCTTGGTTCCATTAGGGTCCTAGCTAAACAATTTAGTTCATATTTCGGATTACAAAAGCAAGCTTAAAAACATCATCCATTGTTCACAGAGAATGAAAATCAGAAAATAAATCAAGAAAGAGTAAGAAGAAGAAAAACTCCTAATGGCTATGGATGGTCCTTCTCGTCTTGCGTCCTTCTCCTCCTGAGCTCGGATTCCAAAATGGGTGTAAAAATGGAAGCTAAAACTTCCTGAGCTTTCTCTCTCTCTCTTGCTCAAAAATGGTGTATTTTCTTCACTCCTCTGTTTTCTCTCTCCGATGGCTGTTTATCCTTGGATCCCCAAATTGGTATATATTCCTGGCTGCTCTCTTTCCTTTCTTTTTGTTGTTTTATTAGGCTAGGGCAACAATGGTACACATGTGGCAAAGATGGTGGGGGACCAGCTGACCACAAATGTCCAGCTCATTCATTCCACATGGTCTCTCCACATAATGGTCTGATGTCAGCAAAATCTGCCAGCAATGCCCAGAATTTCGCCCAGAAATGCTGCAGCATAGTTGTAGCATTTACCTGAAAAACACATTACCAGCACTTTAACATTTTGGCCCTCATTTTGCTCTATAATCCTTCAATTTCAGTTCAAGAAGAGCATAATTACAGAAGTTGACCCCAGCAAAAGTAAAACTTAAAAATCCAAAACAAATCACAAAGAAAAAATAATAAAAGTGCTCTTGGCTAAGCAAATTTGGACTAGAAAAACATTGGATAACTCTAATGTCTTAGAGTTATCACACCCCCAAACTTAAAACATTGCTTGTCCTCAAGCAAAACAGAAACAACAGCAAAAACAAGACGCAAAACAAAAACAGAGAAAAACAAAAGTACGCACTTTGTGGATAAATTTGCACAGGGGCTGCCCTCAAGAGATGGGTTAAAAACATACCTAAAAGAGAAACACCATACTCATACAGGTGCTGATTTGTAAATTCAAAAGATGGCTTCTTCTCAAATTGGACCTGCTTTGTGATTGTGTGAGCACCAAGTGCTATTTCATCAATGACAAAATAAATAGAACCAATCACACTTATTTTAATCAAAACGTTTTCATATTAAAGCTCAAACTCCATAAGCTTGCTTTTCAAAACTCTCTCCACTAATGTCGATTAACATCTAACCAAAGATCAATAGGACTTCATTGTGGTTGTGATGACGGGCCAGGATGAAGGTAGGGTACGGGGATGCATTTTGGCTCATCTCACCCTAAAACACATCAATACTCTAGGACCTTAAAGCACAAACAGTGTCTCAAAATAGTACACCCTCAAACTTAGTTTTTACTTCCTCTTGCCATTTATTCTTTTTTTTTTTTCTTTTTTTACTTCCTTGTCATGCCACGTTTGCCTTTTTACGCGAATGCCAACATTTGTGATGAAGTCACCCGGTTACTCAACAAAGTCACAATTCAAGGTTTTTTTTTATTTTTATTTTTTCACTTGCTCATGCTTCGGTTTACCGTTTGACGCAAAAATGAACATGGGGCTCATGAACACTCCTGGTTACTAAGCAATCCAAAACAGCGGAGCAAACAAGTTTTTTTTTTTTATTTTTTTCCACACCCCCAAACTTAAAATCAACATTGCCCTCAATGTTGTAAGAGCTATGTCCTAGAATAACATATGCTTAGGGGAGAAGGGTAAACAATTGGAAACTTATTACTAAAATAGGCTACACTAAAGCTATGAGAACAAGAAAGAGGGAAGAACATAGGCTCAAAAGGGGGTATACAATGGCTGAAAACTGTGCAAGGTGGGCTTGAAAGGCTCATTCGGTCCAAAAATCAGCCTACATCATATCCTTGGTCACATGCTCATTAAAAATTTTGTCTCAAGAATTTATTAAGCAAGTTCTAGAGTTTGTAGTGCTTGGTCTAAGGAATCATTAAGTCTATAACACACAGTGTAGTGCATAATGTTAATAGGAATCACAATCAAAGAACAAAGCCCGCAAATGAATAGAAAAACTAACACTAGATGAATGCAATGTTTTTCCAACAAGAACGCCTAACCCATGCATATCATCATTGGCCTAGGCAAATTTCCACAAAGCTAAAAACAAGTAAAGTCACACAAACATTTATATATATATATTTATTTATTTATTTATTTATTAAATTTTTTTTACTGTAAATTAACTGTAAATTAGAAAAAAAAAAATTCAAAAGAACTCATGCCCCTTTGGAATCCGGTGATTTGCAGTGACTTTGATGCCCAAAACTCCGCCCACAATGCTAGCACAAACTGAAAGACACCTCCCCCAAACTTACTTTGTGACCCAAAATCAAAATACCCAAATTTATGGGTCTTTTCTCACAAAAATTTGCAATGAATGGGCTGCTTCAATGTGGGCAGCGAAGTAGATCTGTGGTCGGCGCTGCGGTGGCTCGTTGGGGCTGGGTAGTGACTGGCGAGTGGTGTAGCGAATTGGGCAACTGGGAGCTGTGGCGAAGCGGTGACGCGAACTGGACTGCTGGGGCGAAGCAATGGCTGGGAGTAAGGGTTCGGCGGCTGGGCAACTAGCAGCGAGGAGTCTTCGGGCTGAGGCGCTGGGAGCGATGCGTCGGCGGACTGAGGGAGAAAACAAAAAGAAAAAAAAAATTAGGGTGGATATATGGCTAGGGGGACGGCGTAGAAGAAGAAAAGAAAAGAATGTATATAGCTTCTTATTATTTAACTATATATATATATATCAATATATAAATATATATATTTTTATTATTAATATATCTTTTTTTATCTTTTTTTTATCTTTTTTTTTTTTTTTTTTTTCAGACATGCGGCAGCATTCCTGCAGCATTTTAGGACAGAGAGCTCTCCCAAATTTTTTTGAAAAAATGCTGCAGCATTCTTGCAGCATTTTAGGACAGAGAGCTCCCCCGATTTTTTTAGAAATGCTGCAGCATTCCTGCAGCATTTTAGGACAGATTGCTCTGGAATGCTGATTCCTAGGCCGATTTCTGCATTGAAAAATATCATCAAATCAGTTCAAATTTCTTAACAAAAATTGAATCAACAACTCAAACAAATTAAAATACACCAAAATAACAAAACAAGAAACATAAATTTGGGTTGCCTCCCAAGAGCGCTTGTTTTAGAGTCTTCAGCCTGACTATGCGGCATTTCAAGCATCCCGAAGCGATATGGAGGTTCTCTGACGGCTGAAACCATCACCCCAGTAATGCTTAAGTCGCTGTCCATTCACTTTGAAAGTTCTCCCTGAGTTTTCTGCAGCATGTCTTTCTGACAAATAATTTTTTCTACAGTAAAATCTCCAAAGTGCAGCCGATGTTCTGTGAATCTAGTTTTTTTTTTCGCTTTTTCTTTCTGCTACCACTATCCCTCAAGTGTGTAGGTAGAGGTTTTAGTTCCAAAATAGGTGATTCATCAACAGATGGTTTGTGGGATTTAAATACCCATTCTGACAACTCCAGTGATTCGAAGTGCTTCCCTCCTCTAACTGCCGTATGTCTGCTCTCCATCCAAGACACTTGATTATCACTAGCTTCCTCATCTTCATCTGACACAGCCAAATCGTCTTCATTTATCATCTTTGGAGAGCGTTTTTTTCTCAAACTCAGGAGCCACTAATGAATCCAGAACATTGATGGCCGAACACTCCTCAACATCATCAACAAAATGCATAGCCTTGAAGACGTTGAAGGTAACCTGTTGATCGTGAACTCTCATCGTCAATTCACCATTCTGTACATCTATCAAGGTCCTGCCAGTAGCCAAAAATGGTCTTCCCAGTATAATCGGCACGTCCTTATCTGCCTCATAATCTAACACAATAAAATCTGCTGGAAAAATGAATTTGTCCACTTGCACTAGCACATCTTCAATTTTTCCTTCCGGATGAGCCAAGGACCTGTCCGCCAATTGCAAAGTGACTGTAGTAGGTCTTGCTTCCCCAATTCCTAGCTTTTTAAATATAGACATGGGCATCAGATTTATACTTGCTCCTAGGTCACATAATGCCCTTCCAAAGTACCGGTTCCCAATGGAGCATGATATGGTGAAACTGCCAGGATCTTCCAGCTTAGGTGGCAGCTTGTTCTTCAATAACGCACTGCACTCTTCAGTTAGTGCCACCGTCTCAAAGTCCCCAAATCGACGCTTCTTAGTGACCAAGTCTTTCATGAACTTGGCATAATGAGGCATTTGCTCCAAGGCTTCAACAAGAGGTATGTTGATGTGAAGCTGCTTCAAGACATCCAGAAATTTACGAACTTGACCATGCTTTTGCTGTTTTTGAAACCGCTGAGGAAATGGTGGAGGAGGTCTGATTTCGCTGCTTTCTGCTGCTCCAGAATGCTGTGTAAATGCTGTAGCATTTTTTGCAGCAAAGTCTGATGGCTGATTTTTCACCAGAATTTCTTCTTGTTGATGCTGTTCATCTTGTTCTTGGATTGAAGTGGGCTCGTTCTGTACAGCTTTTGGCTTTTGGCTTCGCTCGATCTCCCTACCATTTCTTAATAAGATTGCCTTGCATTGTTCTTTCCCTTCCCTCCTTGGATCTTCAGTATTACTTGGAAGAGAGCCTTGCGGCCTTACATTCAAGGCGTTAGCAATCTGTCCAATTTGATTCTCCAAGGTTCTCAATGTTGCATCATGACTTTGAACTCTAGCGTCATTCCTTGCTATATACTCCTTGATCAAATTCTCCAAAGAGCTAGATGAGTCCATAACTTGAGTTCTTGGTTGCTGAGATGGAAAGCCCGGAAGGTGAGAAGGTCGATGATAAGCATTTGCTCCACTAGAACTGGCCCCTTGATTGCTCCATGAAAAGTTGGGGTGTTGTCTCAACCCTTGATTGTACGGCGCTGAATACGGGTTGTTCCTATTGAAATTACCCACATAACAAGCAGAGGCTGGATTAGAGGGGCAATCCTCATACAAGTGTCCCTCTCCACAATAAACACAAGCGACGCCAAACGATTGCACAGAATTAACCCCATCCGACATGTTCATAGTCTTGATCATATTCGTCAAACTCGACACTTGGGCAGAAAGTGCTGTAATAGCATCCACTTCATGAAGTCCTGCAGCCTTTCGAGCATTTAGTCTCTCGGTGGGCCACTGATAGTTGTTGGTTGCCATCCTCTCCAAAATCTCATACGCCTCATTATACGATTTGGCCAAAAGGGCACCATTGGCAGCCGCATCCACAATGGTCCGAGTTTGCCCATTAAGCCCATTATAAAATGTTTCCATCTGAATCCAATGGGGAATCCCATGATGAGGGCATTTTCGCAACAATTCTTTGAATCTCTCTCATGCTTCATACAAGGATTCTCCCTCCGATTGTTGGAATGAAGTGATGTCGTTTCTAAGCTTGGCATTCTTGGTTGGAGGAAAGTACTTCATGAGAAACCGTTCTGTCAAGTCATTCCATGTTGCTATTGAATCCGGTGGCAACGAATTAAGCCAGGCTCTAGCTCTATCCCTCAAGGAATAAGGGAATAACTTCAGCCTCAATGCTTCCTCGGACACCCCTTGTAGCTTGAAAGAATCACTCACTTCTATGAATAGCCGAAGGTGCATGTGGGGATCCTCAGTTGCCATTCCACTGAACTGGCCCACGGTTTGCAACATTTGGAACATAACTGGCTTGAGTTCAAACTGTGGTGCCTGTATTTCTGGCCGAATAATGCCCGGATTGAGCCCATGTAGAATCGGTACCGCATACTCTCGAATAGCCCTGTCTCTGTCATCCACCAAAACTGATTGAGGCAATAGATTGTTGACATTCATTTGCTACCCATCATTCGCCATATTGACAGCAACTCTTTCTGCAATTTCTCCCACACCCGCTAGATCTTGTTGCTCCCTTCTCCTTGCAAGAAATGTTCTCTCAATTTCCGGATCCAAGGGTAGCAACTCTTGGTTTCGTTGGTTATTCATGCAGAGAAAGCAAACCCCTGAAAATACAAAAACTCAAACAAATAAGAGAAAGCAAAAACAAGAAAAAAAAATAACTTTTACTAATCTTTTAATGATTTCAATCCCCGGCAACGGCGCCAAAAACTTGTTCGCTCAATTGAACACTCGCAAGTATATGAGTCGTACAAGTAATAAAGTGTACACAATTGTACAGATATCGTCCCTCGAGGATTAAATCACCAAAATTATCTAGTAAAAGCTATTTTAATACCAAAGAAGGTATGAAACAAAAAAGGCTGAATTGAAAATTCAATAAAAATTATGTAACAATTAAAAGCAAAGCAAAAGCAAACAAAATTAATGAAAAGAACGGGATTGCAGTTGAGTTTGGGAAACCAATGGATTAAACAAGCTAGGACACCTAATTTCACCTTAGTTGCAGGTCTGCTACACGAATGCTACTAGAATGCTATAGCATGTTCTGCGCCTGTTAACCAAACCTCCGTTTTGATGCATAAAAATCTTCCGAATTATTATGGCTAATTCCTCAAACCTTTTTCAACATATTCATATATGAATCCAACTCTTAGAATGCAATTTTAAGGCTCAGGTCTTGTGGGTTATGCAAGATGAACAATATATTCCTATACCATTCACAAATCAATAAACCTAGACAAGCATATTGAACTTGCATCATCCATGTTATTTCCAACTTAAATTAATCCTTCCGGTATTAATCTAAATCTGATTTCCTATAGTTGATGGCCAGTCAGAAAATAGAAATAAACATAACACACACATGAATGAACAAGAGCAGAACATTAGCTAGCAATCCAACATCAACATAACATTCCTACAACCTTGGTTCCATTAGGGTCCTAGCTAAATAATTTAGTTCATATTTCGGATTACAAAAGCAAGCTTAAAAACATCATCCATTGTTCACAGAAAATGAAAATCAGAAAATAAATCAAGAAAGAGTAAGAAGAAGAAAAACTCCTAATGGCTATGGATGGTCCTTCTCGTCTTGCGTCCTTCTCCTCCTGAGCTCGGATTCCAAAATGGGCGTACAAATGGAAGCTAAAACTTCCTGAGCTTTCTCTCTCTCTCTCTTGCCCAAAAATGGTGTATTTTCTTCACTCCTCTGTTTTCTCTCTCCGATGGCTGCTTATCCTTGGATCCCCAAATTGGTATATATTCCTGGCTGCTCTCTTTCCTTTCTTTTTGTTGTTTTATTAGGCTAGGGCAACAATGGTACACATGTGGCAAAGATGGTGGGGGACCAGCTGACCACAAATGTCCAGCTCATTCATTCCACATGGTCTCTCCACATAATGGTCTGATGTCAGCAAAATCTGCCAGCAATGCCCAGAATTTCGCCCAGAAATGCTGCAGCATAGTTGTAGCATTTACCTGAAAAACATATTACCAGCACTTTAACATTTTGGCCCTCATTTTGCTCTATAATCCTTCAATTTCAGTTCAAGAAGAGCATAATTAGAGACGTTGACCCAGCAAAAGTAAAACTTAAAAATCCAAAACAAATCACAAAGAAAAAATAATAAAAGTGCTCTTGGCTAAGCAAATTTGGACTAGAAAAACATTGGATAACTCTAATGTCTTAGAGTTATGAAAAAGCCCAACAATATTCGTTCCAAAAGCGCAAGAATTGAGGAAATATAATCAAAACCCCCAACATTTTACCCCAAAGCCACAAACTTTATGATTTGGCCTTAATAAAGAAAAGCATAACTTTCTTGGAGATGAAAATATCCCTCTGGTTTCGGTTTCTTCGCAAAAACTCGGCCGTTGTGCTATGTGATCCTCTTTTAATGTCCTTTCACTGAAACATTGAGTTTCGACAAGGACTCTCTGCCTAGCTAATTAATGGCAGTGCACGAAAGCAAAGCACGCAGAGAAGTCATTTTATAAAATTAAAATTTTAAAAATTCCTTATGTAAATGAGACCTTAGGTCATTTTTAGATAATACTGTTTTAAAATGTCATAACATAAATAAGACTTTCTCATTAGATGATTTTTATTACAAAGTTCTTTTTTCAAGAACATGGATAGCTCTATATATATATATTGGTGTTTGGTTCCAGTTATAGTGAATTTCTTACTACGATTATGAATATACCATGCTAGGAAATGGAGCTTATAAGGGTACGTACGTTAAGTGTTCGCACCACCCGGGGACAGAGCTCGAACCACTTCAAGTGCTGAATAAGTACTTCGAGTTGGTTGGCAGTTGTTGACAGGGCGCCAAATACTTTGACACCTTGTCCCGAGAAAGGCTGACATGGCATAATTGAAACAGGGAGTCAGAAAGACCCCAAACGGTTGCGGGTGTCGAATAGAACCCTTAGTAGAGCTGACGCGGCAGCAGTTAAAGAAATTTGAATGATAACGTATAAATCGGGGTTAACTGCCACACCATGGGAAGTTATGCGGGAGATTATTTATTTTAATTTAATATCTTTTATGTAAGAGATAAAAGAAGAGGCAAAGCTACTTTTTGTACCCAAGAACTACACTCTTGTAATTTTCTTTGAGAATAGCGAAACCATGACTACTATTCAAATAGAAGGGAAACCTCTATCAATTTCTGGTGTTATTTACTTTTTTCGCACTTTCCATGCGTGATTTAACTACAGGAATTTAGGTTAACAATAAACATTTCAACTCCAGCGTCAACACAGTGTTCATGAGTTTCAAAAGTAGAGGGTGGAGTTTTTGGATGCATTAAAAATTCCTAGAGACATGCCGCCTATGCAGAGGATCTTATAAGGAACGATGGGTGAGATTGTGCACCCGTTTGGTATTGTTTTGAAAACGAATCTCATGGTCTTTGATACAGGTTTTTTCAAAATGATTTTAAAATAGTATTTGTGTAATACAAAATCAGAAAAAAAACAAAACAAAAAACAAAAACAAAAACACAAACAAAAAATCGTTTTCATTTTTTGTTAAGAAATGAGAAAATAAAATAAAGTTATTCTCTAGTTTTGTTTTCATTTTCTAACGCTCATGCATCCAATTAATATTTAAAATTGACGCATTTCATTTAACAGTCATTAACACCCCCCCCCCCCCCCCCCCCCAAACGGTCAATATTTGGATGCACTAAAAGTCCCTCCCCCCTTAACCATTAAAAAAAAAATCCCCCTTCCAAAAAAAACAAAAACAAAAACAAAAACAAAAACAACACAAAAATAATGTACATATAAAGAAGTCGTTCTCAATATTTATATATATATATTCATTTGCTAATAACGTTAAATATTCAGTACCAATAATTTGCATTACACACACATCCGTCCCCTCTTTAACATCAAGTGGTTTCTATGTCACGTTGCAATTACTGTATTTAGTATTTGGATTGATTTTGAAATAAAATTGAATTTTTAGATTGAAATTGGTTGATTTTTTAAAAATTAATTATAATTTTTATTGATTTAAAAAAAAAAAAGAGAGAAAAAAAAAAAGTCATAAAGTACAATTTAGTTAAAAAAGTAATGCAATTCCAAACGTAGGGCTACTTGAACTAATAATGTTGTGAGTCAAAACATGAAGAAAAGAAACAAAAAGCAAGTGGGGGAATAATTGACTATGTTCTATCAGATACGCACGAGTTCATAATTGTAAACTACTAATTAATTTCTTTATTTATTTATTTTCAATTTTTGACTTTTTCTTTGTTACGCTTCTTGTTTTATTTCCCTAGTTTGATTTGACTCGTGTGAAAGTGGAAAGTTTCTTAACAAAGACTTTATTTTAATCTTTATCATTCTACCCAACTGACTATGTTTTGTCAGATACGCACGAATTCATAATTGAAAACTACTAATTAACTTTTTTTTGTTTTTTTCAATTTTTGACTTTTTCTTTGTTACGCTTCTTGTTTTATTTCCCTAGTTTGATTTAACTCATGCGAAAGTGGAAAGTTTATTAACAAATATTTTATTTTAATCTTTATCATTTTACCTTAAATGATAAAGATTAAAATAAAGTTATTGTTAACAAACTTGTCACTTTCATACAAGTTGAGTCATACTGTTGTCTTAATTTTAACTCAGTGTCATTGTCAACATTAATTGTAAGATAAAATTTATGTTAGGAACTATGTTTTTATTATATAGTTTTGGATTAACTTTTTAACTATGTAATATGTGATTATCTACTGAACTACTTCCATGTTAATCTAATAACTAAAACAACAATATCTATCGATGGGACAAAAGTACGATTCGTTCTATAAGTTTTTTCTAATTTTAATTGCACAATTTCCTTTAGTTTTTCATAATACATATCTTTAATTCAACAAAGTATTTACGCATATTGTTTTGAACGGTAACTGATATAGCCATGGGCAAAGCCAGAAAATTATATCAGTGGGGCCGTAAACCAAAATTTTTTAGTGGGGACAAAGTAATAAAATTATAAACATAAAATCAATTGTAGTAGGGATTATGTGACAACTTTTTACTTTTAGTAGGGATAAAATAGGGATTATATGAAAATCTTTTATTTTGAGTGGGGACAAATTGTAAAATTATAAAGTTTTTGAGATAAATTTAAAAGAGCAAAAGCACCGCCTTCACTCCGCCACTATAGCCACATATATATAGAGATAAACATATATTGCTGGGAACCACGTTACATATGTTCATTCAACGACATATTTAAATATATCAAGAAAATGAACAAAACACAAGCACGCTACTGATAACAACACAGAAAGCGGGGAAATAACAACACCAAATCATGAAACACAGTACACACTAAACACGTATGGGGAAGCGGAAGGAAAACAGGACAGGACAGGACAGGACAGAGATGGGCTCTTTTGATTGCGCATTTGATCAAGTTTTCCGTCTAGTTTTTCCCGACGTACACGAAGGAAAAATGCAGGAGAAAACATCCTGGAGAATTCTCCCGAAAATCCCACCGCGGTTCGGGATTTTACGGGATTCAACTGCAGATGGTGTGGCAGCCATATAATATATTTCTTTTGTCAGCTCACTGCGATATCACTTGGCGAAAAGAAAAGACAAACTGGAACGAGAGCGGAGGAATTATGCCAGCTATACAGCGGCTTGAGGGTACAAATACTGAGGGCACGTACCGCGTTATAAACCAAGTCAGCACTCACAAGCGTGTCTGGAGTCCCAAAATTTCCACACTTGAATAAGAGGAGACTTGTTCTTTCTTCTAGTTAAACCAGGCTATATATGCACTGTTTAGGTGCCCAAGTCACCCCTTTCGACAGTGTTGAATGAGTCCTTATGTCTACCTCTTTATTTTTTTTATTTTTATTATTATTACTTTAATTCCGTATAAGAGTCCTTTTGTGTTCTTGTGCAATTAGAACACGCTAAAATTAGATTACGTGTTAAGCTACTAGAAGTATTATATTATTTTATTATCACTACTCGCTTTAAAAAAAATAAATAAATAAATAAATAATCTTGTATAACTGAAAGAAAATTAATGAATGTCCATCTTGTGATTTAAGAGTACCTTGTTTGGCAAGTGCAACTTTGAGAGAGGTTTGATGTTAGAAAGGGTGGGGAGGTTATAAATAAAGGGGGTGTTTGGCAAAAAGTTTATTTTAAACTAAATTATACTTTTTTCATCATGTTTTTTGTCTTTTTCTGCAAATTTTTTTTGTCTTTTATAAAAAAGTTTTTTGTCTTTTCTGAAAAAGTACTATTGAAATTTAAAAATCTTAAACTAAACTCATTCACGAAACACCCCCAAAGATTCCCAGGTGTTGAGGTGTAAAAATAAAAAATAAAAAAGAAGGTTTATATAATAGGAAAAGGCCGTGGTAAAGTCATTTTTATATACCCTATCAGTAGAGCTCATTTTTAAATCGTTAAGATAAAATCAAATGGTTGAGATGTTGTTTGTGTATGCTAATTATAGTATATCTTATTTCATACTAGTATAAACTAAAAAATTACAAAATAATAAAAAAAATTACAAAAAAAAAAAAAAAACTAACCTAGTCTATAGGTTAGCGGCGTTGTCGAGGGGCGGGGTGCTCATCATTGGTTTTTGGGAGGGTAGCCGCCGAGGGGCGGTGCAGATTTGTGGGGAGCCGACCCAGATTGAAAAACTCATGTAGGAGGGGGAACTTGATCGGAAATTCGGAGGGGGAGGGGCGAACCAGGTCGGAAAACTCGGGGGATTTCGGAGGGGGAACTTGATCGGAAATTCGGAGGGGGAGGGGCGAACCAGGTCGGAAAACTCGGGGGGAGAGGGGGGACGCGAACCAAGTCGGAAAACTCGTGTTTTAGCGGGTGGGGGGGGACGAACCAGATCAAAAACTAGGGGGGAAGGGGGGCGCGAACCAGGTCAGAAAACTCGTGTTTTAGGGGGTAGGGGGGACCATATCAGAAAACTTGTGGGGGGAGGGGGGCCGAAACAGATCAGAAAACTTCGTTTGGGGGGGGGGGGGGGGGGGGGGGGGGGGGGCAGGGCAGATTTGGTTGGGGGACAGAGTTTCGCCACCAATGTCGGAAAGGGGAGGGGGGTTCTGTTGCCAGCATCGAAGCAGGGGAGTGGGCTTTTCGCCTGCGTTAGGGAGGGCGAGGCCTCTTCATCGGCGTCGGGGGGCCCCACCTACCACCGTTGATCTTTTTATTTATTTATTTATTTATTAATTTTTAATTTAATAGGTTATACTAATATGAGTTATGGTTCATTATAATTATTATACACAAGCAATATCTCAGCCGTTTGATTACATCCAACGGTTTAAAAATGAATTTTACCGATAGGGTATGTAAATGGGGCTCAATCACAGACTTTATTATTGTGGTTTATAAATAACTAAAAAGGCTATCTTATACCTAGTAAGGCTCCGTTTTGTTGAAGGGATGTAATGATGGAATGATAGAAGGATGTATGAGATATGAGGAAAGGGAAGTATGAAAGAAATGCATAATTAATGATTTCTTATTTGGTATGACGTGAAGAAGAGATAATGAATCTCCACTATCTTGTTTGATATTTAGAAGGAAATAAGGAGAGAGAGAGTTAGTTTCATTTGTAAGATAATAAACTCACCTTTTATAATTCTTTTGTTTTTTTATTATTAAATTGATTGGAATTTACAATTAAAATGTACTGTACATAAAAAAATATAATATACACATATACGAAAGAGTTTTATATAAACGTTTTTGCCCATGCATGCCTAAACCAAATAACAGAAAAAGTAATTAAAAACATATGTCAATAAAATTATATTAAAAAAAAAAAGTGTTGTTATCCTAAACAATGCACCTAAACATATGCTTCATCGACCTCCCGCAAGAAATGAGTATTTCAACAATGCATGTACTATTGGCCAATTCCTTCACCTTGACAGAGACTTAAGAGACCACCTGAGGGTTCGTCGAAGAGAGGTGCGTAATGAGGATTCAAGAAAGTCATCCAAGAAGCCAAACAGATGATGCAACAATATGGTGATCACCTTGGCGCGCTGGAAAGTGCCATGCAAATAGAACACAAGGTCAAACCAAAGCACATTCATCCATTCACTCAAGGGATAATGGATGTTCCATTACCTGAGCGATTCAAGATGCCTCGGACGAAGGGAAAATCCTAATGACCACATCGAGATCTCCATTGGATATAGGAGAATAAAGATTTCAGAGCTTTTCTTATACAATTTTGCTTTGACTATTATGAATTGCTACTGCGATGTCAACGACATCGAGGATGAATACCTAATACTATGTTTAAAATAAAAAAAAGGATCAAAGACTCTAATTTAGACATAGGGGCACATATCCCCTACATTCTACATCAAACAACATCATGCGACGAGTGACGAGTCTGAAAGACTTGGAAAATTCTAAAATTTTGCTTATTGAGCAAATGGAATACTACTCTCCCCACACAGGAGAGGCTAAAAACTTGGTGAGTTTCCAAAGAAAACGTCACTTAGCCTTTCCTCAGTGTGGAGATATATGAATACAACTGTTCAATGTGGTTTAAAAAAAAAATAGAGGCAACAAAGTTATCCTCTCCCTACAAGAGTTAACTTTAAAAAAAAAAAAAAAAAATGGAGGCAACAAAGTTGTCCTTACCTCTTTCCTATCCCCACAGGAGTACCTTTTGATAAATAAAAATAATAATAAAAAAGCGACAAAGTTGTCCTCTCCCCCACAAGGGTTAGCTTTAACCTTAAGAGGTTATAACGGGGAGAATAAAATACGAAATGAGTCTCAAGAAAAATTGACAACCATGTCTATTCTCTCCCCATGGGAAAGCATCTTAGTAAAAAATCATCCTAAAACACAATATAGAGATGGTCAAAAGACTTGGTAAAAATTACAAAGAAATTATACCTTAGACCTCTCCCATGAGCAATAATTGAAGAAGACCAACAATTTAGTCCTCGACTTATAGGAATGCCACTAAAATCCTAAGGTACGTCTTTCATGTTATATGATTCCTAACCTATTTTTTTGCAGGAAAACAATCAAAAGTCCACACAACACCAAAGGATAAAAAGCGAAAAAAATGAGAGGTTTTAACCTCCATTTATAAGCCGCATGGCCTAATCCCCTAACCTTTGGATCTAAAAACTGAGGATCCAGTGGTAGAGGCGAAAAGCCCAACAATCTAAATGTGTCTTTCCTATGAGGACACGACGGGTTCGCTTCGCAAGATGACATGTGATAGATTGAACTAAATGCTACACTTCTTAAGACGCCTTTTCACACATAGCTGCCACCACTACGCCCTTTGGGAGACAAGACATCACACCTCACTCCTAACAAGAGAGTATTAATCAATCTTTAATGACAAGAGCACGAAGCAACTCAATAGAGTCACTCCGTGTTGGGGGACAAATGTTATACCATAATTCAAGACGCACTCCTCATCTGTGAGAAGAAACTATACCTCATCGCTCATGGGAGAGGGATGAGCAATGAAGTTTGGCAAGATCCTATTCATGATTGCTCAGAGGAGAGGGAAAAATAATCAAGTAAGCTTTGCTCCAGCACCTAGCAGGAGAGGCTATTCCCCAAAGGGAGAGGTTGAGTTTAGCCAAGCGGGAGAGGAGTGGATTAGATCTTCTCAACGCTCTACGTTGAGTACATCAGAGACGAGGTAAAGTGACAGCTCAACACACTCCCGATAATCACGAGATTCGATTATGAGAATCTTCAGTATTTGAAATTCAAACTCAACAAACTACGGATTACTCTCCACGGAGATCTCGGAGATAATTCAAATTATGAGCTAGGGATATTCACTATTTTTTTATTTTTTTTATTTGAATTTATTGTAATTGATAACTCTATAATATAGTTATTTTACCACTTTTGTGCATCTAAATTGACTATGTATTTGAGTATTTTACTTACTTTTAGGTTAATTTAGTTTAATTTTTCATAATTATAATTTGAATTAGTTTATTTTAATTTTGTGTAATATCATTTAATTTTATTTAATTGGTTTAATATTGATTTTATTATGTTGGTACTAAATTACCTTTTTATAGAATTAATTTTCTCATTCGTATATGTTAATTTGGTGAGAATAGACAAAATAGGAATTTTGGGCTCAAATGGGGGTAAAACGGTCATCAAAAGGCCTAAAAAATTGTGTGAAATTTTGAATTTAACTCGTCACCAATGGTAACTCGCCACGTGTCCCTCCATAAGATTTTCGGTTCCCGTGCATGCACACTCAGAATTTCTCGTGTGAGCTCGCCTCTTCCCGAAACCGCCCTTCGCCACGCATCCCACCGTGAGCACTCACCCTTGTGGGATCCGGTGCAGCGCGCCTAGAGATTCTCAAGTGAGCTCATCGTTCGGCCATGCCGAAAGCCTTCACGTGGAGCACACTTACTCTACGCCCTGTCCTCTTGCGCCGCGTGTCCAACAATGCAGTGGCGGGGCCCACTTCAGCACTTGTTGAAGCAAGAGAGGGGGAAAAGAGAGAGAGAGAGAGAGAAAAGGGGGCTTCTACGAGGGAGGCAAAGGAGAGTGCACAGAGGCCAAAAACCCAGAAGAAGAAAAAAGACAAGAAAAAGAAAAAAAAAATAGAAAAAAAAGCCAAAAAAAAAAAAAAAAAAGTTGCGTAGGATTTTACGGTTTAGGATTTAGTTTTTATTTTTAGTTTTATTTTTAATAAATTTTAACGAAGATAGCATTTGATGAGAAAAGAGGATGCGGTGAAATTTTAGGGAAAGCTTGAAGGATTGTGGGAACATCATCGAGTTTTTCCTTCTAATATTTTATATCTTTTATTTTTGTAATTTGATAATGCTTAAACCATTGATTTGCTTAATTTTGTGTTTAATTTCCTTTATAAGTGTTGTCTAGTTTGTTGGTTCTAGTATTTGATGTAGCTCTACTTGAATTATATTTTGATAATCCAATTTCATTTTAATTCATTTGTGTTCTTTATGCTTAATACCTCTAGTTTATTTTTTCCAAATAGATTAGTTAATTTTGATATGTGGAATTGGCACTTGGGAAAGAGAATTTCATATGTCGGATTTGAAATATACAACCTAAGTAGTATCGAGTTCGGGAGGCCGGTAATACTTGAGTAATCTCATTTGTGGCTTGATCTTAATGAATGTTTGTGCATTTTAGTTGAAAGAAATGTCAATTTTAGATGCTCATGCATATTATCTCATTTGACACTTGATAGAAGTAATGAGATTAGATTAGAGCCATTGGTTAATGAATTTGATGAAATTTATTAACAATTACTATATCGGATAAGCATAGGAATAGTAGAGTGAAATCAATTCCCTAGAACCTTACTTGTGTCTTTTTATTCCTTCGATTTTGTTTGGTCATTTTAGTTTACTTTATTTATTTTAATTTGCATTTTCGTTGTTTTTAAATCGGTCGTTCAAATAATCTTAGCGTTAACGAATTTTAGAAATTAACTTAAAATTAAACACAATTCTCATGGGATTGACAACCTTACTTATCACTTTATTACTTGTGCGACTCATACACTTGCGAGATTTCACACAATAGTAATTATCCAAAGGGAGCCTATAAAATAAAGGTCATTCTCCCCCTTTGGAAACATACGGTGTTTTTTCTACATTCCATAGCCAAAAGCTATCACTTGTAATCCCTCTGAAAACAGTGAAACTCCGGCACCAAGAGAGGATGTAGCCCAAGAGATTCAAGCGAACCTCTATAAAATCTTTTGCGTTCTCTACTTTTCTGCAAATTTACTTTTATTGTTCATTATGAGTGGAGCGTGGTAAGGATAATTCCGAGCTGACAAATTTTCACCGTCAACAATGAGATTTGCTGGCTAAAAGAAGAAAATAATTTATTATGCTTAATGTTTTGTGTTTATTCATAGTTGTGAATAAGTTTATGTGGGAATGATTGAATGAAAAAGAATGATGAGATGGGGAGTTAGTGAATGCTTTCTTGGGGTTCATGTAAGATCCATGAGTTGTGATACATGTCTGGGGTGATTCTAGCCTAAAAATTCCAATCTTATCCACCCTTCACACTAGTCATACATTATTACCCTCAAAAGTTATTTCGATCTTCAATTACACACGAACCTACATTAGTGGAGAGAGACACAAACAATGGGCCTACGGTAGTTCTTAACTTCACCATCTAGAGATCACTCATAGTCTCTTAAGCATATAAATCTATCCAGAGTTCATTTAGTTAAGTGAGATTGATTTTGCACACACTTACACTTGAGAGTTTTGAGTGGAGTGAAATTGACGCTTGATATTGAAATTCTAAATAATCTCAATGTTTACATTTCATTTGAGCTTGGAACATTGTGTGGCTTTAGAGATACTTGCAAGGTTTTCGACTCGATACAAACTCACACTTTTTCATTTATGTCTTAGTACTGGATTTGTGTTTTCTTTTATTCTCTTTTGGTTTGCTTGAGGACAAGCAAAGGTTTGAGTTTGGGGGTATTTGATGAGGAGGTTGTTTACCTACAAATCAAGTACTTTTGAGTTAGTTCATAAGAGCTTTTGTTAGTTTAATGTGTTTTTATGTGATCTTGTAGGATTTAGAAATAAAAAGATGATTTAGATGAAAATGTGACAAAATGGGATTTTTTGGAACTAATTGGAAAGAGCCGTGAGCAAAGGAAGCATACCGAAGCATGCCGGATCAAAGAAGACCCAAAAAGAGGATCCTAAAGGCACCAAAAAGAAGAATTAGAAAAGCAAGAAGTGGGCTGCAACGTGCGCCCTTCGTTCCATCCTGAAACGTCATGGCTGCAGGCTTCTGAGATGACATGTGATGGATTGACCTGACTGCTATACTTCTTAAGATGTCTTTTCACACAGAGCTACCACCACTACGCCCTTTGGGAGACGAGACATCACATCTCACTCCTAACAGGAGAGTATTAATCGATCCTCAATGACTAGTGCACGAAGCAACTCAAAAGAGTCACTTCGTGCTAGGGGACAAATTATACCATAATTCAAGACTCACTCCTCACCTGTGAGAAGAACCTATACCTCATCGCTCATGGGAGAGGGTTGAGCAATGAATTTTGGCAAGATTCTATTCCTGATTGCTTGGAGGAGAGGGATAAATAATCAAGTAAGCTTTGCTCCAGTACCTAGTAGAGAGGCTATTCCCCAAAGGGAGAGGTTGAGTTTAGCCAAGCGGAAGAGGAGTGGATTAGATCTTCTCAACTCTCTACGCCGAGTACATCACAGACAAGGCAAAAAGACAGCTCAGCACACTCCAGAGAATCATAGGATTCGGTTATGAGAATATTCAGTATTTGAAATTCAAACAAAAAAAATCGTGAATTACTCTCCAGGGAGATCTAGGAGGCAGCAATTCAAATAATGGGCTAGAAATATTCACTAGATTTTATTTATTTTATTTGAATTTATTGTAATTATCGAAAGAGAGCTTATAAATAAAGGTCATTCTCCCCCTTTGGAAGGAGGCGGTGCCTTTGTAACATTCCATAACCAAAAGCTATCACTTGTAATTGCCTCTGAAAATAGTGAAACTCCAGCACCAAGAGAGGATGTAGCACAAGAGATTCCGGTGAACCTCTATAAAATCTTTTGCGTTCTCTACTTTTCGGCAAATTTACTTTTACAGTTTATCGTGAGCAGAGCGTGGTGAGGATAATCCGGAGTTGATGAATTTTCATTGTCAACAATTGGCGCTAGAAAACAAATCCCATTAACCAACTTTGATCTTGACCCAATGGTCTATAAAACAAATCCCATATCCGTAGGAAAAAGTTAATTCCCCTATAGGAAAAAGTTAATTCCCCTACCATAGAAGTCCGCTAAATTTAAATACAAACATTTAAATAAACGTTGTTGGTAATTTATTGAATAATACTCGTATCTTGATTCTTATCCAGTACTCTTATTTGAATACGGATATTTTGGTGTAAATCCCGTTCGGAAAAATTTAGTAAATTCCCTCCGAACTATGCCATTAATATCAGTATACCCCCAAAACTATGAAATGCACATGTTGTACACCTTGAACTTTAACATGTGTGTTAAATTACCTATTCCGATAGTTTTCATTAGTTTTTCCATCATTTTTAGTGTCAAAATGTCCCCACTTTTTTTTTTTTTTTTTTTTGCCCTGTTTCATCCTTGGAAAATTAAAAAAAAAAAAAAAAATCGAACATTGTCAAAGTTTCTAAAACTTTGCAGTTAGATAGACTGCTTGCTTTGTTTAGTTCTCCATTTCTAACTCAAAATTTCCAATTCAGTTTTTGTCTTTTTCTAAAAAGTAAACCAACTCTAACTTAAAAATGTCAACTCAAATCGACCAACCAAATGGATGCGTGTTTCTATGGACCAAAGGCCAACTCCATCTTACTTAACTTGCACTTGTCATATGGGTTTGGAATGGAATTTTTAGGTTGAAGTTTATTAATTTTTAAAAAAATTAGTTATAATTTTTATTAACTTTTTAGAAAAAGATAAAAATTAATATGAAAATTTTGAGTTGGAAATGACAAACAAAACGTACCCTAGTTTCTTCACTGCATCATGGGCATTTTCTCACTGCTTTTTTTTTTTTTTGCTTGCTTGACTTAACTACAAAATCTCATCCCCATAATTACACTTTCTCTTTTCAAAACTTCTTCCACTACTTGCAATTTTCTCATCCCAACAACACTCCTGGGTCATTGTCAATTAAGGGTTTTTTAAAAAAAATGCTTCAAAAAAAGCAAATAATATAGCAGCATCTATAATAGTTTCATGATTTCCAATTTGCCCTTCAATATCTTCATGATTTCCATGCCTTCTAGGTTGGCCCTGTTTTTGTTGTTTTCTTTGGGCTCCCTTAAAGCTTTACTCCTTTTTTTTTTTTTTAATTGTTTGTTTGGAGCTTGTCTTAGTTCTTCTGATGTTTATTGAAAGGTTTCTTTAAGCCAAAAATAAAAAAATAAAAAAATCTTTCTTTGCGTCCCACCCTCAGACTAAAAACTTACTATTTCAGCGTCCCATGCTCATATTAGTAGACAATTCAACCTTTTTCTTCGATGCACGTTGCGTTAGCACTATGACTTACACCCCCTGTACTATTAGTTCACATCTCCATCTGAAAAACACATCAACTAGACAATAATAAATTTATACATTCATTCTCTCTTTTTTTTTATAAGCTTAACTTTACCATTTTGCCCTCCATTTTATTTAATAAATTTATCCAACTTCATGACTGCACCTGACACCAATATTTCTGTTTTTGTCAGCAAGAGTCTCCATTTGCTCACCACGTGTCCAGCGGCTGACCAACTTCCCATCCCACGTCAGCGCCGCATGAGAAGCGGTACGGAAATAAGACCACGTCAAATCATGAAACACAATACACATTAGACACGTACGGCAAAGGAAGAAGAACAGTAATATGTAATAAAAGTAAAGAAGAAGATGTCCGGAGATGTTTACACTCCGTTTAGTAAAACGGTTTAAGTTGAAATTTTTAAATTTGGATTGATTAACTTTTTAAAATTTAATTATAATTTTTATTAATTTTTTAAAAAAAGATAAAAATTAAGATAAAAAAATACAGTTTAATTTGAGTTAAACTAACTCACCAAACAAATTCTTAATGTGGATGTATTCACATTATGAATTATGAACAAGAGAACTCGTTGATAAGGAGTATTATAAATAAGTTTTTATATAAATACAAGTTATAATATACACAATCGAATAAGTTTCTTAATACAAAAAAATCATCTAAAATTAATACATATCTTAGTTTTCGTTTGACAAGTTAGTTGGAGTTGAAATTTTTAAGTTGAAATTGGTTGATTTTTCAAAAACTAGATATAAATTTTATTGACTTTTTCAAAAAAAAAAAAATAATTTGATAAAATATAATTTAATTAGAGTTAAACTTAACAATCAAACAGAGGCTTAAACTACAATAAATACAAAATTCCAAATAAACATAATAACATACAAAACAATAACTTTTCCTAACATTAATACTAACTTCCCTAATAAACAGGACCGGACAGGACAGAAATGGGCTATTTTGAACGCGCATTTGATCAAGTTTTCCGGCTATTTTTTCTTGACGTACACGAAAGCAAAAGGCAGGAGAAAACATCCTGGAGAATTCTCTCAAAAATCCTACCGCGGTACGGGATTCTACGTGCCACAGCATGAGGTCCATTAGAATGTAGGCGTAAAACTGTAGATCGTTTGGCAGCCATATATATTTCTTATGTCATGAGCTGTGACATCACTTGGCGAAAGGAAAAGACAAACTAGAACGAGAGCGGAGGAATAATGCCAGCTATACAACGATTTGAGGGTACAAATACTAAGACCACGTGCCGGTTTATAAGCCAAGTCAGGACTCACAAGCGTGTAAAGAGTCCCAAAATTTCTTTACTTGAATAAGAGGAGACTTGTTCTTTCCTTGAGTTAAACCAGGCTATATATGCATTGCTTAGGTGCCCAAGTCCCCCCCTTTCGACAGTGTTGAATGAGTCCTTATGTCTACCTTTTTCTTTTTCTTTTTTTTTTTTTTTCTTTTTTATTATTATTATTATAACTTTAATTCCGTAGAAGAGTCCTTTTGTGCACTTGTGCAATGGGAACACGTTGAAATTAGAGTACTTGTTAAGCTACTAGAAGTATTATATTATTTTATTATCACTACTCGCTTTTTAAAGAAAATAAAAAAGAGTTAATATTATATAACAGAAAGAAAATTAATGAATATCAATCTTGTGATTTAAGAGTACTTTGTTTGGCAAGTGCAACTTTGAGAGAGGTTTGATGGTAGAAAGGGTGGGGAGGTGATAAATAAAGATGCGAATGTGTTGAGGGGGGAAAAAAAAATAGAGGGTATATATAATAATCTGTCTCATAGAAATTTATTATTGTGGTTTAATTATACCAATTGTAAGGCTCCGTTTTGTTGAAGGGATGTAATGATGGAATGATAGAAGGATGTAAAAGATATGAGGAAAGGGAAGTACGAAAGAAATGCATAATTAATGATTTCCTCAAAATTATTTGGTATGACATGAAGAATAGATGATGAATCTCCACTCTCTTGTTTGATATTAGAAGGAAATGAGAAGAGAGAGAGTTAATTTCATTTGTAAGATAATAAACTCACCTTTTAGAATTCTTTTGTCTTTTATTATTAAATTTGATTGGAATTTACGATACATATGTGAAAGAGTTTTATATGCCTAAACCAAATAACAGAAAAAATAATTAAAAACATATGTCAATAATATTTTTTTTTTTAAATGTGTTGTTATCCTAATATAAGTTATTGTAACATATTAACGAAATTTGCTCAGATTACATCAATATATCAAGAGGGAATTGGCAACCCAACTATCAGGAAGAAAAATTCTCAAATATCCCTTTACCATATTTTCTAAGTCAGAAAACTTCGTCAGTAAATTTTGGTATTGAAAAAGCACAATTTTGGAAAGAGAAATTTTTTTTTTTATTCCCCGCCATCCCAATCCACCCAAATTTGGAGGTTTTGTTTCTTGGTGGGCCCCAAGGGATTCATAATCCCTAGCTCCTTTTTCTCGTCCCATTTTTCACCTGATCAAATAAGGTTATTTTTGTTTAGCAAAAAAATTTAAAAAAAAAAAAAAATGTTATCTTTCACTTTTCACATCTCAATCCATCCCTATCCTTCCAGTCTCTCGTCCCTCTAACCAAACACACCATAATACTGAACAAGGGGAAGGGAAATCATTGTGTTCCTTTCTTTAATAACTTTTTTCTTCATGTTTTCGTTAATAACAAATAATTGAATAACAGAAAAGAATAAGAGATATTCCCCTTTATGAAAGAGGAATTGCATTTTGATTTAAGCACTTTAATAGCAAATTTTTAAAAGAAATGTTTGAGAAGAATATTCTAATGAAGACGGTTAAAAAATTACTTATTAATATCACATATTAAAACAATGTGTTTATCAGGATCAACCCTTTGAATCCAAAATTTTTAATTTAACTTATTCACTTTTTTTTTTTTTTTAATAATCCATACCATACTAATTTTTCACTCATGTAGAAGTCAAATATTTAACTAGATATACATTTTGAGAAATGTTATTTAAAGGGTTGTTGATACTTGAAATTTGTCAGGGCTCAGACCTAACCCCACTACTACAATATGTGGATTCCACGACGGAACTTCCACGACTGTTTTTTAAAAAACCGTCGTGGAAAATGTAGCAAAAACAAGGAGCGGAACAGAGTTTTCGAAAACCGTCGTGGAAGCATGCTCTTCCACGACGGTTTTTTATAACCGCCGTGGAAGCTTACCAAAAAAAAATTGCAAAAAAAAAAAAAAAAAAAAATTTTTTTGTTTTTTTTTTGCAAGCTTCTACGACGGTTATTAAAAACCGTCGTGGAAGCATGCTCTTTCACGACGGTTTTTTATAACCATCATGGAAGCTTGCAAAAAAAAATTTTTTTTTTTGCTTCCACGACGGTTTTTAAAACCGTTGTGGAATCACATTCTTCCACGACGGTTATAAAACCGTCGTGGAAGCTAAAAAAAAATTGTGTTTTTTTTTTTGCAAGCTGCCACGACGGTTATAAAACACCGTCGTGGAAGCATGCTCTTCCACGACGGTTTTTTATAACCGTCGTGGCAGCTTGCAAAAAAAAATATATATTTTTTTTTTTTTTGCCTCCACGACGGTTTTTAAAACCGTCATGGAATTCCATTCTTCCACGACGGTTTTCGGAAACTCTGTTCCGCTCCGTGTTTTTGCCGCATTTTCCACGACGGGTTTTTAAAAAACAGTCGTGGAAGGGTCTTTTTTCAAAAAAAAAATTTTAAAATTTTTGGACTCTACCACGATGGTTTTTGGGGAAAACCGTCGTGGTAGGTACTAAGGCAGGAATTTTGAAATTTTTTAAATTAAATTCAATTTTTTGGAGCGTGTATTAAAACCCAAAAAAATATCTTCTTTCCCACCCCATTACATTCTGAGCATTTTTCACTTTTTCACTCTCTAACTCCATACCCAAAGCCACCCAATTTCTTCCTTCTATTTCTCTCTCGCCGCTCCCTCCCTACTTAAAATCTTCAAAAACTCACTCTATCTCACCGCGCCTCCTCTCTCTATCTCACATCTCAAATTTTTCTCTTGGCTCCATTCTCCGATGACCTCCTCCACCACTCACGCGGCCTCCTCCATTCTCCGACGGGTCCACCAAGGAACTCACGAGGCTTTCCCTCTCTCTCTCGCCGCACTCCGCCCATACCGATGCTCGACAAGCCGGTAAGTTGTAATGTATATTGCTTGGGTAATGCACGGATTTGGGAATTTTTCGTTCAAAATGTTGATTTTGTTGATTGTGGTTGTTGATAAAATGTTCCGTCCAAAATGTTGATTTTGTAGATTGTTGAGTTGGGAATATTCCGTCCGAAATGGCCAAAATCCGTCCCCTACATTTTCGGTGATGGTTCATTGTGGTTGTGTTTTAGATTGAATTAAATTGGTTGGGTAAGGCACGGATTTGGGAAATTTCTGAAAAAAAAAAAAAAAAAAAAAAAAAAAAAGTGTTGATTTTGTGATTTAAATGTGTTCCGGAAAAAAGTGTTGATTTAGTGGGAATTCGTAAATTTTTTTTTTTGTTGTTACCTACCACGACGGTTACTTGACCGTCGTGGTAGCTCCATTCGTAAATTTTTTTTTTTCGTTGTTACCTACCACGACGGTTTTCGAACCGTCGTGGAATCCAAATATATACCACGACTGTGGATTTCACGACGGTTAGAAAACCGTCGTTTAAGTATTACCACTACGATTTTTAACCGTCGTCGAATCTCTATTCTGTAGTAGTGCCCACATCTTATAATGTGGGCCAAAAGTGGTACGTGGATCCAAACCACGTTTTAGGGATCTTTGAGTAGGTCGTGGTTTGGAAGGCCAAGGAACATGAATTGACTCATTTATTCAGTCTAATTAGACTATTGATCAACTTGGGAGGCTTTGAGTCTACGAGGAATTAGAATAATATGGATTCTGGAGAACCATTAAAAAAAACCCCAAAAGTTTTAGCCCAATCCAATCAACCTAGATAAGCGCATTAAATGTAGTAGAAGCCCAACGAATATCTGTTGGGATCTAAATGTGCCATAAGGATAGAAAATCAATATTAGGGATTTTCTGTAAATATGACATTTTGATATTAATAAGAGAAGGTTATTCATGTTTAATAAGTTGTGTCCTATTTACTTTCATTTGTTGATTGTATGGTTATTTTGAGCAAACATAAAATACTCCTTGGCTGTTGGTAATATATCGGATTACCATATGTATACGGGGTATACATAGAAGACGTGTTAATTTGATAACAGTCTAAATAAATAGTTCGCAATCGATGGAATAAAATTTGGGGATCTTATTCATGATAAGATTGTAAAGGTTGTCTACTTCCTTGGAGGGATGGTTTGTCTTGACCATCGGATATGTTCCGAGTAGAAACTTTAATGTATACCAGTATTGAGGTATGACATTGGACTGGACCTAAAGTGTTAATTGATTCGGTTTAATAATTCCGTTTATAAGAATCAATGACACTTTGATTATCATCCTGCATTAATCTGAATCCTGAAATAATTATTTGAGTTCGTATTCATGACTTTTGTACTTTAATGCACTACAAGTGAGACACTGTTAATTCATGGTCAATATACTTGTGTTTTAGGTGCATGACTTATGGATGGAGAAATCAAGATTCATAGATATGAAATCCATAGCTATCTTAACGATAGTAAATGTTATCTACTTAAAGACATTATTCGGGGATTGAAAGATAGTATAACAAGATCTTGGCCATCGGTTTACTTTGTGTTCTTTGGTGGTTTACCAATTGTATGGTTTTACAATTAGTGATTCTTGCAATAGAGAATAATGAAACTTTAAGTTAAAATGATTGAAAAGGTAAAATGGAAAAAGTCCTTAATTCAATCATGGATAACATATGGGGATTAAGCAAGCGATGAATAAATCATGGAAGAAGCACTACGTGAGAGAGCTTTAGTAATACGGTATGTAAACAGTAGTTCAGCTTCAAACTTTTAGTGGAATAGTTTTGAAGTTGATAATTGATGAATAATTAATCTGGGATTAATTTTTCACAATTATAGGAGCCTCTTTACATATTTCCATCAAGTCCCTCTATTAGCTCATATAGTTCCATATAGCGTCTCGGGATTTGTTCCTAATCAGATCGGTAAATTTAAATGGAATTTAGTAATGTCTATTAAGACATGGTACTCTCTAACATGCAATCCAGAAAGGATTGGACATGTGAAATTTGTAGACAAATAATTTGTCAACATGTGATTGGTTAATTTGAATTTTGGAAATAAGATTGTGTTTGAATTATTTAATTTTGAAAAACAAAATTTTTCTCTCCTAATTAAAAGAGGTGCATGGTTTTTAATTGAGTGGAGAGAAGAAAATTTTGTTTCAAAATTATTCAAATATATTCCTAACATTAAATTATTAATTGATTTAAATAATGGAGATTATTTGATGGATTTTTCTTTCCTTAAAAGAGGTGCACGGTTTTTGTGAGGAAAGAAAATTTGAAATATTCCATTAATTTAAATTAATTAATATGGATAATGTTTGTGTAAAATATTTATTCAAATAAGTGAATCTTAGTTAAATTCGAAAAGGTTTAAAAGAAACTTAAAACTAGATAGGACTAGGATCTTTTGACTAGTCTAGATTCTTGATTTAAAATTTGAACCACCAATCAAGATTTATCTCAAAGTGGCCGAATTTTTTAGGATTGATTTCCTCTTGGAAAAACGTTTTTAGGTTCAATAAATCTAGCCCTAAAGTTGTATGATCTTTTGATTCAAAATTTATCCAGAAAAATAATTATTAATTATTTTTAAAGGAGGTAAATTTTGAAAAGGATTGGACTTCTATATAAAGGCTAGGAATTCTTGAAAAACAAAATTTTTTGTCATTCACTAAGGAGAAAAACGTTTTTGGAGTGAGAGGAAAAATAATTTGGGTTTCTTCCACATCATAAAAATTCGGTCATACTCTTGAGTGAGAAAAGGAGAGAAAATTCCATTGAATCAAAATTGTGAGGAAGGTTAAACCGAGTGATAATTTTCATAGGAGGTTAACCGGTTCCTGTTTTGCAGTTTTGAAGAAAGAAGTTGGATCATATTCTCAACGAGGAACATCGGAATTGAGATTGAAGGATCTAGACTTCGGAAAGCATTACCGGTCACTTGGATTCATAGAACGTGTACCCACACACACTCCGAGACGTGGAACCCGAGAATAATAGAGAAGACACGTTGGTCAATCGCTCTAGCAATTTCGGAATCCAAGAAATAAAGTATGCTTGATCATGAATTTAATTTATTGTTATATACATCATGAGCTTCTTTTCTGAATTGGCATAAAAATTTTAAAACTTCCGATGCGCCGTAACTCTGATATCGGATCCGATTTTTCCAACAATATCCATAAAATATCCTATTTTCCACTGTAGATTAGAGTTTTAAGGTTTACGAATGTAGGAATTAATAATACACTATTTGAGCTAAACCACCCCCCCCCCCCCCCCCCCCCCGGCTTAAGAACATCTGATGCCTGAGAAGCCCATAGTTATAATAGAACTAGTTGGGAACCAATCTAATCTCCTAAAGAGTTTGTGGCTCATGTTCAAGTCCACCCAAGGTGGTAGACTTATGTACTACCATTTGTAAACTAAGCATTCAGATTTGATTATAGCATATTTATGAGCTAGTAAGGAGACACGCTAGACATATATGATACAAGTTCCAATAATCATATATATACAAGTTCCAATAATTATAGATAAAGAAATTCAAATCAATTTATTTATTTAAATATTAATTTTAGTGTGCTCAACTAAAGGCCGAAGTTGCACTCTTGATTATTTTTTGTATTACGAAAGATCAAAACACTTTTGTCTGTCATATTTAATATATTAACATTCACATAGTTTATTCACAATTGGCTTAAGGACAAGTTCCTTTCTATCTTGTGCATTATCTTGTCTTAAATTCAATTGTTTCACCGTTGGGAGAACTCTATTTGTAAATACATGCGCAAGTAGATCGTATTATTCGGTCAGCAAATAGTCATCAAATTATTGAGTTTTTTAATGCATTCTAAAACCTGAATAGCATTTTCAAGAGGATAACATTTTTGACTGTTCTAAGAAGAGATGATGGTTTTATATCTATGAACAATGCTCTTATCATTTATAAGTCGTGCCTCTAATATACAAGTGTTAACTCTATAAAAATAGAGTTATTTTCTCACTTTTGTGCACTTAAATTGGTTATGTTCTTGAACATTTTAATCTATTTTAAATTAATTCAGTTTAATTTTGCACAATTTTAGTTTAAATTTGTTTATTTGGATTTCATATAATTTTAATTTATTTTGATTAATATTAAGTTTACTATATTGTTATTAATTTACCCTTCCAAATAATTAATTTTCCTCATTTGTGTAATTTAATTAGGTGAAAATGGAGGCAATATGGTTTTAAAAATGCATCAAAAATGGATTAAAAATTCAAATTAAATCCAGACAAACCAAAGGCCACGTTCATCGCCAACCATGCACTCGCCACGTGCCATGAAGACCATCGATTCGCTCCAGATGCGACTGGCGTGCGAGTGCACTCCACCACCAGATAGGGTGCATCATTGACAGAAGCGCATCAGGCCCACTCATAGCCTTGCTGGTGCCCGTTCACGCGCGTCCAGTGGTTCCCTCATGCACCCAAAGTCTTCGCCCAGCCAATCTCCGGCCACGTGTCCAAGTGGGCTCTAGCCCTTCCCAGCCCTCTGCTCGTGTTCCGCCGCGTGTCGAAGGCGCACCAGAAGCATTGCAGTGGCACCTACTGGGAAGGGAGGAAAAAAAAAGAGCTGAAAAAAGAGGAGGGGTATTCGAGGTTGCTGAGGGAGGCCGTGGAATAGAGGCCAAACCAAAGAGAGAAGAAGAGAATGAAAAACTGAGAAAGAAAAGGAGGAAAAAATAGAAAAAAGCCAAAAAAAATAGTAGTGTAGGTTTTTTAGGTTTAGGATTTAGTTTTTATTTTTAGTTTTAAACTTTATTTTCAATAAATTTCAAGAGAGATGGTATTTGAAGAGCAAAGAGGATGAGATGAGAAATTGGGGGAGAACTTGAAGATTTGTGAAAATAATCATTGGGGTTTTCATTCCTTTTCCTTATCTCTTTTATTTTTATAATTGGATGATGCTTAAACCTTTGATTTGCTTAATTTTGTGTTTATTTTCATTTATGGATATTATGTAATTTGTTGGTTTTACGTTTTGATGTAGCTCTACTTGTACTATATTTTGATGATTTAGCTAATTGTTAATGAAATATATCTATTCAATTCATTAGTGTTTTTCTACGCTTAATGCTTCTAATTTATTGGGAAATAAATTAGTTGATTTGATTTATGAATTTTAATGCTCGGAAAGATTAATTCATTTATTGGTTTGAGAAGTACAATCGTAGTTGTTGTTGAGTTCGGGAGGCCGATGACACTTTGATAATCATATAAGGGTGTGCTTAATGAATGTGTAGGTAGCCAAGTTAGATAGGGATATCAATTTGGACACTTATGCATATAATCTCATTTGACACTTGGGATAGGTAGTGAGGTTAATTTTGAGCCCTTGATTAATGAATTAATTAAGACTAGTTAGCAATTTCTTAATAGGAAGAACACAGGAAGGATAGAGTGAAATCAAGACCCTAGAACATTGTTTCTTTATGTCTTTTTATTCCTTTGGCTTTGTTTGGTCATTTTAGTTTACTTTATTTAGTTTAATTCACATTTTTGTTATTTGTCAATCGTTCGTTCAAATAATCATAGCGTTAACAACTTTCGGTAATTAACTTAAATTTAAACGCAATCCTCATAGGATTGACAAGCTTACTTATCACTTTATTACTTCTGCGACTCGTACACTTGTGAGATTTCACGTAACAACAAGTATGCTAACCTTCAACTGTTGCGGTTTCATCTTCTGTAAATCAAAAGAAACTAATCATAAATCTGGAGTCACGTATTCATTTTAGATAAATTGATTTAGTTAAACAGAATTTAATAACAATTTAGGTCAAGCTCAATGTAGATCCACCACTAAGATATACATTCATATATCCATCTTGAAGACCCAGATAATTAGCCATTTCTCCAATTTGAAGTAGATCACGAACAAAGTGGTCATCTTTGTTCCATAGATTGCGGCCAATTCATTTCGACTATTACCTTGCAGTCATATCTTTCCACATATAATCCCTTTGCATGTACGATTCAAGGATTCAGTAAATAGTAGTTGAGGACATTTGTTACTTGCATACAATCAGCATATGAATGTAAAATTCCCTACGAAAGGAGCATATATATGAATGTAAAAAATATATAGGACATAATTGATAATATAAAAAAATTTAAATTCCTTTGTTGAAACAAAATGTCATAATTTCATCCAATATATTTATCTGTTTGGTGCACAAGATTAAGGAAAACAAGACTGCACTTGATTTTAATCCTCTGTTTGATGAGAAATTTTAAAAAGCTGGATTGGATAAGAGGATGTTTTTTTTGGTAGATTTAGTCCTCAACTCCTCATATCGATCGCGGATTATCTTGCATTTAGAGAGGGGATCCGTTTTGCTTTGGAAAGTGATGCTGCTAATGTTGTCTTGTAGTTAGTTTATTTCTCTTGAAGTAAATTTTATTCCGCGTACATGCAATTAGTCGCCCATCATTTAGCTGCTATAATCATAAATCGTCTTGTTTTTTACTGGAAGAGGTGCCTGAGTGTAATTCTAATTATGTTGTAAAGGATTCTACAACTCTTTCAACTTAATAAAATCTCCAGTTTTAGAACTTTACAAAAAATAAAAATAATAATATTAATTAATTAATTTAATTAAATAAAAGAGTACATATGTTAATTTGCAATAATTTATTCTGATTGTGAAACTAAACAAACATTTGTATCTGATTTGAGGTTTGGTTGACTTAATTGCACGAAAGGAAATTTCTTTAGGTAATAAAAATAATTAAAAATGGAAACAGTAAAAGGTAATAATTGCATGTTTAAGACTATGTAAGATTAAGTTTAATTCTAATAATACGTGGTTGTAGGCATATTCTAATAGTAATTTTTTACTTGACTTTATCAAGTAATTTGAATCCCTCCATAAATTTCAACAAAATGCACAGGAAGTAAAAGGCGCACTGAGTTCCAATAACAAGAAACTAAAAAAGGTCATCAACAATCGTGCATTTTATGGTTTTTTAACAACAACATTATAACCAACTTTAGTAGAACGAACACAACCGATATCAAAAAATGAGGAGATCATACTACATAACAAAACTAAAAATATATAGACAAAATGCAGTACCTGCTGCATCACCTTTATTTGAAAGAAGGGGGGCAAAAAAAAACAATTACCATAGAAAATAAAGAAGCCCAGACTAACCCTAGCGCAAGAGAGAGAAAGAGAGACGGTGGTTAATACGTCACTCTATTCCCTACTTCACTCAACGAAAATAGAATATTGAATTTAATAAAGTTGATTAATTTAATTATAAGTATGGATGCTTTCTCTCGAGATTCCACAAGCAAAGCAATCTCTTCCAGATTCCCTTAGAATATACACATATATACGTATATATCTCTTCTAGATTTCCTCAACGATTATATTATAATGTTTGAATAGGTCGCATTGTCCTCTTTCTCAAAATAATAATAATAAATAAATAAATAGGTCTCCCATATTATTGACACGCGCCTAACCCCAAATTAAGGTTGAGGTTATATTAATACTCCAATTTCTAAGAAACCGAGTTCGAGAAAACGTCAAATATTCCCCTCCCTACCAACCAACTTAGTTCACTACTATGAGTCTACGACTACTTAGATTTTACATTTTTTTTATATTAATAAATAAAGAGATTACCTCAAAAAAGAGAGAGAGAGAGAAAAAAAAAAAAAAAAGAAAAGAAGAGATGAGAGTAGTTTATCTTATTACAACTAAGTTAAAATTTATTAAATAACTCTTTGTATATGAATCCCTCCATTCTAATTTAGTAACAAAAAAAAAGTATAAGAAAAAGGTGTAATGAATTCAGAATCCAGCTATGGTAACAAGTCAAAATAATCTATAAAGGACATACAAGAGACAATAATGCACAAATGGCAACAAAAAACACCAACATGAATGAAAAAGGATCTAACTGTAAACCAAAAACTTTAAACTAAGATCCACTAATCACTCAGGATTAAGATAAATTCGTTAGTGATCGTCAGCTATTCAAAATACAAACAAAAACACCAACAAGAATGAAAAAGGATCTACTCTCTAAATCAAAATAAAAATATATATATACATAAAAAAAAATTCACTAAATAATCAGGATTAACATCAATATCCATTTTTTATCATCAATTACCGGAATTTAGTTCCTTTTCAATAACGGATTTATAAAAGAATAAAGTTTACTGCGATGCAATTAAATGTATTTCCAAAAAAACGTAAGCGTCTCAATTTTGTAATTAACATAACATTGATCAAAGATAAAATCTTTCCAATCCAATTGGAAATTGATAGCACCACGAATTTTTAAATAAATAATAATAATAATTCTCTACCTTAACTTAATGAACAATTATTATATGAATTATTAACAAATTGCGTGAGCTTTCTTTCTAGTAATATAAACCATGAGTTACATTAATTGCTTTATAAGCACCAATACTAACATAAAAGAACTCGACTTTGACGAGTTAAAACTTAAAAGAATCATAAAACAATAATTTGATCAAGCGCTAGAAAATAGTCAGCGGTACGTGATTTTGAAAGTAGCCGACAGAAGTGCTTGATATATATTGCTAGAGCCGCAGAAACATCCACTTTGATGTGGAAAAAATTACATGGAAAATACTCGACTTTGGAAAACTTTTTTTTTTTTTGTTTTTTTGTTTTTAAAGCAATTATTATCTAGTTTAGATTCGCCAAACTCTACGCAGCTACAGTATAGTGTAACTATGCTAGAAAATTCTTTGTACCCACATCCGACCAAGCGGGCTGATGAATTTGATCCGGTCTTTGGTTCAACAATTAAAAATAGGCGGCCCAAGTAGGGTTTAATTTCAATACATGATTTCATGTTTTCTACTGTACTTCTCAATTAATTAGGATCCGTAATTACATGGAAAAGTAATTATTATACATACTTCATCGTCTTTCTCATCTTTATTCATGTTCTACATGGTAAATAGTTTTGAATTTTTAGAATTTCCTATGTTTATAAATCACTCTGTTCTTATATGTTTCTTTGTTTTAATATTGCAATGTACATTTGCAATATTATTTAATGTAAGCATAGCTTAAGCATTATTTAAATACTGTTTGTTTAATTCTCTTGTTATGTTCTTGATTGAGCAACTTTGTGCATGCATGATCTTAACAATGGTTAGTATTGTTGATCATCAGCTTGGTTCTGGAGGTGTTGGTCATATTTAGTTAGCCAACCCGATCATCGCAACATGATCAGAAAGGTCACAAGCCCACGCAGAAGCAAACCCGGATCGGTCATGAAAGGAAAGGCGGGACAGCACCCGTCAGCCAGAATGCATCTTCCATCATTAGGGAGGAAAAATGAAGTCCCATCATTTCTTCTATTGTAATATGGGGTTACTCAAGGTGCCAGTATTCCAATGATTCAGAGTTTGTTTGGCTCTCGGATCTAAGTTTTTCATATCAGTTTTTTATCTTTTTCTAAAAAGTCGATAAAAATTATAACTAGTTTTTGAAAAGTCAAATAACTTTAACCTAAAAATTTCATTTCAAACCGGTATTCCAAACGAAAGCTCAAAAAATCATGATATTGAAGATTCTCGGAATGAATCAATTTAATTTGAAAAAGAGGTGGAGATGATCGAAGTATAAACAATTGTAATATCTTGTTATTGTAATCTGATTAATAATTTGTTATCTTTTTATATCAGATTTATTTGTTAGTGGTTTAGTTTTTTTTATTTTGATTTTTGATTTTTCTCCTTGAAATTCTCATGATTTATTGTTGGTGTATTTTTTCATGATGCGTTTATGTGGGTTCTAAAAATAAGCTGATACATTATTGGTGTCGAACATCTAGATTATTGTCTACGAAATTCTAGAAAATTTTGGTGATGTTTGTTAAGTTGTAGAACCTAATTAATGTCTACAAAGAAGGCCTTATGCAAAGAAAGCATGCAAATCAACCTTCGCAGTAAGGTCGTTGTGGAAGTTGCCCTAGTTTTCTTTATAAAATGAGGGATCTTGAATTTTTTATTAGAGAAGTTACAAAAAAACGTAGAGTGAGGATGTGAAGTTCTCTTGTAAAATTATTGATCATCATAGTGAATTATTGTACCGATTGAAACATGACATATTCTCACACTGAGGTGAACCTGTAGACATTCTTGGTGAGCTTTGTGCAATTTTTTTTTTAATAATATTTGTTGAGAAAGTTAAAATTGTCCAATAGATTATCAAAAATAAAATGTGAGAATGACTGGAGTCAAAGTGGGTCAACCTTTGTTTGTTGAAAAATAAAAAATATTTTAATATATTATCAAAAGGTAATATACCATATTATTCTCTGGTACCAGAGTTGGAGAAGATCGGCCTTATCACGATATCCACCTATCAAATTGAGGTGGTCGATGTTTTGTATTGTAAATAAAAAAGAATCCGGTAGTTATCAAAGTAATTTACTACATTACTCTTCTCGTGCCGACGATCAGCTTTAGTGACCGAAGACCTCCACTGATTACTAGTGGTTTCAACAACATCTAGTAGCTTAGCGATGATAATTTTGTAGATTTCTTTTTTTTTTTTTTTCACGGGCGGGGCAAGTTTGGTAACATATTTTTTGTTGGTCTTTTGACTACTAGCTACATTTTGAAATTGCATGGATTTTCTTGAGATTAAATGTTTGAGTGCTTACCATGGAAGATCTAATATTGGAAATATACAAACCTGCGTCATTACTGACAAAAATCTTGTAATTGCCATGATATAGGGAGTTGATAGACAGATTGTGAACAATAGAAGTGAAATGACGAGTCCCATTGAAATCAGTATACCAATATGAATCAACATCTACCTGTGGATTGGCAACCACCATAACCATGAAACTGGAAATAGGAGCCCCCGCGATAGCCATTGAGGGAAACATGTCCCCATTTACACAAACTTGGCATCAAGGACTTTTTTTTTTTTTTTTTTGATGTGTGTGTAGGTCTATGAGTCTCACTTACTAAAGAGAAATAAAAACACTTTTTAGTTTTGAATTTAAGAGCTCTTACGTAAAAGTGATATACGAAAATACTCTCTGCTGATCAGTTGGTGACCCATGTTAACGTCGACGATATCTAATACTAGTAGGTTACCGATGGTAATCTATCATATTACTTTTCTGACTGGCTAAGTGTTATCTTGATAATATATGTTATGCTACTTTTGACCTATCTAATTATAGATCAAAAAAATTAAAATCTCTATAACTGAGATAATATTCCAGAGGTATCCTTTTTAAAGGGCAATCCTTCATATCATTATTTTCAATAACAGTACTATATCCATACTTAAAATATTGGAAATTAAGTAGTAAAAACTCATTATCATGGGAATAGAGTCCAAACTCATCAAATCATTTGGAAGAATGAAAATTAAAACATCTTTGTCTCTTTTTTTCTTTTTTTCTTTTTTTTTTTTTTTTTTTTAAGGATAATGAGTCAAAAGAGTACCAAAGCATCACACTATATCAGCCGCCTCGTGGAAAAACAAGGAGCAAGCAAGTACTTATTTTGAATTCCACACGTAATTGTAACAGGGAATTCGTTACATTATTGTACCAATCCGGCGGGCCTGTTATACCTATCAAATCCGTCGTTTATAACGTAATTTATATTATATTAGACTAATCGAGTTATTTAAATATGATATCTTTTAATAATATGCACTATTTATATTAATATTTATATAATGTCATGTAATAATATTCTAAATAAGAAGTTATAAGTAAATTAATTAATCTAAGTTTTAAAAGAAAAAATTTCAAATGTCACATTACATGATGAGACATTCTTATACATATTATTTTGTATTATATAACACGTTTAATTTAGGATCCGTTTGGTGAATGAGTAGAGTTTGAGATGAGATGAAATTTTTAAGTTTGAGTTGAGTTGACTTTTTAAAAAGTAGTTATAAACTTTATTGACTTTTCAGAAAAAGATAAAAATTAAGATGAAAAATTTGAGTTAAGTTTGAATTGAGATATTCACCAAACATAGGCTTAGTTGTCAAGAGTGAAATAAGATTAATATTATTGGCTTGGCACAAATTTAAGATTGAGAAATGAGATTAGCAATCTCATATCTTTATTCTGATTGGAATTCTCAATCTTGATTCTTACATCCCAATCGTGATTTTAAATTAAATTACTATCATATTATTAGTTTTCTTTGCAAAATGTTGGAGGCGTTTAGAAAGAACGTTCCCTAACATTTAGTCCCCTTCGCTAATGAAATGGACCATTGACACACGCGTTTGGTTAGATAACACCAAAAAGGTTCTGATGTCCAATTTTTACTACTTCCAATGTTCTTTCAGGTTTTTTTTTTTTTTTTTTTAATATAAAAATATAAAAGAAAGTTGTTTCAAAAAAATAATAATTAAAAAAAACGTGAAGTATTCAGAATGAGAATTGAAGTTTTTAGAGAACATGCATTGGATGCCAATTTCATTTTTTTTGTAGATTATTATATTTTTGGAATTTTTAAGTATTAAAAGACTTGATTTGGCCCTTATTAACTTAAAATGACAATACTAGTATTATAAATCTCAAAAAATAGATGCAAGGTATTTAAAGGGTATTTTTTTCTTTTTTCTTTTTTAATAAGATACTTATTTAGTATTATCTATTTAATTATTAAAATATCAGTATACTCATTGGCTAAAACTAAAACATATAGTATACTAATTGTTTTAAAATATCAATATACTCAATGGCTAAAACTAAAACATATGACTCTATTTCGATCTCATGTTTATTTTCGTAAAGAAAAATTTTATTATTTTAAATGAGAAAGTCTTTTTTATTTTAAAAATAAAATGATGTTTAGATGCGTAAAACTAAAACATATCACTCCCTTAGGATCACGTGCCCATATTTGAAAAGAAAATTTTTCTTATTTTAAATGAGAAAATCTTTTTTATTTTGAGAATAAAATGATATTTGGATGCGTAAAAGATTTTCTTTCTGAAAACAAAAGGTTGTTTGAGATGAGAAAAAATAGTATTGAGAATTGTTAATTGTGAGAATATTTTAAAAATATTCATTTTCTTTTTCAAAAAGGATACTGTACAAAATTAGTTTAAAAATGATTATTTTTTTTTTCAAAATGGGAGAATAATGGAAAAAGTTTTAAACTTTTTTTTTTTTTTTTACAAAAATTTTTCAATTTCAAAAATTAAATATGTTATTAAAACATAAACATAGTATCCTGAATACATAAATAATCTAACAATAATATTACAACTGATTTTATTTTAAAATGCAAAGTTTAAATATTCTCACCCCAAATAAAAAATAATAACAATAACATATGATACAGGGATATAAATTTTTTGTCATTTTTAAAAAAAATAAATTGAGTGCCAATAATAAACCGCACGTGTGGACAGTGGTCAAGAGTAACGTGCGGGGTGATGTACTCATTGTTATCAAAAAGGTTCGACAGTGACTGGGAGAAGGGAGCACGCCACACAAATCTGGAAATATGGGCCCACGCTTAAGTTGGGCCCCAACAAGAATATATATATATATATATATATATATATATTCCACATGTAAACTATCGACTTTTTTAGAATGACATCTTTTTTTTTTTTTTTTTTTTCTTGCTAAATTTAAATGAGTTACAAGAATAGAAATTAGAATACTTCATATATCACAATCAACGTGATGATGACTGACTCAAATCTCAACATTCAACAATAAGAATAAATGTCCTACTAACCCACTTAAAAGACGTTGATCAAGATTCCAACGTCCCCCTTAGGATGACATCATAAGAACAATCAATCTCGTCAAAGTTCCACTCCATTTAAACTAAAGTAAAGGGTTAGTCATTTACACTATAAGATTAGGGCGATTAATTCTAATTATACTGTTTTACTAGTAATTCATATATACATGAATTATTTTTCTATCTATAAATCTTTAAATAATTTGTCATATTAATAAAAATTAAAAGGTTATATCTATTAATAAAAAACATAATAATTTTAAAAAAATTAATATTAATTGAAACAAATATCAATGATTTTATATACTTGAATTAAGTAACAAACTTATTAAGTAAATAGAAAATTAACTAAGTAAATAAATCATTTATATGATAAATAAAAAATTAACTAAGTAAATTGTAAGTTTATAAAATAAAAACATATTTACTAGATGTAAATAAATTATTTACATAATAAATTTATTATCTATTTTAAATATTTTAAAAATCTATTATTCACTTTAATTATTTTTAAAAACTACTATTTGCTTCTTTCTCAACTAATATGCCAAGACTCGTGAAGTCCAGACACGCAAGTCTTTGCTAAAGATAGACTCTTACATACAATGGATGACCATGATACGCTATTGCATTTAATACAACATTAATTATATCGAAGTTATACAAATCACACCCTAAAAACAAATCAGGCCCTAAAAAATTCTCAAAATTACAATACAAATACATAACAAGCGAAAACGTACACCTAAAAAGCAAAAGAAGAAAAGTAAATAAAAAAACAAAGAGAAAGGCCTTGGCTTTCTTCTTCCGCGTTGTGTTGTGTGTTTGTGGAAACAACCAAAAAAAAAAAAAAAAAAAGACAGAGAGAGAACTTTTCAGGAGTTCAATGGAGGACCCTCAGCTCTTGTCGGAGGTCGTCGTCGATGCTGCTTCCGCCCTTCATTCTGATAATGGCTCCATTCATAACACACAGAACAACCAGGTTCATTTTTCGTTTTTTGTTTTAAATTTTTTAGTAATTTTTCCTATATTAAAATAAATATTTGTATGTGTACATGTCTTTTAATTTGCATATGAAAAACATTATTACTATTTTATGCTTGTAAGGACTTCTAAGAATGTGATGCTCTTACAACTTGCTTGTTTCTTCAAGTTTTGTATTTTTTTTTTTTTCAAAGTAACGCTGATTCAGTTTTCTTTTCTGTTTTGTTCTGTTCTTTTTCCCTGATTGATATCCATAGTTTCTTTTTATTTTATTTTTTTATTTTTAATTTTACCAGTCTACTTACTCTGTTATAATAGCAAAGTTCCTTTGATTGGAAAATAAATAAATAAATAAATAAGACGACTGAAACAATGTTTTCTGATATGAAAATAGTTTAAAAACTAAGGCCTTTAATTTATGTAAAATTTAATCAGAATTGTGACTTATGAATTGTAAGTTTTAATAATTAATATTTTATTTTCATATTGTTTGACTAATTTTATGAACTGGGGATAGTGAATTTTTAACGATGTGGAGAGTATTTTGGGGTAAATAAATTATTTGATTCAGGAAAAGAAGAGACGGGCAGAGTTGGTGCTTGCCTACAAGACACTGGGAGTGGTATTTGGGGGACTAGTAACATCCCCATTATATGTGTATCCTTCAATGCCATTGAAATCTCCAACAGAAGCCGACTATTTGGGTATTTATAGCATCATGTTTTGGACTCTCACTCTCATTGGGGTTGTCAAGTATGCCTGCATAGCTCTCAAAGCCGATGATCAAGGCGAAGGTATGGTATCGAGAAACTAAAATTGTAATCTTTATGTTGCTCAAGTCATGGACTACGCTGGTTATTGAATTTGGAAGATCATCTCTAACTCCGATTGCATTTTGATTTCTACTGAGCTGATAATCTTAACACTTAAGGGTAAAAGCATTTACTTTTCCAAGTTCACCTGTTGCGTGAATTTCTATTGATGCCTCCACACACTGAATAATTGCAGGAGGAACCTTTGCCCTGTATTCGCTACTCTGTAGGAACATGAATATCGGAATCATTTCTCGAAAACATTCAAAGTCTATTGTGCACAATGGCACAAGAAAGCAAAGTGCGCTTGGAAAGTTTTTCGAGAAAAGTATAGTCGCTAGAAGGGTGTTGCTTTTCGTTGCTATTTTAGGCATGTGTATGCTAATTGGGGATGGCATACTCACACCTGCAATTTCAGGTTTGTTGCAGCTTCTTCTGTCCTACGAATAAGTTTCGGTATAGCTTCTGTTTATATTGATTTTCTCAGACTCACAATTTTTTTTTTTTTTTTTTTTTTTTTTTTTTTTTTTTTTTCAGTTCTGTCAGCAATGGACGGAGTTAGAGGACCCTTCCCTTCTGTCAGTAAATGTAAGTAATGAAAAATCTTGCACATTTTACATAAGCCTCAAAATTCCTGAGAAGCACAAATAGCCAACGGAACTAATCTTCATGGTAGGATACTGAAACTACTCAAGAATAGTATTCTTTCGGGGGAAAAACACTGATGCAGTTTCACAAGGAAAGATATGTCTTAGGCATGAAAAGCTTTAGTTGCATTCTAACGTTTGTTCTGGATTCAAATTCACGCTCACACATATGCTGAGTCTTTTATGCCTACACATGAAACGGTTGTTAGAAAATAAAAACTGGAGTTATCCACATCCTAACATGTTTAGCCCTTGGATGAATGAGTTTTTATTAGGAAAAGTAGACCTCTTCAACTTAGGCATGAAGTCCTGGAATTCAACTTTTTGTTTTTGAGAGTCGGCATGTGATATTCCTGGATCCTATTAATTACATATATATATATATATATGTATTTTAATATTTATAGTGCTTTCTTATTTATGTTTTTGCTGGTTGAAATGTTGTAGCTCTGGTGGAAGCACTTTCTGCGGTTGTTCTTGTTGTTCTGTTCATGTTGCAAAAGTACGGAACATCTAGAGTGAGTTTCCTCTTTTCACCGATTATGGGTGCATGGACGTTTTGTACCCCAATTGTAGGGATCTATAGCATCATCAAGTATTATCCAAGCATATTCAAGGCCATATCACCGCACTATATCGTCCAGTTCTTTTGGAACAATGGAAAGGAAGGCTGGCTGTTGCTTGGAGGAACTGTCCTTTGTATCACAGGTATTTATTGATTTTCTATTCATGAATGGAATCATTGTTATGGAAGATACTTTTGATTGGTTTGCCTTGGTCTATCATTTTTTTTTTTTTGTGAAGTTGAAGTGCAAGTTCTACCCCTTGAAATATTATTATATAACATTCCTAATCTTTTAAAATTGGCAATTTAATCCCAGAATTTACTGAAAATATTTAAATTATTGCTGAAATAGAATCTGCTTGAAATTCCCTTGTTAGTAACAAATACAAGGGCCAACTAAAAGACATTTTGTCTATGGAGAATACCAGTATCCTCCTCTTAATCAGTTTTATCCGATCAATTCAGGTTCAGAAGCCTTGTTTGCGGATCTTGGTCATTTCAATCGGAGATCCATTCAGGTTACCTTGCAAATCATCTGTTTTCCCGCACACCTTTTTTTTTTTTAGGTAATCTTTATTTGAAGATGTTTCTAATAGATTTTCTTCCCAACAGATTGCATTTTTGTTTACAATTTACCCATCACTGGTTCTGACATATGCTGGGCAAACTGCATACTTGATCAATAATCCAAATGACCATGATGATGGGTTCTACAAGTTCATACCAAGAAAGATCTACTGGCCTATCTTTATAATTTCTACTTCGGCTGCAATAGTTGCAAGTCAGTCACTGATATCAGCCACCTTTTCTGTGATCAAGCAATCTGTTGTGCTTGATTATTTCCCTCGGGTGAAGGTTGTGCACACATCACCTAACAAAGAAGGCGAGGTATACTCCCCTGAAGTCAACTACATCCTTATGATTCTCTGTGTTGCTGTCATACTTATATTTGGAGATGGAAAAGATATCGGAAATGCTTTCGGTATGTAAACTCTGAACCTTGCAAATTAATTTAAACTTCATTCTATGTTCAAAGTTGTAAAACAACAGCTTTAAGAGTTGTACTTTGTCTCGTGATGATTACATCAGAGAGAATAGAAGAAAGAAAGAAAAAAACCATAAAGAGCTTTGTTATCGTGTTGTTCTTCCATTGACTACCCGTCAAGAATTTTGAGGAATCTCTCTGATGTTTGGTCAATATGAGTAGGCAGTCGTGCAACTAATCTTCCAGTGATGTTTTCAGGTGTGGTCGTCATTTTAGTCATGCTCATCACCACCATACTATTGACATTGGTCATGATCATCATATGGAGAACACCAGCTTATCTGGTTGGTCTCTACTTCACCGTCTTTTTTGTTATGGAAGGAGTTTATGTGAGTGCGGTCTTCACTAAAATTCCCGAAGGTGGCTGGATTCCTTTTGCCATATCTCTTATCCTTGCCTTCATTATGTTTGGTTGGTTTTATGGAAGACAACGGAAGATTGAGTACGAGCTGACGTACAAGATAACCTTAGACAGACTTGGCAAACTATTATCAGATCCCAGTGTCCAACGGGTTCCTGGTTTGTGCTTCTTCTACACCAACATTCAGGATGGGCTTACTCCTATTCTTGGACACTACATTAAAAACATGAAATCCCTTCACAAGGTTACTGTTTTCACGACTCTTCGATATTTACTGGTTCCCAAGGTAGCTCCACATGAGAGAATCATTGTCAATAAACTCGGTATTAGAGGGGTTTACGGGTGTGTGATTCAGTATGGCTATGCAGATCCCTTGAGCCTTGAAGGAGATGACATTGTTAGGCAAGTTATCGAAAGCTTGCAAGAACACATCCTCAAGGACTTGGGCCGTCAACCATCTAACCCTTCGGAAGTCCAAGAACAAATTGCTGAACTACAGGAAGCAAGGGATGTCGGTGTCGTTCATGTTCGAGGAAAGACGAGGTTCTACATTGGTAAAAACTGCGGCTGGTTTGACAGAGCCATGCTTGCATTTTATGAAGTTATGCATAGCAATTGTAGGTCCGCGCTTCCTGCTTTGGGTGTGCCATTGACTCAGCGAATTGAGGTTGGAATGCTTTACGAGGCTTAGAAGAATGATGTCCTTCCGGCATATGAAGTATGATACAGGTAAAAGGATCAGGTGAAAAATATTCTGATTCCTCGCAGAAGTATCTAGCTCTTTTTGTGAATAAATTTTTTTTTTTCCAAAATAAACAAAAGAAATGACAGAATATCATCACCAAAATGGTTATAATCTGTGTGTCATGCCCAACTTAACTAGCTTTCTTACGTAGGAAGTCAACTTTTAACGTTTTTTACTCGCTAGCTTGTAGCACTAGACTTCAAGAAATATATATTGAATGCTTAAGCAATCTTTTTATATCAGTTTAACCTTTTATTAGTATTAAGTGCGGGAACAAAAACAAAACAATAAAAAATTAAATTTTTAAATTTTTAAAAAATTAAGTAAAAAATTATCGCATGAGGAGTATTAGACCTGTCACATGGTGGCCGTTGAAGGGAGGACGGAAGGTATTGTTGAAGTGCCTATCGTCCTTTTCAAGTGTATGTAGTAATTGATTATTGTTAGGCAAATTCTATGGTCTTGTGCTTATTTAGTTGGGACCAGCCCCTGATATACTAACTGACAGTCTGACACGTGTTAGTTGATTTGTGGAAAAAGTTGATGTTCTATGTTGATTGTATTAACTGTTTTTCTTAGTATAATTGTTAATTGAAGTATGATAATTAATTTAAATATGTGGGTTGAAGGGTAGATGAGATAATTAAAAAAATTTCTGCCCAAACACTAAAAGAATAAGATGGATTCAACTAGTAAAAAGACAAAAATAACGTATGGTCACAATAAAGGGGGGAAAAAGGTAATAGAATAACCACAATATTTTACAGGAGAAGATCCGATCCAAGTTAATACTTTTTACTCTATCAAATCCAATCTAACATCTAATTAGATTTCAAAATGTAACATCCAATTCAATCATATCCAATCTTACCCTCTTTTTTTTTTTCTTTTCTTTTTAAACTTGAGGTGGGAGATTAGAACTCAACACCTTATGATAGAGTTAGACATGAAATTATCGTTAATTTATGCCTCCTACCGCCAATCTTACGTAATTAGACTTGAATTAGATTGGATTAGAAGTTAGTTGTCCCTTATTTCATTTTTCAATTTAAGATCTCTAAAAAAATTTACAATTTTAGAAAAGAACAATTCAAAAATATATATATATATATATATATATATATAAAAGCTTTTATAAAAACGAAAATGAAATCGAAAGTAAGTATTAATTAAATATCTTCAAAAACTCTTTAGTAACACACTGAGAAAAGTCTAAGAGGAGTAAATAGATAAAAAGTTAAAAGGAATATTTAAAGCATTTAAAAAAAATGGATATTCAAAGGACTAAAGACCTAGGGTTTTCATCCTCAAAAGGATAAAGTATTGTTGGGGGTATAAAAACTATTTTAAAGATTATTAAGAATAATGAAAAAAAAAATTAAAAAGCTTTATAAGAGTAAAATATTAAATATATGATATATATTTTTTATATGTAGTACATTTGATTGGAGTGGATTAGATTAGGGATGACAATTTTCTCTTTTAACCCATTAGCTTTGGGGATCCGTCTTAAATAGAATGAGAAAAACCTGATATATATGGATTCAGGTTATAAACATGTTAAAAATTTAACTCATCAAAGGTTACAAATGAGAACAAATTTAGGATTCCCGACCTTATTTCCTACTGCATGTCCTGTTAATTGTAAATTAATTTTATATCAAAAATATTATACATCGTGTTTTTTTAACATACATAATATATGAACTTTAACATATATCAAATTAGAAAATATGGAAACTTATAGCTTTCATTTACTTTAATTTAAAATTAGATGTTATTTTTACTTTTATTTTTACTTTTCATGTGATGAAATAGCTAATCGGATAAACGGGATACCCCGTAAGTAACCCCGACTTGTGAGGAGAAAAACCCACTCTATCCCCACTAATTTAAACAGGTTAACGGGGTGGATATCTGAAGTGATTTTTACTTGCAGGGTAAGTTGGAGAGAAGATCATCCCAACCTCAATCCGTCCTGTTGTCATCCCCAAATTGGGTTGATTGTTGGATTTTTAAAAACGAAAACTAAATCCAATCCAATAAGGATCGAATATCCAATTCTTATTGGATTGGATTGGATTGATTTCATCAGTTATCCAATCACATTGGATAATTTACTGAACCCTGTGTAATCTCGCAAGGATGTGTTTGGATGGAAGGAAAGGACAAGAATGGAGGTTTGATTTTATGTTTGGTTGATTTTAGGAAAAGGAAGGAATGACTTTTTCACTTTTTCGTTGAATCCTCGTTCCTCCCTAATAGCATTCTAACCTTATTCTTTTCTTTTCTATTCTTCCATAGTTATCCTTCTAGTGTTTTTCCCCACTCTTCCCACTTGCGCCCCCACCGCCATCCTCTGACTCACTCCGGTCTGAGCACCGCCACCGTCACTTCGACAAACCCTCCTCTCCTGATTATTGCCTAGACCCCACCACCCTCCTCCGCCTAGCTCCTCATCAGATTTAACCTATTGGAATGTTGACATTTTGTTAATGGAAGTACAAAAACGCAACTTGATAAGCCCAGGAGGGAGTTTCGCTACATTGAAGTTGTTTTTTTTTTTTTTTTTTTTTGGTGCATTCTATTTGAATTGTAAGATACAAAATGAGACAATCCCAATTGTTCCGGAAATTGAAACATTAGGGTAAATTAGATTAGTCATGCTAAAACAAGTATTTAAAAAAGTCAAGCTCATTTTTATTTCATTTTTTTTACAGGGTCAAGCTAGATTATGAATTTCTAGTTTAGTTTCCCAGAAAGAGAGTTTATTTACTTTGATGCTAACAGGCCTACAAAAACTGTATTAAGCAGTAATACTGCACATACACAGCAACAGTGGCGTATTCATACAACGAACAATATTGTATCCTCCAGGACGTGTCTCCTTTTCTTTTTTCTTTTTTTTTTTTTTGGGTCAAGAACCCTGACGGAAAGAGAGACGACTTGGCGAATCAATTCTCACAATGACTTCATCCTCGTCACTGGAATCCTCAAGTACATGGCTCTCCTTCGAAACTGTACTTTGCAGCGGTGTTCGAGTAATTTCCCCGGTGAACTTCCTCCCTTCCAGTTTCTTCCTCACAGAAGCAGACCCTTCTGATCTGACAGAAACAAGCGGGCGGCCATGATGTGTTGCAATGGTGGGATATGATACGCTATGTAATGGCTTAATGGAATTACTTCCTGGATAACTTCGAAAGCGCCTACGGATGTTAACCTTGCAAGATTATTAACCAGGAGTGAGTGTCAAAGAAGAGCCGAGACTTAAAACACACACGGACTCTTTGTTAGTATGCCATGAAAAAAAAATTTAAACTATCAGATCTTTCATTAGAATCCATCAGATTTGCAAACAGCAATAATGCGATCCGATCTGACATTAGAGACACACGGTACCAGCAGAAGTATACAAAAATTGTACAATAATTGGTGCTTCGGAATGTGAAAGAACATCAAGAAGTGAACATACCATGCTGCCATAAATGCTCAACTGCATTGCTCTAGCTGACAAGCTGTTAGCGTGTTGGCGAAACCCTTCAGAGTTCTGCGTATGTTGCCTGGCCTTGTAGAAATGTTCAGGCCAACCCATAAGACCAGCATGTTCCCGACTATTAGATCTGTTGGGGTGATCAACTGAATGTGGTACAAAGGATGGCGACCTTCTCTGAAGTCTGCTGTCAGAATTAAATGCGGCAAGGTCGAAAATAATCACTCTCGCTCTTGTTTCAACCAGAAAACAGGATCCTCGATGAGAAAAACTGGCTCCTCTGTTGGCTGTCAAAATACAGATCAGCAACAAGATTATTTTGACATTAAAAGTAAATTCTGTGTGAATTCACACTATGTTATACACCTACGTTTGTTAACTAGAATAATTGTTAAATGGGTATATACTATGTCATTGGGCATAGGATATGCAGCATTCCCAATAGAATCTAATTAGTTGCGAGTTTAAATTACCCATTGTTTCCAGATTTTGAAAGCTTTGATTCGCATGTGAAGGGAAGAGAGCTGCTGGTGATGTAATCAGTTCTTGGGTGCCTTGAGTTTTGATGAAACCTTCTAACAAAAGGCCAATGGAGTGGTGAGGAATTTCCACAGTTTCTCCCCTTATGTATATGGTCATGCTTGACCTTTCAGCAACAAGAGCTCTTAAATCTTGCATTGCCCTTTTCTCAAATAGTTGAGGAAGCAAGAGCTTGACAAGAACCATAGCACTTTCCTGGGAGAATCAACGTTATCATAAATCTAAGAACATTACTCGCACCAGAAAAGATTCTGTATATTTTGTTACACCATTATCTTGTAACAAAGATTATTTCCTGACAATACATAATTCGATGCAAATAATACAACGCTCCTTTTCCGTCGAAAATTAAAGGATGAATAAGGAACCCGAGATTTTTTCTTTTCAATTGCTCTTTTTGCAACAATTTCTTTTAAGTCGATGACATGAATCAGAACCATTCATATGATGGAAGCTGTTTCAAGTAAAATAAAATAAAATAAAAAGTTTTATACCTGCCACAGGAAGTCTTCTATTGATGGATCAGACCTTAGCACAGAAAGTATCTTGTCAGTTTCGATAAAGAAACAGAGAACCACAGAATCTGTCATCATGTCACAGATGTATGGTTTTCCAGTTAGCACTTCATACAAGCCCAAAGTACTCCCATGGGTAAAAGTCGGATGTAATGAATGTTTGCTTTTTAAGATCTTACTCGACCACTGTCAAAAACGTAACGTCCATCAGTGGCACTGTCCACAAGCAAATTTAGAACGTATTGCAGAGGAAAAAATCATTTACCTTGATGATCCCATTTGAAATAAGCCAAACACCATTAGGCTTTGATCCCTCCCTGTAAAGTGTCACACCGCGTAATTTCATTGTTTCCTTGGTGGAATTTTCAAGCAGTTTACGAACAGAAGATGGAAGAGCCCCCGTGAAAGGATGGGAATCAATAACATCTTCCATTTTCGGAATCTTTACTAATGGAGGATTTCTTAGAAGCTTTTTCAAATCAGTCTGCACAGAAAATTTCGTAAGTAACATAAAAGGCTAAATAAAGAGTTGGGCACTAACTGAAGAAATCGAAAGCGAAAAGATAAAACATACCTGAACAGCATCATGAAGATGAAGCATCTCCTTTTCCTCCAATAGGCCAACCTTTTCAAGGTTTTGGACATATTCAATTAGATGGTTCAGCACCGAGTATGTTACTTGCCTGGTTTTCACAACACGTAAAACCTGAAAATTTTCCAAAGAGCTTCTTTCAAGAAAATCACCTGATTCAGAGACTGTAATGTTACAATCTTAACTCTTAAGCTACATTCTAACTTTAAGCAAGAATAGTGAGAAGAATTGACAGAATGACTTCAACTAGAATCCAGCCCAGCTGGCCAAAAAGATAAAGTTTACTGTTAAATAAACAAACCTGAGGAAATGTTACACGAACATCTTCCAGAAACGTTCTGGCCTCTTCTCCTTCTGCCTCACTTTCATTGAGGACGGTAGAAGCAACATCACTATCACCTAAATGACAAGTGCAGATGCATACGAATTACGAAACAATAAAAAGGTAACCACATGACTAGATTGGCAATGCAACGGCCACAAGAAGTTTAAAAGTTATAACCATATCAAAGAGCATTAAATGATATGTTTACCAAAATACAACTATCAATATAACAAAATGGAAATTGATTAGCTTTTCTATTAAGAGTTGATAGATGAATTTCAACTAAAATGACAAGGGGCATAAATCACTCAGGAACAAGATAATAGAACAGGATGGATTGTACCATTCACATACGGACTATGACTGCAAAACATTTGCTTTAGATACATTATACACAGAATACAGTCAGCAGAACATGGAAAGATACCGAATAGTGCAGATGCACACATTCAAACACACTCAAATCATATACAAGTGGTCATGAAATCTACATATAAACGTATGAAAGTTAAACTATCAATTAAGGTTCTTATAATAAATGCTCAATGAATGAAAAGGAAAAATAGATTTGTGATTAAATAAACAAGTTTTATATGTAACACAAGCCGCTAGGAAAGCCATACCCAGAAAATCATGGAGTTGCAGTCTTGCAATTCTATGGCCACGAAGAAAGGCAGCACAAATATAACATGCAGATTCCAACCTCTCCACAGTGAAATATGTTACCAACTTTTGTGGAAAAATGCTTCTTTGGAGGAACTTGTAATAATGTGGAAAATGAACATGAGCTTTTAAACCTTTCCAGTCACATAAATGCTCATTTGACACAAAATCAAGTGCTTCATCCACCGACTGCATCAAAATATTCGCAGTAGATTGGGTAATTCTTCCTTCATCAAGCATCCCCCAGTAAGCAGCTTGCACACCTGATAGGAATAAACTCTTAAACTAGTAGAGGCAGTCGCTGTCAAATATGTAGAAATCTTTCATTTCACATGGTCAAATACATGTAGATGTTGTGCTTCATGCCGGTCCAGAAGTTTTGTGTTTTTCTAATCCAGAGTTGTTTAGATTATCGTTATGTTTAGAACAATTAGAACAATAAATGCATAAGATCGTAAACCCGGCATTCTATAATAGATACAACAAGTTTGAAGCATATAAAAAAAACAAGAGAGAGATTAAACATAGATGTGAAAATTTACAAGAAATAAAGAAGTGGAGTATACCATTTGATAGCACACAGTAATGTACAACAAAGAAGAAAATCGTAACTGTTGTGAGGATAAGACTACATAAAACAAGAACACCCTGACACTTATAAAATTACAATTTACAACACATCTTACAAACGCAGGTGAAGACAAGGAAAGAAAAATTTAAGCTCCTTTGAAGAAGATCAGAAAACACAGGTTTACTTCCATCCAAAAGCGAGTAAGGTCATTTGATCTGTCTTAAACTTTCTACTATTCCTTTCTAACTTAAAACCCAAAAACATGCTAAAATTACACACCACAATTTTGTTCCTCTTCTACCGCTATTAAAGCCCTTAACATTCACCAACAAAAGAGAACTACAAGACTGAGGGATCAAATATAAAGTATTATATCTTAAAAGCAAAATCAAATCTTTCTAACCAGTCACAACATAAGAAAAGCTTTTCTTTTAATATTTATAAACGAAAAGACTTATTAAAGAGGTTAAAAACCTTCCCTGAAGCATAAAACTTGAGGATATCCACGTAATCAATTGTCTTCCTTCAGACTTCAAACACAGAAATCAACACCATTCTCTATGCAGCAACTAAATTTATTTTGAAACAAAGCGTGTATCTAGAACTGTAATATATGAATTTTTAGAATTTGATTGGCATGTCATGCACTGAAACATCTCATGAAAATTGAAATTGAAGGACGCGGCAATATAATTGATTTTCCCAAATAACCTTGCTAATGCTGAGGGTCAGTATTATTGGATAAAGAATATGAGTGGAGCAGAAAGCAAACATGGTAATAAGTTTACCATTCAGCAGGCGTACACGTATATCCTTCAAATTCAATTGGTCGAGATTATTATCGTCTTCAGGGGCATGAGGGTGTACAGGTTCCCCTTCAATGTTATTTAAGCTTGTAATGTATCTTTTAACTGTGGGCCAATCAGCAGGTCCCAGTTCCTCATCTTCTCCAAGATCTCCAAAAGCTTCAAGTGCTTTGTTTAACATTTCGTACTTTGTGTAATCCAATATGCGCCTCTGCCATGAAAAGTACATATATAAAAAGTGCAAAACTGATCTTCCCACAACCAACAAAACCGTTGCCAAAAGCATAAACAACCCCATGGAAATATGATACCGGTTATGGCCAATCAAAGTTTCTTATCATCAGGAAAATAAAATTTAAAAAAAAAAAGGTGCCTTGGCAAGTTTCCATCTATCACATGTTTTACCTGTATAGACACCAAGAAAATCTCGTGTCAGAAATAGGCAACAAAAACATGAAGGAGAATCACAATCAGAAACAGACATTATTAACATACATACCATGGAGCAACCAGGCCCCCTATTAGGCGTATTTCTCCTACTCACCCAGAACAAGAATGCTAGGGAACATGCGAAGGGGCTTTTTTTTTTTTTTTTTTTGCAATAACAGGAAAGATACAACTGCTTGGCAAAGACCCAATTTGAATTCAACTTGACTACTCATTTACTTTTTGTTAGCATTTTTTGAAAAGTTGGGGGGGCTCATCATGCATATGTGCTTTAAGTACAGGAATGCAGACTTATATAAATGTTCCATAAGATACTTTCTGAATGAGATTCATATGGCATCATTGCATTTGAGTACTACGTCTAACGAAAGGAAAGATATTGAATGGCATGTTCTAAAGACCAGTAACTTCTTCACCTTTGCTGCTGATAGCTTTTCCATGTCTAGAAGGTGTAAAACGAATTGTGTGGTTGAACCATTCACAATGAGAGTCAAGAAAACAATTCCACCGGTGAAGAAGACAAACTGCAGAGGAGAAAAATAATGTCAATGCATCCACCACTCAAATTTCATAAAACCAGTTACTTCTTAAATACAAAATGACATACTATTAATATATTTTATTGACAAACATACCAAAGTTCCAGTTTCAGAACTGAGGAGCGATGAACTATCACTTTTACGCTAATAAACAAAAGAGAAAACCAAATTAGGTGATACTTTAGGAATAAAATAAGAAAGAACATGATGGAAAATAAAATCACGTAAAGCCCACCAAATACTAAAGCACTACGATAGGATACCAACTTTGAAGGAACTTTTCTACTACATACATAATATGAAAGGAAAAATACGTTGAAAGTCAAAAAAATATACATATATACATACACACACACACACACACGCACAAACACACACACACCACAACATTAAGGATTACCCCTATTTGTGCCACCTCCAAACTTTATGCCCATTCCCCCTTTGCCCTCAATCTTTAAAAATTTCCACTACTCTACTCCAAACTTCAAATAATTAAGAAGTTTAACGAGAAATTTTGAGATTTTGTCTCCTTGGAATAAAGGATTTCCAACAGTGCCAGCCTACGGTACAAATCCTTCTTTTTCTTTTGATAAAATTTGATTTTTACTTGTGTTAAATAATACTTAAGTGTTGTTTATGATGGGTTACTATTAATTCTACGTTTAGTCTCTTTATTCGGGTATCTTCCATCTTTTTTTAAAAAAGAAATTCTAAAAGAGAGGGTTTAAGGAGACTAATTCAGAGTTTGAAGTAGTGAAATGGGAGTTTTTGGTGTAAAGTTTGGGGGCACAAGGCCATTATCCAAATATTAAAATAAGAATTTTGAGGCCACTTTGAAAGCTTTGTACTAGATGAAGTGTATAGGCTGCATGATAAAGTCTGAGACTCTAAGCTTTGTACAAATTCAGAGTCAGATGCATTAATAAACAAGGGAGGTGTGGAATTTTAAAAACGTTCCATGCATAAAATTTCTTATATTGTGTAAAATTCATATATTTTCATGAATTCTAGGTGTTAGTAACTTTTCTGCTACTAGTTACTTCCAATATTGAGAATCCTAATTTGGGAGAGAAACTTTAGCACAGAACATGATTTTCACTTCATAATTCCTCGATTAAAGTCAGCAGCTTAAGTAAAACATAACAAAGACATTGTAATATGCTAATGCAAATATGAAATAAGATTTTATAAGCAATAAAACATTCATAAAATCTTGCCTTGACAGACAAGGAAAGTGACAATGCTACAGCCCCTCGCAAACCTGACCAAATCATAATAATAGCCTCTTTCCAATCCAAACCATAGCCAAAATATCGTAGAAATGGGAATGAAACTCCAACAACAACTAGTCGGGATACTTGTACATAAACATAAAGAAGAACCAGATATGCCCATGAATTTCCTGAAATTTTAAAAATAAAATAAAAGTTAAGAAAGTTTCCTCGAGACTAGAGGGATAAACATTATGTTATAATACAAAAGATCTAGGAAGAACTATGATTAAAAGAAATTCTATTCTTTAACAACAAAACAGATTTTAATGCATAATAGTCGAGCAAAAAAGTATACAAGATGTGTTTCCTTTCTTCTTTCCCATTAATTAAATGAATAGAAATACCTTTAGGCTACAAGGAAGAAACATTGTCTCTGTTGAGTGTTACACTAACCAGAAGAGAACCTACTGAGAGAGAAACGGGAGAAGTTTGGAGTCATTGGGTTGTTTGAGTAGGGTAAGGTTGAGCGATAGCATCTAGATAGACGGTTGTCAGAATTGGAGGGTTCAGGATTGTTTTTCTATAAATCGTTTTTCAAATTCATGATTGATGATCATTCCTTTAATTCCTTTAAACTCTTTCCTTTCAGATGGACAGAATCGGTTCCTACAAAGTTCAAGTGTTAACCAGCTGCTTGTATTGAGTAAACTTGACACTCAGGATATGTTGGAAAGGAGGAAGCCTTATCTTTATCTTTCTCCTGGATAATGTGTTCTTTGTAGGAGAGATGACAAGATGATGGACCCTCCTTTTCTCTATTGTTCGTTCTCCTTGAATATTTGGTATGGAGTGCCGGGGAAGTTTGGGATTTCTAGGGTAATTCCAAATAGAATTGTGGATCTTTTCACTGGTAATTATTCGTTGGAAGGAGCAAGAATAATGGGAGACTTTGGAACATTGTTGCATTTGCTGTCACTTGGGCATTATGGCTAGAGACAAATAATTAAATCTCCGAGGATGCAGGGGGAGATAAAAGCGAAATTTCGGATAGAACTCGTTATCGGTTAGTTATGCATGGCTTCAATGTGTTTCCATTTTCTGACTTATTAAGAGGCTGGGATTTGATTTTGCCATGATTAGATATTTAAGCAGTTCCTTCGATCAGGTTAACATTACTCTTTTCATTTTACGTCTTAGATAGACTTCTTGTCCCTTGATTCAATCTTTTCTCTTCGATTCATTTTCAATGAAAATTATGTTGTTTCTCATAGAAAAAAATAATTCTAATAACATAATCAGAAGAATTGATTATGCACACATTTAGCAATGCAGAAAGCAAGAAGTACCAATTCGAATGACAGCATCATCATTTAAAACACCCTCAGCTATAACCACTCCGCTGCAGGAGACAAGAAAAACAATTAAGAGAAATACAGCAAGTAGTAGAAGTCATTTCATCTAACAATCGCCCATATATTGTAGAATGCAATTCGTGGTGCATGTGATTGCAATGTAGTCAAGCATAATCAGAGGTAAGCTTTGCCTACCTCAACCCAGAATCTATATAGAATTCTTATGCAAGAACATATGAAGCATCGACATCTTCATGGAAATAGACACAAAAATAAGAATTCTAGCACACATTTATTTCAGTTTCTTTATAACCAGCAGACATAAAGTATCATAAAGATACAAATCATGGTACCTTAAGATAAAAATTAACGTATTCGCAATATAAGCAACCATTTCCCTGTAGAAAAATATATAAACTGTGAGAACAGAATTTAGTATTCTTCTTCTTCGTCTCTTTTTATTTGTGATAAGCAATGTAACACAACATACCAAAAATGATGCAAGCTCTGCTGACCATCACCCTTAAAAGCTGTCCTCGCCGCAGCAGCATAAAACCTGTCCCCAGTTTTTATCTTATTAACATACATCCATTCCTTCAGGGGGATATTTTTTTTTTTTTTTTTTTTTTTTCATAAGAACTCTGCGTAATGAAAATTTTGAGCTAACTCAACTCACATTCCTAAAGTCATTACAGCCAAAACTCCAGATACATCAGCCCCTTCTTGTGCCTGTCAGAAAAATCAATATTCCATGCACAAGATGTGAGCTTTTTTTTTTTAATTAAAAAAAATCCTGTAGATTAATGATTAAAAGTTAACCACAGAAAGAGGAAGAATCATCTTACAATAAAAATCACAAACTAAACTAGAAAAAGAAGCCCAGAACCTAAAACTAAACTACAAGATGTGAATAAGTCTCTGAGCATTTATATTGTAACAAAGTTTCTACTAATGAACTTAATTTTTAGCATATTTCAAGAGAGTAAATGACAAACTGATTACAGCAATCGGGCAAGAATGAAGTTTCCATGGATGGAGAGGAACATACAGTGTAATAGGCAACGTAGCTGACGGCAAATGTCAGGGAAATTTCTATTATTGTGTCGTTGAAAATAAACCCAAGCCACACAACAGATGCTATCCCAAAAGCAATACCAATACCTACACTGAAACGATCAAAAGGTCACATATTATGATCAGATCCATCACCATAGCTCTCTGGGCTTGAACTCAATTTCGGTTCGGAAACCGATGGTTCAGAAACCGATGGTTCGGAAACATTCCCTTGTGAGCTTTATTACTGAGCAAGAACAAACTATACTTACGCTCCAAGTGATACTTGTGCTAAAAACTTAATTATAGCCACCCAATTAAAGCTCTTCCCCAGGACCATTTGATAGAATAGCTGATAAACCACAATTGCTGTCCTGGAATGAAAGTTCAACACAATCAGACAGAAGACAGATAAAAAGCATGGAAGGGTAAGATCCAACAATAACTGTAGCAGCAGCCACAGCATCCACGGAAAAACAGACTGATGTAGCTACCGACTCGCTGGTTTCACCTGCTCAACATATCAAATTATTTGGCAAGCAAAGGCATAAAAGTAAATCGAGCTAGACAACAGAAAATAAATACCCATCATTCATCAAGGACTCTCCTTCAATAATTGTACTCAGTTTTTTGCTTGCACCAAGCTCTTTTAACAGTGCAACAACAGCTACGGGATCAGTAGCACTAAGAAGCCCTCCAAGCAACAATGATGTTTTCCAACTCCAGCCATAAGGAAAAGTGAGCTGCAAAATGGTTTCAAATGTGAAGAGATGACTCATATTATCATCTAAACAGGCTAAACATATACGCTTGCAATACCTTCAAAGCAGATCCAAGACAGAAAGTTGATATCAGAACCCCTGGGCCAGCTAGAATAATCATTTGTGCTATGCATCTCTGCACAGAAGATGGAAAATTCCTTGTATCATTCAACTCTGCCAAGTCCAAATCACTATCCAATGACTTGCACGATGCTATAGTGTACACACACACACACACACACACATATACATATATATTTTTTTCTTTTTGCTGGAAATGCTATAGTTTATATTCAGCATCACCATCGTTATTTTTTTTTTTCCTTTTTCGTGAGAAATCACCATTCTTTTGTTTTCCTGATGATGACGGTGATAATTATAATAGTAATAACAGTAATTGTACCAATAATACTGATATGCTTATATTTATAAACATAATAATTTTAAGTAATATAATTACTACAAGACACAAAATTTCAGACAACAAATAATTAATAGAAAAGATCATCGCGACATAGGCTATGTATTTGCCAATTCCACTTCTTTGTAGCCTTTCTTATTGTGTACTTCATTTGCACCCATTGCAGCTCTATTTTGAACTTATGCACGTGCCCAAGATGTTTAATGGTGGACCTCAGAAAGACTAGTTTTGGAAATCGTTATATCATAAATTTTAAAAAAATAATAAAAAATAGAGCAATAGAGAATACCTTTATTTGGTGTACTTCCATTGAGAATGAACTTTCAAAGAGAAGGGCAGGAAGAAAAACAGCCAGTAGAAGATCAGGATTAATACTCGCCCCTACACAGTTAACAGCATCAAACCACTATAAAGCACTTACGGGGACCATAAAAGGAAAGCTAGTCTATTTTAATAGACATTGTAAAGAGAGAACTATAGCTGCAACTTACAAAGACGTATCCCATCCCCAATCTTTCCCAGACGATGATGTGTGCCATATTCTGCAAGTTAGTGCATAATGTGTCAACTTATCATTAACAGGAGCTGAATAAGCTCAACCACATCTGAAAAGTCAATCAATAAAGCACAGTTCATAAAAGCAAATCCTAATATGAAAAATTGGGTGACCTAAAAAGCCAAGCATTAAAATCACAAAGGCATGTTGCCAAGTACACAAGTGACTTCCAAGCCCCAACCCACTTTCTCACATATCCGCTGCATTTATCAATTCATCTATCATGCTATCGGATGCAGAAGCAGAAAGTCCATCAAGAGAGGATATTTTCCCAATAAGTGTCTTCATCAAGAATGCTCAGTCAAGGTCAAAGATCCTAATTTTACGAGGAAAGCTTCGACATCAGCTGCCGGTAATCATATTATGAGACCCACTAAAGAGTGAGAGGATAAAGCGGTGGAAATCCTACCAAGCACTTTTAGTTTTAAGAAGATATGACAGTGCTAGCTTTGACATTCAACCCTTCACTTTGATCGTATCTACCAACTTTAATCCTGCCAGGAGCTTCCATACTCCTACTCGGTTGGAGGCCCTTTCGTCAATCTTCGTGATAACAGTGGCAAATTATGCATCTTTCTCTAGATGGTCTTAAGAGGTCTGTGGTGTTTTAGTCTAGATTTGGCACTTTTAGCTTCTAAATTATTCTTTCAGTTCTTGCAAGTTTCTTCTTCTCGTCGATCAACCTTTGCAAGTTTTCAAACCTTTACAGCCTGAACGGTATCATAATTAAGAACAAGAACAAAATCACTAATATACCTATGACAGGAACTTTAAACGTTTACGTGAATCGAATGTTTGATATGAAAAGATGAAAAGCATCATGCTTTCTGTCCTATCGTATATATGTTGGCTACTGTTCAAATTCTCGCTACAAGCGGAAGTCTCAGGACTATGGAAATTAATCAGATTCCTCATACAAACCCCCCCTTTCTCCATCATTTTACTTTTGCAACAACTTTCAAGAAATCACTACGGTGAAGTTACGTTCGAAAGAGAGAATAGCATCAAGCTACTTTTTTTCTTTTGCTAGTAGCAATTTTCCCAAAGTTGCAAAACACCCATCTTCACAGAGCCTTTTAAAAATCTGGGGAAAAAAAAAAACACATTTTTTGTGGTTGGTCCAATTGCAAGATCATATATGCTTCATGTTCCCACCCAATTTTTCGAAGCATCTTGATCCCACATATCTCCTAACCATTCAATTTTGATGGTAGTAAGACTTCCACAGGCCATCATTCCATTCGTTACATATATATTAAAAATAAAATAAAATAAAAATTAAAAAACCTCAAAATCACCTTCACAACAAAGACTAACTTATTCCTAACTCCATTAATGATATTCACTATTTCTCAATTCAAGAGTTAATTCAGTTAAACAGAAAGTCAAATCCAAAAATCAACTAATATCCTCCAATAAATAAATAAAATAAAATAAAAATTAACAAAATTTATGAGTACACACACACATCATATACATACACAGAATATGTAGATCTATAATTGCAAATCTTTCGGTTGGTGTAAGAATTCGAAATACCACTTGAAATCAAAAAAGCAGAAATCAAAAAGGAAAGAGAAGATTAAAAAAAAAAAGAGGAAGAGAACCTAAGGACCCAAGAGCAATGCCGAGGACGAGCAAGGCGACAGTGTAGGGGACTCTGGTGCCTCGGAGGACTTGCCTGCAGGCAATTCCCAGCATCAAACACAGCCCAAAGAAGATCACCGCGTCCGTTGGATTTGAACCCCAAGACAACGAAGACGAAGACGAAGACGATGAAGATGAAGCGTGCTCCTCCATTATTCTGTACGGAATCTTCGGTTCAATCACAGCAGCCATTGTTGTAGAGAGAGAAAGAAGAAAGAGAGAGGATTTAGGAGAAACTAGAGTGTGTTGACGATGAATTACTGATCGCGTACACAAAATAAACAAATGGACATCCTCCTTTTTTTTTTTTTTTTTTTTTTTTTTTTTTGAGACAGAGAGAGAGAGGGAACGATGAGAGAGACGCTGTCGAACGAGAGCCAAAAAGAACTCTCCAGCGAGTTTTTAAGATAAAAAATTACAAAAATACGAAACAGAAAATGGAGCCAGACAGGTAAGAACAAGGCAGGACGTCGAAGCTGATTTAACATTACGATAGGTGATTTAACATTACGATAGGATAACCTGTCTGTTATGCTTTTCACCGTCACAGACGCAAAGTTGGTGCTCAGCGGTCACCACACTACTACACTTCCATTCCGTTGCCCATTGTCTGGTCGGGTGGGAAAGTGGAAGAAAGAAAATGAGGGTGGAGAAAAATTGATGGAAAATATTGTAGTTGGCTGTTCGGTAAAAACAAAAACAAAGTAAAAAATATGTGATAAAACTTTTTTTTATATATTATATCGGTAAAGTTTCATCTAAGATCGTTGAAATTGAATCTAATGAATAAGATATTAATAGTGTATGATTACTAAAATGAGCGTTGATCTACAGGATTATAAAAAAAAAAAAAAAAATTGAACTCCCTCTTTTATTAATTTTCTTAGTTAAAAATTAAAATTGAAAATATAAAAATTGTAAGAGGGCAGCTGGAACGGCTACGGGGGCTGGAAGGTCACCGGAGACAGTGGAAAGATGCAGAGGATTAGGGGTCGGTAGGAGCTTGGAGGTCACGCAAGGGCGATTCTCCAATTGTTTGGGGGGGGGCGATTTCGCCAGCATGTGGCCAATTTTTGGGTGGGCTGGCAGCGTCGGGGGAGCTTGTCGTTGGGTCGAGGGGGGATGGGTGGTCACTTGGGGAAGGGTGATTTCGAGGGGCGGTGGTCCCTTGGGAGAAGGCAATTTCTTTTTTGGGGGGGGGGGGGGGGGGGGGGGGGCTAGGATCGTAGGTCTGAGGCCAGTGGGTGCTCGAAGGTCACTGGAGGCAGTAGGCAGGGACGACGGTGGAAGGTCGGGGGGGGGGGGGGGGGGGGGGGGGGGGGGGGGGGGGGGGGTGGGGCGGGGGGATTCTAATGGAGTTGTTGGGGTATTTTTTTTTTTTTTTTCAATTTCTTAGTTTATAATTTTGTGAGTTAAGATGCATTGTAATTATCATGCACAAGTAATATCTCAGTCGTTGAAATACATCAAATGGTCTATAAAATGAACTCTAACGGCAGGGCATATAAAATAAGTTGTACCACAATCTTTCCCAAAGGAAAGATAAGTAAAATAAAGAAGGGCTGAAATTGTTGTCGAGCCTATTATTTTTTAGGAAAATTAGGTTGTGTGGTCTTTTTGAGTCACCTAATTTTATAGATTGCCAAACTTTTTTTTTTAATTTAACAAAATGAATGTTTGTCATTTTTCCAGATTTGGTCAATCAATGACTAATTATGAAATTTTGTAACTTATGTTATGATCAATAAGTGATTGACCACGGTTGGTTAATAAATTATTGACTATTTACGAAAATTAATTGACTATTTTAGAACATATGATCCTTTAATAAATTTTTAAAAACTTTGATCATTTGTTAAAAAAAATTTCTAAAAAATGCTATTTAGCTATAAATCCTTTAATTTTTCTGTTTCAAAAAATAGTCCTCCAAAAGATGGTTAAAATTACTATTTTGTCCTTGAATTTAAAGTAAAATTATACAAAAGAACGAATAATATAATAGTTGTACCAAACAATTATTTGCCTTCTACCAAAAAAACCTAAAAAAAAATTAAAAACACTAATTTCTCGATTTAATTTTTCTATCTTTTATAAGTTTTCCCTCCATCCTATTTTCTTTCATACCAAACAAAATAGGAAAGACAAGGAGATAGGACCATATCAAGAAATGTACCAAATCAACCACATCCAGCCCTTTAAGAATACGCGTCTTAAGAGGCTAGATCGGGATGAGGGAGTTTGTTAGGAGGTCTTCCACGTACTTGTCATTTGAAAATTAAGTTGATTCAAATAGTAAAGTAAAAGCTATCACAAGTTTAATCCAAATTCAAAGGTTACCGTATATAAATTAAATTCCAAACAGATGCCTTTTTTTTTTTTTTTTTTTGGGCTGAATAAAACAGATGCCAATTAAATCTTATCAATTCAGCTACGATTTAAAACATGACTAATTTTGTTTGAGTATGCTAATATCCTATATATACTTTATATATATACACACACATATACAAAATATAATATATTGGGGCAGATTAAGTCGGGGAGTGCTTCTCAATTACGACTTACGAGTAGGATTTGGGAGGAGGATGGAGTTGGGGGCCTTCAAAAAAATAAAAATGTAGAAAAGCTAAAAGAAGGGGTGGATAGGGATTGTCGTCCACGTTGAATTTTTTTCCTTAAATTTTGCCTTTATAATTTTACAGTTTTTTCTACTATCACATTCCGCTCGACTAAAAATTGATTATCATGTATGAATCTCCACTAAAACCTTTTTTTAGTCAAAACTCATTATCCATATCAAAATAATAGATCAAAACTTAAAAATGAAAGAAAAAAATGGTTGAATAGTAGTTTAGTCGTATGAATCAGGAAATAAATTTTTTATCATATTGAAAATAAAGCTATCATATAGTGTATATATACATTTTTAGGGGACACTTTTACATGAAAACTCATCGTAATCTATTATAATAGGTTTTATGAGTCTTTTCTTATTTATGTATTAGATAGTTCTTGAAAGTATTGTGACCTTTTTTTTAATGTTATTTAAACAAAAATAAATCTAGTGTTTGTCTCCATTAAAATGAATCAAATTGTGAGCTAAAAGGAATGAAAAGAATCAAATTGTGAGCTACAAAAGATAATAAACTACTATTAAAACTAATGAAAATGAGGAAGGAAAAGATGGAGTGGGGGAGGAGATCAAAGAGAGAACATTATATGAAAGAAAAAGAGGAAGTGGAGGAGGCAAAGGAGAGAAAGCAAGGAAGAAATGAGAAGGCATAGGGTTCCTTTTCCGTCTTTAGTTGTTTGATAAGAATGAAAAAAATAAAAATAAAAATAAAAAATAAAAAGAAAGAAAGAAAAAATAAATAGCAAGGAAAATTATTGTAGTGGGATCTACTTTTTTATTTTCACTAAAAGTGGGAGGAATTTTTGGAAACCAACATGAAAAACAGAAGTTGAAGCAAGAGTTCCAATCAGAACCTTTTAGGCAGAGAGAAAGAAAATCGGAATATAATAAAATCTCAATGTATTTTTTTTTATATTTTTAATTAGACCCACTTGACAAGAAGAACTGATTATTTTCTTGAGGAAACAATGTCACGAGTATTTTAGTTTTTATGGGACTTTCAAAAGAAAAATCAATGAAGTTGCCCACAAAGGAGAAAGAAAGATTCCTTAAAAGAAAAAGAAAAGAAAGGTGGAAGGAGAACCGCAATAATAAAAATTTTAAAAACAAAAGAGAGAGAGCGAGAGTTAAGGTTGGAAGAAGTATTAAAACAATACATAATAATTCCTAAGATGATTTCCAATTCAAACATCAATTCCAACGTTATATTTGACATAAAAGGTATGAATTATGTTATATTTGATATTTTGTTATGTTTTATTATTAGGAAAATTCTACATTAGGTAAAGTGGTTTTAATTGGGTATAATTTCTTTATTGTCTAATATATATAATGTAATTTCTTTTCTTTAAATAAATAAATATATAATGCAATTTCAAATTTTTCATATTTTTCTATCATAGATTTGAAACTTACTAACTTGTTAAAAAAACTCTTAATTTCTTTTTTTTTTTTGAAAAATACTATTATAATTATTAGATGAAATTATCAATGGAGGAATAAATAGAAACCATCCCCTCATTTGAATCATAGGTTTAAAAAATAAATTCAAATAATAAATTGAATTTTTATATGGAAAAAAAAATTACTGTAAAATACCTTTTAAATAGCTCAGAAATAGTCTGTAAACGAAGTGTCAAACTAAATGTAAATGTTAATTTGACAAATTATCTACTTTGGAGAGTAATTTTTCAAATTTAACATTATAGAAAAAAATGATTTTATTAATCAAATACGAAAGTCCAACTTTGGCGTAATATTAAATTGGCACTACACTAAATATGCTGTTAGCTTCAACTTTTATTATTATTTTTATAAATGTATGTAAGTAATGAAAATCTAAGAAGAATGTGGGACCTTTGATCAAGGCGAGACCTTAGGCAGTTGTCTTGTGAATATGCCTTCCCTTCAGCCGATTGCTTATAAAGACTATTTTGTGTATTAAATTTTATGGGTCCCACTAATAGTCTTATAATATGATTTATTACGTGTCCCTCGCATCGTCTATTTGTCGTTTTTGACCAGGTTGTATGTCTCTGGCTTGCTTCCGTGTCCGGTTTGGTCTTCCTTCCTTGCGGCACCTTTTCCGGCGGTGCTTTTACTTATATTCAAATTTTATTTATTTTTTAAATATATAAAAAGGAGAGAAGAGGTTATTGCTTTCATTTTCGACAAAATCATTTTTTCTTTTTCTTCTAACCTCCATTTGGTGAATAATTTCAATCCAAAATATTTCAACTTATTTTTATCTTTTTTTAAAAAAAAAATTAACAAGTTTTTTTTAATTTGTTTTTGAAAAGTAAAAATAATTTTAACTTAAATATTTTAACTCAAACCTATCAACTAAACACATGATTAATCCTTCATTTCTTTTTAGTTTTTACATTTTTGTTTTTACTTTACTTTACTTTACTTTTTTTTTTTTTTTTTTTTGTCTATTATGCATTCTTGGCACATGCCATTTTACTAGTCTATAACTATATGAAAAGAGTGAAGTTCCCTAAAACACTATTTAAAATTTTGGTTAAATTATTTTATCTTTTATGATGAATTCTTTTTTTCTTTTGTTGTCTTCCCAATAAACTCCTCATGTGATAATTTTAAATAAAATTTAATTTTTTAAAAAATTCAAAAAATTTGTGTTTTTAATTTTTTTAATTTTAATTTTATTTTGTTTGTCTATTCTATACACACAAAACATGTATAATATTAACCAATGTATATGTATATATATATATATAAAAGTTGAGGGACTCCTACTCTGCCTCTGTGTGTGTGTAGAGGAATACACTTTAGTTAGGTGACCGTACCTGTCCGATTTTAGAATTGTAGCCGTTGGATCAGCTTGACTAGTTAAGAACGGCTAGGATGGGTTGGAAAGAAGTTCACTTCTTACATTTTTTTCAGGTCATAGGGGTGGCGTAGAGAGTGTGCAGCATCAAAATAATAATAAAAGAAACAGAAGAAAATATTAAGTTTCTGTAGCTATAAATTGAGGTTGTTGGGACTATGATACTATTGTTATATTCTGAAAAAAAAAAAAAAAAAAAAAAAGAACGAACGAGAAAAGAGTGAGCTATTCACGAGAAAATATTAAGTTGCTGTAGCTATAAATTGAGGTTGTTGGGACTGTGATACTACTGTTATAGTCTGTAGCGAACCACAAAAATAAAAAATAAAAAAGAGAAAAATATTAAAAAATTAAAAAAAAAAAAAGAGAAAAATATTTATAAAAAAAAAAAAAAAAAACGAACGAACGAGAAACTAGTGAGCTACCAAACCATTTATTACTCACTAATGGAGTAAGTTCTGTCCCAAATTACTCTTTTAATTTTTTTTAAAATTTTTTTTACTGGATGTGTTCAATATTAATCTTAATTACCGATATCACCAAACTCTCCAAACTAATAATAACCAAAATATGCAACAATACTGGCAACAATATGTCAGCACTCACATTTTTGAAAATTTTCAAATCACTAGTATGATTCCAAAAAAAGACAACCACCAATCTTTAAAATAAATATGACAAGTCGAAAAATATAGAAAATTTGTCCAAAATTTAACATTACTAAAAATTAAGTTAATTCCAAACTAACTGATCTTAGACAATTTGCGTTTGCCAATTTGCTTACGTGGCCACCATATTTTATTTTTAATCAACAAGCGTGATACATATTTATTCACAAAACGTATTTAAGCTCTTTTTTTTTTTTTTTTTTTTCATTTACTTTACGAACAAGGAAGATGGGCACTGTGCAAACCCAACACTATCAAATCGGCCATTGTGGAGATGACCACATTCACACAATGGAAGCCACAACCACCACAAATCATGTACAATCGAACCCAATTTTATTTTGTAATATCAAAACCACAAAAAATAATTACCAATATCATCAGATTGTGGTGGTCTAGATATGGTATTATTTTGTAAATCAAAACCACAAAATATAATTATCATTATCATCTATCTGATCTATGTTCACAACTATTCTTCATATAGAGTTTTAACCTTTTTCAAGTCAATCTATGGATAATTTTGCAAATTTGAAAAATGCTTTTATCTAGTAATACTGGACCCGACTGATAATCATTTTATTAAAAAAACTTCAACTTTTGATATTCTAGCTGGCATTAATGTTTAAGTAAATTTAGAATAGAAACCAAGTCAAAATAAAATTGAAACTCAATAAATTTTCTCTTCATATTTTTAATTTCATGGGAAATCAAACAATACCTAACTTACTTTGCTTTACGTGGCCACCATATTTTATTTTTAATTAATAAGTGTGGTACATATTTATTCACAAAACCTATTTGTGCTTTTTTTTTTTGCCCTTTACTTTCATTTACTTTCCGAACACGGAAAATAGACACCGTGCAAAGCTAACACTATCAAATCGGCTATTGTGGACATGACCACATTCACACAATGGAAGCCTGCATTGGAATTCCAAATTTCACAACCACTACAAATCATGTACATTTGAACCCAATTTTATTTTGTAATATCAAAATCACAAATTATAATTACCCATATCATCAAGTTGTGACAGTCAAGATACGGTATTATTCTATAATATCAAAGCCATAAAATGTAATTACCGATATCATATATTCAATATATGATCACAATTATTTTTCATACGGAGTTTTAACCTTTTTCAGGTCAATCCATGGATAATTTTGTAAATTTGAAAAATGCTTTTATCTAGTAATATTGGACCCAACTGACAATCTTTTCATTAAAAAAATTTCAACTCTTGATATTCTAGCTGGCATTAATGCTTAAGTAAATTTGGAGTAGAAACGGAGTCAAAATAAAATTGAAACTCAATAAATTTTCTCTTCATATTTTAAATTCCATGGAAAATCAAACAATACATAACTGAAATTGTTACTTTTAATTTATTAAAATCAAAATATTAAAAACATTAATTGTGCTTTTAATTTTCTCCCTATACTAGGATTTTATTTCAATTTCCAAGCAATCAGATATCAGTAGTTATGATTACAAGCTGACTCAATGTGACGGCCATTTATTATTATCTCATTTTAGCTACTACATATCCACATATGTTGATGATATTGGTAATTATCTCATTAGAACCCAATTAGTTCTAACAAAATGAGTTATGATGATAAAAGAATGCAATTACCAAAAATGATTTTGCAACTATTAAAAAGAAGAATTTATAAATATACTAAAAGGATGCTAACTTTTCACAGTTCCTTTAACAATAATGAACAGTAAATTTTGCTCTTTTTTTTCCCTCTCTACTTTCACTTCTTTAGCTATAGTATTGTATAGTAATGTACAGTAACTTTTGCTTTTTTTCTCTTATTTCGCTCTTTAGCTACATTAAATTGCTACAATAGAGTACAATAATGTACAATACCCTTTACTTTTTTCTACAGTGTAATGACTTTTTTGCCCTTCATCACTAACTATTTTTTCCTTGCTACAGTATTATGCCGGTTTTACCATTTATTTTTTTTTTAGTCAATTGGTAATTTTGCCCTTTGGTTTTAGTTACTTTTACTATTTGATACAGTGTTGGGATAACTTTGTCCTTCTAAAATTATTATTGAACGATTTTGCCCTTCGTTTGTAGTTGCTTTTTTTCTTTGCTACATTGTTATTCCGGTTTTATCCTTTCTTTTTCTTTTTTCTTCGATTGGCAATTTTGCCTTTGGGCTTTAGTTACTTTTACAGCTTGCTACAGTTTTGGGACAACTTTGTCCTTCTAAAATTATTTATGGATTATTTTACCCTTCCTTTGTAGTTCATTTTTCTGATAGCTACAATAACTTGACATTGTTACCCTTTTAATGTGCATTTTTGATTTTGTCTATTGAAAATGTGTTAAAGTGTAATGTTTGTATGTATATAATTTAACTGAAATTTATTTATTTTATTTTATTTTTTCGTAAAAAACAATAAACAAAAGAATAATATATTATGTTTTTTATTTTGTTGTTTTTTTAATCCTTTTTTCCCCTTTTTAGTTTTTTCCCTTTTATTTTTTTTTTTCTGTTTTTTTTTTCTGCTTTCTAAGATTTAAATTTTAAAGTTTAGTTTTTTATTCTTCTTTTCTTCGTATTTTTGTTATTTTATAATTTTTAATGATTTTTGTTTCCACATTTCCGATTTTCAAAAAATTTTTTATTCTCTTTTTTCGATTTGTGCTTGGTTTTTTTTGGCCTTTTCATTTGTTGGGTTTTTTTTTTTTTTTTAGATGTTATAGTTAATTTTTGAGTTTTACATGTATATAATCTAATTGAAATTTTTTTCTATCAAAAATAGTAAATAAAAAAAATAATAGAATCTGTTTTGATTTTGTTATTTTTCTCCAATCTTTTTTTCCTCTGTTGAGTTTTTTTCTCCTTTTGTTTTTTTTTCTATTTTTATTTTTAATTATCGTGATCATTTTTATTTCTCTATCTTTATCTCTACATCACCGGAGAAAAGTTTTTATATTATTATTATTATTATTATTATTATTAGTTTACATTTTTATGATTGAGAAAAAAAAAATTTAAAGACAAAAAATATGGAGCAAAATATAGGTATAGTCTGCTTTCTTTTGTTTTGTTTTTGATTTTTATAAGTTATTTATAGCTTTTTTTCCCCTAGATTTATATATTTTGTTTTTCGCTTTTTGATTTATGTTAATTTGTTTTTCTAGCTTACAGTAATGATGGTTTGGAATGGAAATACAAAGAGAACTATTGAATACTTTTTTTTTTTGTTTATATTTTTGAAAACTTATTGTAATTATATTATTTATCATAATCTACTGTCATTATTAAATGTTATTTAATTTTCTTATTTATTTATCTATTTATTTTCTTTTCATGTGCAACACACGGGTATTAAACTAGTATTAGACTAAAATGTAAATCAAATTATTTTATAAGATTTTTTAGTGAAAGAATATATGTAAATATCTTTTTATTTATCAGTAATATTCCTAAAATAAATGGACAACTTTTTATTTTTTTTATTTTTTTGAATCACCAAAAAAAGATTTTAATAAATATAACTCTTATAATAACTATATTTACAATAATGAAATATATCAAGAGCAAATTGAGAAAACAAATCAAAATATAACGCATTTTATTTCGACTATAAAAAAGTCACTTTCTAATATAATAATAAGAACTTACAAACTTTTTGTGACCTATCTTATTTGTCATAAGCATATGTCTTTTATAAATCATCATAAAGCCCGGTTTTTTTTAACTTTTTTAAGTACGTTTTCATTTAAAAAATAAACAAAAACAAAACAAAACAAAACAGCTACATAATTTTGTCATCTACTTGGTGAAAAATATAATTCTTAAGAAAAATTAAGTCGATGATACTTTATAAATTATTAGAACTACTAAATTTTTATTTTAACATCGTATCAAAATAAGAAATTCAATTTTCTATATGTTTAATTTTTTTTTCTTTTGATCTTAATACAACCTCCTTTATTTAACTGAAATATTTATTGTTACTTTTTTTCATCCAGTTGTGAATGAAGCCACATAATATATATGCTATCAAATCCTTCATACAAAGGTACATGAAAGAATTAATTTGCAACTGCAAAAATTAAAAAAAGGGTGGTAAAATAAATTTTGTAAATTATTTTATCTAGTAAAAAATACAATAAAAGTAATTAGACAATCAATACTTACGCTGACTCAAGAAATATTGATATCTTCATCATCTTAGCTAAGTTCATTATTATTATTATTATTATTATTATTATTATTTGTTATACTAGCCAAGTGAATTAATCCATACAGCATTCTACCGGATCATTGGTTAAAAAAAAAAAATCGGTTTACTTTTCAAATTTACAAGTACACACTGGATTTTTTACAATATCTCAACAATTCTCTCTCAATCCTTAACTTCTTTTACTTGTGGTCTGGTCAATGAGAGAACAGTCCAATATAATTAATTTATTAAGGTGACTTACCACATTACCCTCTACATTTTGCCAATTCCCTTTACGTTTATGATTTTTTGACTTTTTTTGACAAAATAATTGATCTAAATGATCTATGTACTTTTTATGAGGTAATATTTTGATCTTTTTTTTTTTACGATGTTGATCCTAAACTCTCTTAAAAGGTGATAGTTTGACCATTTACGTTCATATATATTAAATTTTTAACAGAATCTTATTAAAATTATTAATTTTTATATTAAAATAATTAAAATACCTTTCCCTAGCTCTCTATGCCACCTTCCCCTACTCCCCTCTCTCTCTCTCAGTCAGGCCCCCCAACCCCGACTGAGTTACCCCCTACTCTCTAATTAACGAATTTGAATAGAAAAGACTATGACGACCAAATGAGAATTTATGATCATCTCAATTATTAATAATAATAATAATAATAATAAAATCAAATCATTATTTTTAAAAGAATTCACATATTATTTAAATCAATTACTCTTTTAAATATTCTACAACCTACTTTTTATACAAAGTAATATTTTCCCCACACACCACCGATCAGTTTGCCATATGAAGCATAAAGTTCAATGCTGGGACCCACTAACATCAGCAAGGTACCCCACCTCCTTTTCGTTCTCAGTTTTTTTTTTTTTTTTTTTTTTCCAACTTTTTTTATGATTGCCTGACATGCCTATTGTGATCCGGACATATTATAATTCTTTATCCTTTGTAAACAGAGCATAATATTTTAATAAAACTTGATTAAAACTTACTATACAAAAACTATATCCTATTAATTAAACTTTTTTTGTTCATAATCATGACGCGTTTTTCTTTTGCTAGATTCGAAAGAACACTAAAATGTATTATTCGATTATAAAAACACTTTTTTCCTCCAACTTGGCAATGATTCGTTCATATTCTCCTTAGTAGATTATAATACCATAGATTCCCTCGTAATTGGCTTGCGTTGCAAATCTCCCCCGTTGACCCGCTCTATTCTCCTGATTATTTCTTTATTATTATTTTTTTTTTTGGTCTTTTAAAATTTGATATCGGAGATTTGAACTCAATGTCTTATAATAAAATTATGTGTAAAATTATTTTTTTGGCCAAACTATTACCATCTATTCTCTTTCAACTTTCTCACAAGGAAAAATACCCAAGCGCATTTTTTGTTTAGCTTAAATACCACTTTTACTCTTTTTATTATATATAATTGTCCAAATCACTCCTTGTGTTTGTAAAATTAGTCACAAAATATTACTTGAAATAACTAAATTTTTTAAAATACCAGATTTACTCTTCCTAACCTATATTATATACTATTTCAAACATAATTAAACTAAACTATTAAAGAAAATCAATTTTAAAACCTTAAAAAATAGTCAAAATAATTAAAATATCTGTTCGTATGAAAAATATATTGATCTGATTTAAAAAATAGTTAGTTAATCATATTAAAACAACTTTTAAGATAAACTATGATGGGTAATATAACTATTTTCAAATATTTAATGGTTTCAGGGGTATTTTGTTATCGATTTTACAAACATAGAGAGTGTTTTGAACATTTGTATAAACTAATTTGATCACGTACTTCGTGCATGTGAAGTCCTCCATCAATATGTAAATTATATAATAGTAATTTAAAACATAACATAAAAACTTAAAAAGTAAATTTAAGTTTTTTAGTACAAGTTGTGAAATTGGATAGAAAATTAACTGGGAGGTAAAAAATTAATAATGGAGAGGATCGCTATAAAAAATTAAATCGGCATACATTTGAGGAAAAAAATACAATTAATTAATAAGTTAATTAGAAGATACTAAAAAATATGATAATTAAGAAGGCCGTAAGGTATAAAAATATATGGTCTATGGATAAATTATTAATAATTTATCTAGGGTTAAAAGTAAAATAAAAAAATAAAATAAAAAAAGGAATCACTAAAAGAATCCCATCAAACAGGGAAAATAAGAAAAATTAAAAGGAAAAAGATAAAGATAAAAGAAATTAAGCGGAAAAAGGGAATTATTTAAAGCATCCCATCAAACAGGTAAAATAAGAAAAATTAAAAAGAAAAAAGAAAAAACATCTGAATAACATGTGGCTTATGGGGGAGAGTCATATCTTGACTTTTTTTTTTTGTTTTTTTTTTTTTTTTGACTCTTTTATATATATATGTTGGGAATTTTCCCTCTCATAATTTCCGTTCATTATTAAGAAAATAGACATACAAATATAGCTTGTGATTGGTTCACCGAGGTGAAATTTTTAAATTAGAGTTAATTGACTTTTTAAAAATTAATATAATTTTTATTGATTTTTTAAAAAAAGATAAAATTTAATATGAAAAAATTCAGTTTAATTAGATTTAAGTTGAAATGTCAAACGAAACAATAAAGGGAAAAATATTTGTTTTTTTATTTTATTTTTATTTTTTTGCTGAGAGAGAGAGAGAGAGAATTTGATAAGCTGCAAACGTCCTACACCACTAATTTTGTTCCCTGTCCGTGGGAACTGGGGAATGAGGAGAAAACAGTTTTTTTTTTTTTTTTTTTTTTTTGGTATTGGTGAAGGGCAAAAGAAGTATAGTAAAAACCGTTATTGCCCTTCATATGATATTCCACACTTTAATACTTTCTTGAGTAATCTAACAGTAATATTATATTTGATTTCAATAAAAAAAAAATATTGAGTTCAAATTCCTCACAAGTCAAAATTTTTAAGAAATAAAATGAAATTTGTATTTTGTAATTATTATTTAGGTTTCCAGTATTATTATTATTATTTTATAATGTCCTAATTGTACCTTAGAGTTTTTCACAAACGTCATTTTACCATCTTGAAAATGATTTTTTGGATATTATCCTTTATATTCTTTTTACATTTCTTATTTACCTGATTCGAAATTGTATCACCTTTCTTATTTTTCTAATTTTTTCTTTCTTCCTAATTTCTGATTAGCTAAACAAAAGTGTAAATGTGGTGTCTTTCTCTTCCCCCCTTTTTCTCTCAAATTTCTCATATACTAGGGTTTTATTTTGTGTGAAACTTCTGCCGTCGCCGTTGTGGCTAGCAAGGGCGATCGACGGTTTAGTGATTTCAGCAGAGATGGAGTTGGAGGGTTTTAGTTGGGAGTTTCTTGACCAAATCTAGCTCCGCAAGCTTCTGGCGATTAGGGATATGACGAGGCCTTGGTGATCCATTGGTTGGTGCGGCGATGTTTTACCTCAAATCGAGCCGATTGATTTCCTCTAAGTTGTGGCACACGTCGGAGTGGTTGTTTCACGTCAGGCGAGAATTTTGCGGTCGATGTTATTTAATATTCATATTTTGTTTTTATGTTTTAATTTTATTATTATTTTTTTTTTGATAAAAGAGGTCATTCCCACATCTCTGATTTTATTTTTGTGTGTTTGTTATGCTTGAGTTGTTTTTTAGTGATATATGTCTATGTGTTATGTTAGTATTATGACTATGCGGAGTTTGTTGCAATCTTTGTACTACAAGTGATTGTCTCTCAATCGATCAGAATATTCTATAATTATTTTTTTTTAAAGAGCTTTGTACATGCTCTATTATAGAATTGTCAAAAAATTAAAGAAATTTTCTTCTCACCGGGTCTCGGCTAATGTCCACTTCATTGAACTTCACAGATTTAATAGATGGAATTGGTTTTATTCGATGGTTGTGTCTCTTGTATTATATGATTATTTAATCTTTGATATTAGTGTTTGTATTCTATTTTAATTTGAATGATAATTTCTTTTTAAAAATAAAATAAATAAAAAAAAGGGTAAATCCTTTAGCAAAAAAAAAAAAAAAAAAAAAAAAAGAAGAGGGGGGGGAGTATAAAGACCATATTTTATGGTTTCTTGTTTAGGATATGAAACTTGTAATTGAGTTATAAATTGAAGATTAGATTCAAATTGGAGAACAAACTATATGAATGATTCACGAAACATTCCCTTATTTATTATTGAATTTTCCTTTATCAAATCTCTTCCTTTTCATATTTTATATATTTTCTTTACTATAGAAATCCTCCAAAAATATCTTCACTTTTTATTAGTATATTTTCTTGTTTTTTTAACGTTTATCTCTACTAATATTATTTATTTTTGTTGTCGTCTTCATATGAAGATGACCACCCGATTTATATCACAATCGATAACTTTGCGAGTGATCTTTGGGCGTGAATCATCTAGCCTTTCATCCTGTCCACCATGGGAGCTCTCCCAAAATTCCTACTGATATGCATTTTATGAAAACAGGGCCAACAAGAAGTTTGGGGAAGGAGTTGAGTGGGTTCGAGTCGGCCGAGAAGGGCTGTAGTCGGGCTTTGTGTCCCTCAACTTTTTATTAATTGTGTTTTTGTATATTTATTTGACCAAAATTGACAGATAGCCCCCTAATTAAAAAATTCATTTTATTTCTCCAAAAATATTAGTGCAAAAAAAAGAAAAAAAAAAAAAAAAAAAAGAAATGACGGACTTAAAAAAGAAAAACTGATCTAAAATGGACTAAACTGAAAAATAAATAATTTTAGGGTTAAAAAAATAAGGACTGAAAAAAAAAACTGTTTTCGTCCAAAACTATCCATTTGGGATGAAAACAGTAAAATTTTTTCACACATCTAATAATGTATAGATTAACAAAATATCAGCCATTATTTAGCCACAAAAAAAAAAGCCAATTAGATTAATCCTTATCAATATCTGAAAGTACGGGTTCCTTGCATACAACTCCTCTTTAATATTTTCTCTTTTTCCAAAAAAAAAAAAAAAGAGGAAATTATACCCCTTTCTTTTTTTGACGAGTAAAAATCAATTATACCCCTTTCTTTTTTATTGAAAAATTATGCCCCTTTCTTTTTCTGTCAGAAATGCGTCATCCACTACATTATTTAAAATTTTTTTTTTGCTTGCTGGAATCGAATTCTCCTTTCGAATCATAGGCAGAAAAAAAAATAAAATAAAATAAAGGTCATTGAGCTTATGAGTTGACTCCCTGCTACAAAACTCGGGCAGTTATAATATCTGTGGACCCCACACACACAAAAATTGTCGACATCATATGTTGTCAAATTTTCGTTACATATTACGTGTTGAAGTTTCTCAATTATTTACTGCCATTTATTTTTGTCTAACATATGCTAGATTTCACTTTTTAAAATGGTAAAAGGTCAACTCTAAGGTATATCTTTCTCCTTTTACAGCAAGCCTAATAATATATATATATATATATATATATATATTTTGATGTATGTGTAGTTTAAATCTCAATTATTACACGGGTCGTCTTCAGATACAATGTTATCTTATTAATTGAATTCTTTTACGATTTTATATTTCACATAGGACAAAAAAATTTTATTTTATTTTTCCCTACGGCTCAATTTATTTGTCATCATCCAAAGTCACGACTCACACGTGTTCTCTAATTGGCAGTTCAATTGTAAGGGAGTGGCTGCATTGACATATTATTTACAAGTTTTAATAGTAGTTCAATGTAATTAATAAAAACTTTTCAAACTTTTAAGTTGTGTACATATGTTTCGCCTATATTTATTGTTGAAGTTCGACTTCATCTTTTAATTATAAGTTTTCGAGATGATTCACTTTAATAGTGGAGCAAATAACTTACAAATAATTGATTGACTCATTATTTTCAAGAAGATTCTAGAAATAAAAAATACGTCATATCTACCATAGTTTAAAAAAATATAATCCTTTATATCTTTTTCATACCAAACAGTGAATCACTGTATTATAATGTTGCTGGAGATGGTGAGTGGACAACATACAACATGATTCAGTCATCTAGATCAACATTATTCTTTTTATTTGGAAGGTTGTTAGAACATTCATGTTATGTTGTCGCATAATCTTAGCTAAAGTGAAAAAGATTTTGCGCTTACATATTTGGCGGTTTAGAATTATAATCTACTTAAAAAAAAAAACCCGCACATAAATAACAAATGAGGATAATTTTAATCTACTTAAATTATACAATTATATTTAAAAAAAAAAATCAATGATAATCCTTTTTCTCTTCATCCCGCCTAATTACATCTACCAAGAAATGATACGCGCAATGAATAAATTCTTGTTACTTTAAATGTAAAACTAATAAAACCTTTCAATTTTTTTAAAGATTATTTCACAAATGACCCATTAATTATACGCTCAATCTTATGTTGGTCTCTGATTTGATTTTACACATCATACTATCTTGAACTTTTCTTCTGTTACATATATACTTCCTATATTGGTATTTCTTAAAATTTGAACGGAAATTGAACACGTTCAAATCATTGAACTTTTCTTCTGTTACGTAAATACTTCCTATGTTGGTATTTCTTAAAATTTGAACGGAAATTGAACACGTTCAAATCACATGAACTTTAATTAAGGCTAAAATTGTAATTAAACAATTTATGAGGAAAACTGTACCTCCAAACTATCTATAACGCCCCAATATAAACTAACCATAATATTACAAATTGATGTTGGAAATTGACATGGGTAATGTGATGATATTATATGTATAGCAAATTCTCACATTATTTGAGTTATTTTCCACATGTGAACGTGATGAGAACTCGAGGTTCTATAACAAAATTTATGCTAAATTGATGAATTTAATTTGATGATTTGAGGAACTTATGTGATGATTATTGTATAATTATAGGTAAATTTATAATATAGTAGTAATTATATGTTATATACATGTTTACCTTTTATATTTTTGATACATGATGTATATATATATATATATGTGTGTAAAGAGTGGTAATATCTGTAGTAGAACGTCGTCGTATAAGAAGGAAAAAGGAGAGGAAGTTAAGTTGAAAAAGGGAAAAAAAAAAAAAAAAAAAAAAAAAAAAAAAGGAGGGCGCCTCCATAAATTTGTCACCAAACCTCCACCCTTATTCCATTGATATTTTCTCAATTCTTGGAGTGAAAATAAAATATTCTCGAGGTATGATTTCTCCTTTTCTTTCATTGGTGTTTTGGGATCTCATGAGGGGTAGAGTAATTTCTTGATGGTTGAATATGTTGGTTGAAAGGTGATGAGAGTGGAACGCATGAACGTGTTTTTGAGAGAGGTTCTATGATTCATTCATGATGGTTTATCGTGTTAGGAAAGGTTTTTATTGGTGGTGATGGTTATATTTGTGGTGATTAGATGATTTTAAGGTTATAGGTTTCATCTCTTATTTCATGATACGATTGGAAGTGGTGATTTCATATATTTATATATTAAAACATGTCTTTGGGTTGGTTATTATGTATGTATAGTTTTTGCATGTGATTGGTCTTGATTTTTATTTTAAATGAATTTTTGAATAATTTTCGTCATAAGTACAGTGCTGGAAAAATTTTCTAAAGATAATGTCCTGTATTGTAAATTTATTTTGAGGGTCCAAACGGTCTCTATATTTAACAAATTTAGTGTTGTTAGAAAACCTTGAATGTCTATTTTCTTTTGAAACTGCTTCCCTATCATTTAGGTACTTGTATGAATTGTTATGATTTTTCTGGCTGCTGGACTTTTTTTTTTTTTTTTTTTTTTCAAAGTTTTGTAACAGCTTTCAAAACTATTTTTAATGATACAAACAAATTCCGTTTTTAACGAATTGGGTATCATTAGAAAGCTCTTAACGTCTAATTTCTTTTAAAATTAGTTTTAGGTCATTTGGACTCATGTACAAATATTTTTGAATTTTTGAATGGATAGAGGTCTGCTGTCAGTTCTTGTACAGTTTTATAATTTTGTGTAATTGTTGGATTTTTGTATTTTGATATTATTGAATGATGAAATGAGCCTTTTAGGTGCTGTTTTAATATAATGGGAGTATTTGATGAATTATTATGATATTTTGTTAATTATATTATATTTATTATTTATGGCATAAACGGTTCTAAAGGCAAGCATCGGAGACCTCATTCGCACATCACCGTTAGAAATATTTAAGAAGAAGGTTAAATAAGGCGTTTATGTGAGTATACTCTCACCTGCAGCATGAATCAAAAATTTGAGAAGTACATGTTTTGATGTTGATGACGATGTTATGACGGTTTTTTTAGTACTTCTCTTATGATAACGTTTTAATGAAAAGTATATATATGTATATATATGTATTTTTATATTTTAAAATGACATTGTACACTCTTGATGATGATGATGATGATGATATTGCCATTGTTGGTTTGGGATTAGCTACCCACTCCTTCCTTGACTAGTCTGTTATGATGGTATAACGCTGGGCCCAATATATGATGGTTTTAAGAGTTAAAAACTTTTTAAATTATGTCTATAATTATGATGATGTTTATGATGAAAATTAAAAAATGTTTATCTATGTTTTTGAGATTTAAGTGTCATACGAAGTCCTTACTTATATAAACTAATTCATGTTGTAAATAAAGAAAAATTTAAGATGTCATAATGGAGAAGTTCGGTGCGGAAATGAGACGATGTGTGATGAGAAAACGGAAGGAACGGCCATGAGATAAAAACTTTTAGTTTCAAATAAAGTTTTGAAACTTCGATTTACTATTATCTGATTGAAAGATTACTGTGGACTTTCTTAAATTTTATTTTATGATATAGTTTTAAAATTTATATTAATTATGAAGGTTATTTTGTCAAGGTATGAAAAAAAAAAAAAAAAAACAAAATTTTGTAGTTTTATAAAATTTTCTAAGTAAAATTTTCGATAAGTTGATATTTCAAATAAAAGTTTTCTACACTTTTTACAAAAGATTAACGTTGAAAAGGGAAGTCAACTATAACGGTCTATGAGGCCTCGTTACACTATCTATGATAAAGTTATATATCTTTGATAAAAGTGCAGTTTAATTAAAAAAAAATATCTCTAATGGAGGTATAATTTTCTTCCAAAAAAATGTTTAATTATGAGTTCATATATATGAAGCTCATGTGATCGGTTCGTTTTCAATTTTTGTCTAATTTCTTTCATAGGGGGATCTTAGAAAATTTTAGAGGAGTGTGATGGATAAAATAAAAAAAAGTAAAGATAAAAATGAGATTAAGTATATAATTTGTTAGTAATTTATTTTAAAAAATAAAACTTAAACATTTTTACCTTAATGACTATTTAATTTGTTTTGTTTTGTTTTAATTAAATTGAATTTGTATTTTACTTAAAGGCATTTTTGTGTCTAAAGTCTTTTTTATTTCATTTAATTTTTAAGGAAAGGTCCCAAAAACTTATTCATTTTGACATTGATCAAATGAATAAAATTGTGAAGCATGTTTTGTTATGTTATAAACTCAGAAATATGTTATCTTTTTTTTTTTTTTTTTTTCCATTGTAGTATAACTTACAATTATTAATTTATTTTTATTTTTGTATTTAAAGGTGAAGAGATATGAACAATATAGTTTTTAATAAGGTTGGGTACGAAATTACAATTGAAATATACGTGCAACCATATAACTTATTTTTTCTAGTTCATAAATTCTTGTAAATAATATTTTCATGAGAATAGTTATAAGTTTGAGTTGAGATTTTTAAATTTCAATAGTAATTTTTTTTTTGAATTTTCAGAAAAGACAAAATTTTTTTTGGGAAAAAGACAAAAACTTTTTAAGAAAAAGACAAAAAAAAATTTGAGTTGAATGATTTGAGTTGTTATGCCAAACTCCCCAATTGTAAATAACAATATTTTAAAAATAAAATAATTAACCAAAATAATTATTAAATTCTCTAAAAGGTGACGGTTTGATTTTATCATGATGATTCTAAACTCTCTAAAAAGATAACGGTTTGATCCTTTCCGTTTAGTTCCATTAAAAAACTCATGAAATGGTCATGCGAAAAACATATTTTGTGTTTTTTTAAAAGAAAATATCCCTAAAAATGAAAATATCCTTATTCATATCAATTAAAAAATTAAAAAAAAAATTTAAAAAGCTAAATTACCCCCTTTTTTTTTCTCTCTCTCTCTCTCTTCCCCTCCCTCCTTCTCTCCCCCAGATTTGATGCCGGCATCGGATGCTAGCCGTCTCTCCCTCCCTTCCCACCCGATCCGACGCCGGAGACTGAGAGACCGTCTCTCTCTCTCGCACTTCATTCCCATCCCCCCAACAAATCCGACGCAGAACCCTTTTCCCCCAGGTCCGGCGCTGGACGCCGGAGACCGCCCTTGTCTTATCCGTCGCCAGGCCCCCGCCTTCGTTGACGAGCTCGAACGGCCCCCCTCCCCCTACAAAACCCAGATTTGGGTTTGCTAAAAGCCACACCCCCCCTCCCGTGTCATCTTCTTTGTCACCAGGCCCCCGCCTCCGCCGAGAGTGTGAACGGCCACCCTGACGATTTGGGTTTACAGTGAGGATTTCTTTTATTTTGTTGTTGCTGTTGCCATTGATGTATATATTGAGCTTCGGCTTTTTGGTTTTTTTTTTGGTCTTAATGAGTCACCACATGTAGCCCAAAAAAAAAAATTTTTTTTGCAGAACTTGTTGGGCTTGTGGTCTACAAGTGTGTGAGGCCTAGGGGTTGGAGAAGACAATTTTTTTTAACCTTCGGTTTTTTGTTTTGTTTTTGTTTTTAGATTTATGAGGAGGTTCTGGTCGCAGGAGGTATTTAAGAGAGCGAAAATAGAGAAGAAATTCTAGGTTTTTTATGAGTTTATTTATTTATTTATTTGTTAAATTAAATTTATTGTTAGATTATTAAAATATCATTTCAAATTATATCACATATATTGCACATGACTTATTCCGTTAGTAATTTAATGGATATGGGTGGAAAAAATTAAACTATCACCTTATTAGAGAGTTTAGGGTATGCATGATAAAAAAAAAGGGGATCAAACAGTCATATTTTAAATAGTTCAAAAACTATTTTGGTCAATTATTCTTAAAATTATTTAAGGCAAGTAGCATATTTACTAGGTGAATAGAAAATTAATTCAGCAAATAACAAATTTATTAATTAAATAACATATTTTGAAGGAAAAATTAATTATTTAGATGATAAATTTGTTATTTACTACTATATACTTCAATTAAAAATGTTATTAGTTATACAACTTGTGGCGATAAGTGACTAAACAAAAATCAAACAATGTAAAAACACAAAATTAAGAATCAGATTCTTGTAATTATCATAATTACAATTTAAGTTAGTATAGTGTAAACTATATACACCTCTGCCGTCTTCATTGTTATTTGTAAAGGTAATATATTAATTTCTTCATTGTTTTAAAATATGACCAAAAAGTAAAAACCCAATTAAGCCGTTTAATGAATATTATAATGATAAAATAGTATCTTTTTGCCAAGAGTAATTAGCTTAGATAGTCTTTGAATTTTTTAAATGGTGACAGTTTGATTTATGTTTTATTATTATTATTATTTTTTTTGCCGAGGACCCTGAACTCTTAAAATGTTTGTTATTATAGTCATTTCCACCCAAAATCGTTAAATTTCTAACAGAATATTTGCTCAAGTCATAATTTTTGTATTAAAAAGACCAAATGCCTCTTAATTTTCTATTTCCTTACTCATTTGCCTTCTCCCTTAGTTTTTCTCTTACCTTTTTTCCCCCCAAATCACAAAACACCAAAACCATAAAATTCAAACAAAAACCCAGATAAGCAAAGAGAGAGGGAGGGAGCCACCGGAGGGGGAGGGGAGAAACAAGGAGAGAGAAAGGCGCGCCACCGAGCCCCCTACGAGTTGTGTGTCCCCCCTATTGTGTGTCTCGATCTGGTCCCACCCTCCCCCTGCCGACATCGACAAAGACGAAAACCCCCCTCCCCTAACCAGATTTGCACCCCCCCTGCTGACAGCGACTTTGGTCTCCCCCTCTCCTCGACGATCTGGGTTCCCCCCACCCCCGACACTGACAAAGACCCCACCCCCCCCCCCCCCCCCCCCCCCCCCGAGCTCCCGACGCTAACGAAGACCCCCCTCCCCCAACCAGATTGCACCCCCCATGCGGCCCCCACCATTGCCATGATCTCGGTTCGGTTGCCCCTTTTTGCGGTTCCAATCTCGCCCTCCCTCCTTCTCTGAAAATATTTGATCTGGGTTTGGAGAGGGAAAGAGAGAGAGATACTCGATTTGGGTTTGAAATTATTTATTTATTTTTAAATTACTAAAATACCCTATCGTTCCGTTAGAAATTAACGGAATTTGACGGAAAGAACTCTAATGGCCAACATTTTAAGATTTAAGGGTCATCTAGGCCAAAAAAAAAAAAAAAAAGGACCAAAACGTCACATTTTAAAAAATTCAGGGATTATCTGGGCCAATTATTCTTTTGTCAAATATATATTTATTTATTTTTAAACCATTCCTTGAAATAGTGGTTGCATGTTTATCTAAACGGTAATACTATACCTACTACACCTAAAGGTGTAGAGTTCAAATCCCCCGTCCCCTAAATTCAAAAAAAAAAAAAAAAAAAACCATTCCTTGAAATATCAGACCATCAAACTTTCGAGTTCCAACGGCTATAATTGGATTTATAAAAAGAAACCCAATCGGCTTTACTTGGGAAGAAAGAAAATCTCAGACTTTCTCACAGCTCTATCTCTTCTCCTATTTTCTGATTATTGAAATTTTCCAATTCTGATCTCCAACGACATGGAAAAATCTCTGAAGAGTTTCCAAGGAAGAAGATCTACTCTGAAGAAGAAAGTCGACGAGCTCGCCGCTCTTTGCAATGCGAGCGTTTGCGCGATCTGTTTCGCACCAGACGGTGACCACCAAAAGTGGCCGGAGAACCCGATGGAGGCACAGTCCATTATCGAAAAGTACAGAGAAGTAAGCAAGAAAGGAAACAAGCGTACGAGACAAGAGAAGCTTGATCTCTCTGACCTGTTCGAGCCCAAGACAAAGAAGCTTGAAAAACAGGCTCTTGAGGAGGAAGAAACTGGGGACTATTTCAACCATGGAAATCTAGGGGGATTGCCGGTCTGTGATGAAGTTCTCGGCGCATCATCAGAGAAATCATTGACGGGTTTATCAGATTGCTTGGAGGCCAAGATTCGGGCTCTAACGGAAAGAATTGAATTGTTCAAGGGAAATCAAGCAATGCCCTCGTTTGATTTTCTTTTGTGTTGAGTTTTGGATTATTTTTTTTTCCTGTAGATGCTGAGTTTGAGAGATTGATTAGATGAGTCATAACGTGACCAAGCAGTGTTAGGGCTTAATTCCTATTTTATTTTTCTTGTGCTTTGTTTTGTACTTTGTTATGTTTATTTTATCTGAATAAAGATCTTTTTTCCATTGAAATAAAACTTGCAGAAATTTCTGAATAAAGATCTTTTTTCCATTGAAATAAAACTTGCAGAAATTTCTTTGGTCTTCTTGTTTGGTTTGCAGAATTAGAAAGTCGCATATTTTTAATCATGTAAGTCAGCCATAAACTATTGATATTTTTAATCATGTAAGCAAGCCATAAACTATTGTCTTTGTTTACAAGCAGAGCCCCAAATTCTTGCTCAAAATGTAACGCCTCAAAGGTTACCTAATAATAACGTTAGAAAATTAATATTAGAATTAACATGGATAATGTGATAAGATAACAATTTCTTAATTCTAATGTTATCTTGAGTTATTTTTCATAGGTGACGTGACGAGTACTCAATATGTTAGAACAAAGTACATGTCTAATTGATGAATTTTTTTTTAATGATGATTTGATAACTTTGTATGATAATTTAATTAAAGAAATTTTTGACTATAAGTATATGACGTAATATATATCTATATGTGTACTATAATGTGTATAGCTATATATGCATATATAAATCATCTATAAATAGCAATCGGCAAAAGTTAAGGAAAAAAATGGGAATGTTGAATAGAAAATATGAAGAAGAGAGAAGAAGAGAGAGGAGGAGGGGGGGGGGGGGGGGGGGGGGGAGTATGGTATCTGAAAAATACTTATTTTACATGACATTAATTTCCAACTCAATTATGAACCTTTAAATGTCTAAAATTATTTCTATAATTTAGATAAATTATAGAGCTTTTCATAAGCTTTCCAACGCCTGCTCATTTGCGCAAATCCGATATCAGAATAAGAAGTTATGATTAGGATACTATTAGGATCCCTACTAGTCACCATCCAGTTTACTATGTGTAATTGTAAGTGCAACAATTTTAGAAGTTGACATAACTTTTTCTTTTTCCTTTCACACGTTTTCACACCCTAATGACAGCCAGTCTCTACCTATTAAAAGACAATTAAACCAAAAAATTGAATCCCAATTAATTACAAAATTGATTTGGGATTAAATTACTCACAATTTTTTTTTATAATGTTCAAAATTTTCCTTTTTACATGCTCTCTCTCTCTCACTTCCCTAGTCTCCCTCTCCTATGTATTATCATTATCATTCTCTTTCTCTCGCTCTCTCTACCCCTCTCACATGCACAAAAAAAAAAAAAAAAAATCCATCACACCTCTAAATTCATCCAAGCTAAAATCAAAAGGATTTCAAGGTATGTTTATGTTATTATTTGTTAATGATGATTTAATTATTTGTTTTGGTTTGAGATTCTTCAAGGGCTTAGATGATTTTTTTGATGAGTTTCTTCATGTGAGCTTGAGGAAATGATGAGAAATATTTATTAAATGATGATTGAGAGAGACTATATGATTGATTGGCGATTGTTTATTGTTTAAAAATATGTTAAGTTTTGTGAATGGTTGAATTTTGTCAACAAGATGATTTTAGAGTTTTGGATTTCTTAATTCATGATTTTGTTGGTATGGTGATTTAATAATTTTATATGTTAGAAACATATGTTAGAGTTGTTTTGTGTGTGTGTATGAATGATAATTGTTATATTTTTAATAAATTTTCGGATTTGACCATTATTACTGGAAATTTCCAAATTTATGACAAGTTTTCCCAACTATTTTTGAGAATGCAAACTGACTTCTTTTTTAACGAATTTAGTATTGTTGGAAAGCTCTTGATGTCTATTTTCAGTTGAAATAATTTCATATCATTTGGAGATATATGTGAATTTTTTATGATTTTTCAAATAGGCAGAGGTCTGATTGCTAGATTCTGTAAAATTTTAGGGATCAGTTTTCAGAACTATTTTTGAGGACCCAAATATTCTCCATTTTTAACGAATTTCATATTGTTAGAAAATCCTAGATGTATACTTTCATTTGAAATCATTTTTAGATTGTTTGGAGATATATGTGAATTTTTATGATTTTTCAAAAGGGTAGAGGTCTGACTTCCAGTTTCTGTAAAATTTTAGTAATCAAATTCAAAACTATTTTTGATGGTCAAAACGGTCTCCGTTTTTAACTAATTAATGACTGTTAGATAGATCTAGATGTCTATTTTCGTTTACAATTGGATTCAGATCATTTGGAGTCATGTATGAATTTTTATGAATTTTTGAAGGAACAGAGGTCTAACTGTCAATTTTTATAAAGTTTTGTAATTTTGTGAAATTGTCCGATTTTTGTGTTTTGATGTTATTAAATGATGAAATAGGCCTATTAGGTGCTGTTATGATATTATGTATGTATTTAATGAATTATTATGATCTTTTATTGATTTTTATTATATTTATTATTCATGGCATGAACAGTTCTAAAGGTGAGTACTCGAGACCTCAATCGTGCATCACCATCGAAAAATTTAAAAAAGTTTAAGTAAGACGTTTATGTAAGTATACTCTCACCTACAAAATGAATCGACTATTTAAGAAGTATATGTTTTGATGTTGATGATGATGCTATGATGTTCTTAATTAATACTTATCCTATAATGATGTTTTGATGAAGAATATATATATATATATATGTATATGTATATGTATATGTATATGTATATGTATATGTAAATTTATGTTTTTAAAATGACATCGTACACTTTTGATGATAATGATGATGATGATGATGATGATGATGTTGTTGTCCGGTAAGTGACTTTTTGTTATCGTTGGTTTGTGATTTGCTACTCCACTTTTTCTGTGACTAGCACGCTATGATGGTATAAAGCCGGGCCTAATATATGATGATTTTAAAAATTAAATAGTTTTTTTTAAATGATGTTTATATTTATGATAATAAAAGAAAAATATTTATTTACGTTTGTGAGATTTAAGTGTCTTACAAAGCATTTGCTTATATAAGTTAATTCATGTTGTCGATAAAGGAAATGGTAAGACATAGTATTGGAGGACCTTGGAGCAGAAGCAGGACGATGTGTAAGAGGAAAACGGGATGAAAGATCATGAGATAGATATTTTTAATTTCAAATAAAATTTTGAGACTTTAGTTTATTATTATTTGATTGGATGGTTCATATGGACTTAGATTTTATTCCATGAAATGGGTTAAAAAATATATTTTAATTATGAAGGTTATTTTGATATATGAAAAAATCTAGAGTTTTTTAAAATTATCTAAGTAAAGTTTTCCGTTATGTCAATATTTGTACTTCAAGCTTAATATTTTCCGTAATTTTATAAGAGATGAATGATTAAATAAGAAGTCAACTGTAATGATCCGTGAAGGGTCGTTACACAAAAACCTTAAAAAAAAAATTATATTTTGAACCAAGTTATAATATTACTATGAAATTGACATAATTACAATCTATCACAATATTTGGAAGTGTAGTTTTTTGGACTACTGTAACTGAATTTTAGCATGAAATTGACGTGAAGAAGTTATATAAGTTGTATATCATTATTACTCATAAAAATTAAAAGGAAGTAATGATCAGTTGTCTAGATTTTAAACAAGATTGATATTTGGGTTCCAAATTCACAAATTGGCCGTGACTACAAATGCCATGACAAGATAAGTTTTATACTAACATTTCTCTCTTTGGACTCATTTTAATAAAGGAAAAGTTTATTAATTTACAAAGGACCTACAGACGTACATTAAATCTAATAACATTCAATAAGTAACATCCGATTCGTATATATATTATATATATTTGGATCAATTGTAGTACTCAATTCAACTTAATTGAAGTACTCGACTTGATCTTGAATATAAAGAAATGTATATCCGAATTTTCTGGCTGTAAAGGTATCCCTCCCAGACAATCTGCATTAACTCCACAATTTGAAGAGCGGAAGAAATAATGTATCGATAGTCTAATTTATCACTTTTAAGGTGATATCTGTCATAGTTATTAGTCTTAAAAACTTGTATTAAAAAATTATGTGAATATTTTATATTCAAAAACCTTATATTTTCTTTCCCAAAGAAGCGTAATCCTTTTTTTTTTTTTTTTTTTCAATCCAAATAATGAATCCCCATACGCATAGCGAAAGTTGCTTTCTTGGCAAGGATGAACCATTCTAGAGTTTTTGGTGCAATAGATATATATGTTGCTGGAATATACAACTGAGAGTATATTCTCTATTATTCCAATGTGTTTTGCTTCGACATTTATCACAAGATTCAGTCATCCAGCTCCACACCATTTTATTAGATTGAAAGGTTGTTATGGAAGTTATATTATGTTCTCTCACAGTTGTTTCCCCATACTCTAATCTAGAATGAAAGTATTTTGGTGTTTTCATATTTTTGAAGTAAAGAATTGTGACCTACGTACTTACAAAAAAAAAAAAAAAAAAAAAAAATATCCTACACAATAAGTATCAAAAAAAGGACAATTATAGGGGAGAAGGAAGAAAATAAATTTTTTTTTACGAAAATATTTATGGTGAATTGTATATTTAGGTGGGCAAAAAAAAAAAAAAAAAAAATGTGAAGAATTAATGGGGTGTGTAAATAGAACTGCAATTTCTTTAAATGACTGTGGCTACTCAAGATTGAGAAGAAGAAACTATTCCCTATTTGTTATCAAAAGAGTTTTTTTTTTTTTTTTTAATTACCTAGATCCCTGAACTTGTAAAGATATGGCACTTGGGTTCTTATTTTGAAACTTTAGATAACTTGATTCTAAATAACTTGTAATAACTAATTGACTTTTTTGTACTTTAATATAATATTATGTGTAACATGATATTATTTTCCACTAACTCACCATTCAATCGAAAGCATTTAAAGCAGTCTAAATGACTGTAAAACAAGCTGAGTTAGTCGAAAACTGTATCATAGTGCATATAATTTTACATAAATTACAAATAAATCAATTAGTTATTATTAGTTGTTTACAAAAGAATTACAACAAAAGGACTGTCCCACCGTAAGGATTATATTCTTTGCCTAACTTTTATTTTCTGTTTACAAATAATGTTAATAATCTAACACAATTATGTAATGTATATCTATAACTATCTTGTATAGCAAAGTTGCATTTAAAAACTTGATCTATCTATTTTGTCCTTTTCCTCTATCTCTCTCTCTTTCTTGCATTAACTTCTTGCCTTTTTTTTTCTCTGTCCTTAAAAATTTAAAAAATTTAAAAAATTAAAATTTTTAATTATTGTTTTGTTTTACTTTATTCTTTATTTTTATCTAACAATTATTGCTTTTCCACCACATAACAGGTCCTAAACCAATTATGCTGCATTTTTAAATAAAAAATTAATTTTTAATAATTAAAAAAATTAGATAATTAAATAATTTTTTGTTTTGCTTTAATTTATTTTATCTGTCTATTTCGTTTGGGTCTTAAACCCACCAATATGACAATTTTAAATAAAAAATAATTTTTTAAATTAAAAAAATTTAAGAAAATTAATTTTTTAATTATTTTTATTTTATTTTCATTTATTTTATTTATCTATTCCACATGTTTTACATGTGCATTTCAACTAGCTAATGAAAACAAGTGTGTAAGCACAAATAGAAAAAGATGCACCATTAAATTTTATTACATAAATATATACCATTTCTCGATCAACACACCCTTTGACTTAAAAATGGCTTTTTAATCCCAAAACTACTCTTTAAAAACTAGTTAAACTTCCCTAAATTTAAAAAAAAAAAAAAAAAAAAAAGTTAAACTTGAAACCAAACATATCCAAATGTTAGCCTTCTCCATGTACCCAAACAATATAGCACTCCATCTTGAAATATCAGACTTTGGAAGACAATTAATTCCAACGGCTACAGCGGAGTTATAAAAAGAAACCCCATTGGCGTTCTTGGGAAGCAAGAAACATCTCAAGACTTTCTCACAGCTCTCTCTCTTCTCCTATTTTTCTGATTATTGAAGTTTTCCAATTCTGATCTCCAACGACATGGAAAAATCTCTGAAGAGTTTCCAAGGAAGAAGATCTACTCTGAAGAAGAAAGCCGGCGAGCTCGCCACTCTCTGCAATGCCGAGGTTTGCGTGATCTGTTTCGCACCCGACGGCAATCTCCAAGTGTGGCCGGAGAACCCAACGGAGGCACAGTCCGTTATCGACAAGTACAGAGAAGCAAGCAAGAAAGGAAACAAGCGTAAGAGACAAGAGAAGCTTGATCTCTCTGACCTGTTCGAGACCAAGATAAAGAAGCTTGAAAAACAGGTTCTTGAGGAGGAAGAAACTGGGGACTATTTCAACCATGGAAACATTGGAGGATTGCCACTCTCGGATGGAGATGTTGATGCGTTATCGGAGAAATCGTTGACGGGTTTATCAGATTGCTTGGAGGCCAAGATTCAGGCTCTAACGGAAAGAATTGAATCGCTCAAGGGAAATCAAGCAATGCCCTCGTTTGATTTTCTTATGTCTTGAGTTTTGAATTTATTTTCTGTATATGCTGCGTTTGCAATTTGCTGTTGCTGAATTGAGAGATTAATTGAATGGGTCATAATGTGGCCAAGTCGGTGTTAGGTTTAATTTCCTCCTTTTAGTTTTCTTGTGTTCTGTAATTCTGTTTTGTACTATGTTATGTTTAGTTTAATTTTAATGAAGGTCCCTTTTTTCATTGAAAATAAAGTTGCGGATTATCAGTAATGTAAGCATGCTATAAAACTGTTGGTTTTGTTTATAATTAGAACCCCATGTTCTAGTCCCCAAATTTTTTATTTAAAAAAAAAAATAAAAAACCAAGTCACTACTTGCATGACTATGAAATTGACACACTAATATGGTACCTTTTTTTTTTTTTTTTTTTTTTTTTTTTTTTTTAAGTTAACCAAAAGAAACAAAAACATTCAGATAGAATTTTTAAAAGTGTTACATAATTTCTGTAGCATTTCTTTAGTTCCCATTTGATGAAAAACTTTACTCGTTTATCAATTTGAGAATAAAATCAATTGGAAAGAAGAGGAAAGAGCTTAATAAGCAAATTGTGTCCTGTGTAAGAGCTCAAGGTTTCAAATCCATGGCTCTTCTTGACATTGAAAAGTAGACACATAAATTAATCAGAAAAGGAAGTACCAATGAGTTTTGACTAGAATTAATAATATTGATATTAGCATCCAAAAATCACAAATTGGCCATCACTATTAATGTCAATCTTGCAGTAGCATTTCTCTTTGGACTCGTTTTTATAATCGAAAAAAAAAAATAGTGAGGAAAAACTGACTAATTTTACAAAGTTGAAGATATGTTACTCTACTGCACTTGAATGCTTAGGAGAAATTCTCCACATCTGTTCCAAAACTCCGACTAAGTTCTCAAGCTGCTGAAACGACAAGGTCGACAAGACAAAGTGCTGAGTTTCTGGTGGCGAAACTAAGAGAGAATGCCAGCCTCACCCTTTCGAAAATAGAGTCGCTTAGCAAGGCTACTGAGAAGTTCCCGGCTGTGCAGAAAGTGGCTAACATCAATGCAAAATTACATGTTTATTTCTGCCCAAGTCTTCCAATGAGGAAAAGAGATTTCTTTCAGTACCGCATTATGGGAACCGACTAGTATGCTATGATCTTGGTCTTTGAGAGTGGAGGATCAAAACTCAAAAGCAATTGCCTCAACCAAAGGAGGACGTCACAGGTACTCCCCACCGGACCCTCACAACAGACAGAATGAATTTTAGAACCAAATACAAGCAATTTGAAACCGAAGACTGTCAAAAATAACACACTGCACAATGGGATTATTGCATTTTCTTGTAATCAAGAACGAGCTCTGAGTCTACAATCAAACCTGAACGAAAAAAAAAAAAGAAAGTTGAATTGAATGTTCTGGTCTCTTCACTGTGGCGTTATTACTTCTTCTTTAAACATTACTATACATAAAATGTAAAGAAAGATTAATAGCTTCAATGGCCACTAATCGCACTTAATAGAACTGTAAATGTGGTGGACAAAGCAAAAAGTAGCCACAAAACCAACAGTGCCGAAGACCAAGAAAAAGCCATAGCTGCTGCAAGCCATGTATCCAAAAACGAACGAGATTTGCATGGAACCAGACCACTCTGATTCAGCAAAGTAGTAATATATGCAGTAGCCATAAACGTACAATCCAATTGATCCACCGCGAAGAAAAGACCTGAGAGACATAGATGCTTATAATCAGTTCAGCAAACTAAGAATCGACTAGTTGTAGAGTTACTAATAGTAAATTTAATGACCATAAAACTCTTTGTAGGAAGCACCATCGGACCCGCAAATGTAGACTAGCAAGTGCGATGACATTGTTACACTACTTGTGCAGTTAAGTATAAACAAATACTTTCTTATTAGTCGAGTGTAATGATGAAAAAAAAGGATTGAAGATCATTTTTTTTAGACAAAAGTTTTTGTATTATGACAAACACCCTGATAGTAATGCCAAATCCAAGCAAGCATTACACTTCAGTTTAGTCATAGCATTCGAGCAAGCGAGCTGCTTGCATCTGTGTGCTTACTGTTGACGGTTTCAAACCGATTAAAAGTATTTTGGAGAAAGAAGGATCAGTGACCTTCAATTCCTTATCGACATTATGCGAACGACTGAAAACCAGATTAAAATATCATGGAAAACAATTATAGGAGACAAAGAAAGAGTAAAAGAGAAACAAGAATTTCAAACAATGATTTACGCATGACAAAAACAAACCTAAACTAGCAAAACTGCAGGAACTTTATAAAGAAAATGAGTACCTCCACCACCATTTATAATCTTCAGCAACAAGCTGGCGCCACGTGCAAATGGCATTAACTAAACCGACGGTGATTAGAAGAAGAATGAAGTTGGTAAACAGGATCGTGTAGACGACATAGTTCCTAAGATCCTTGTTCCTAAGATCCCACAAGCGCATAATTACATTTTTAAGCTCATTGTTGATTAAATGAAAGGAAACAAGCCCAGCCAATGCCATCTGAGGAAGAGTACGCCTGTACCAGGGAAGCGGCGGAATTTCTCGGGGCACTTTTGCGATTTGGAAAGGAGCTTGCAACTCAGCCACAATATTCTGGCGAATGTCTTGAGACCCGACCTTAAAGCTACTTTTGCCAATAATTCCTCCCAGTACAAGCAATGGAAATGTGCTAATGCAAATGAGAACTAACACGACGATTGTGCTTAAAGGCAGGCCTACAGATGCTTTATAAGAAGTAGCTACTGAGTTAAGAAGGCAAAATGTAAGAAGCAGAGGTCCACTAAAAAGACATCCAGTTAGAAGCAGATTTCTGAACTGTCATAACAAAGTCGGAAATAGAATAAGTGCACCAACTTATGCTTGTAGAAGAACCAAAATCAAACATTCAAAAGAAGCAGAAGAGAAAGCCTGCGAACATACCCAATTTGTCCCCTCAAGCTGACAATAAAACGAAGTTGCTGTCTATCCCGCAATACCAGAAGTAATTGCATATATTATTATCAATGCAGTCAATAAACGTCCGCCGTTGTATGGATTAAATATGTCAAATATCCCAAGTAGCAGAACGAGTACGGTACTTGGAAAGCATGCCAAGAAGAATGAAACATGTCAGTTTACCAACTCTCCCAAAAACTTAAGCTAGTTTTACATGCTAACACTCCCCCCTAACACCCAAAATTTATTAAAGGCCCAATCCTGTGATGAGAATTCGGGACTCCCAACTTTGATAACAGGTTAGTTTTACCAATTCTCCCAAAAACTTAAGTAATTAGGAAGTACATCTGAGCTTAGTAGTATGGTGTAGTAAAATCTCTAGATACTTACAGTGTAAACAATTGAGTACCACAACCAAGTGCTGCAGAAAGTAAAGACTTGTGACCGGGGTACGTAAACACGTCGTCTCTGATGTACTTCCATTCTCTTTCTTCTCAGCTATTAACAAATCCCTCATCTTCCAAACCCCTTCTGCATTCATCAACCAGAAAACACGTAAGAAACAGGAGGAGAAATAATAAACAGTTGAGCATTCACATGATACTTACACCGTCAGATCCTTCCTAACGACACGCATGTAATATATCACAAGGAAACCAGCGAACAAGAGAAGGGTAACACATGAGTTCAACACTAAAACCAACGGAGTTGCTTGTTATGCGGTGCCATTGAAGATAGTGAGTACTTTTCCCTCCTTTTCTCAAATGGAGTGTCCATTTCCTTCCGGAACACGGAATAAACGAACTTTACAAACGTTTCCTTATCCTCGGTTAGGTCCACCGCTGCTCCAGTGTATACAGCCACAGGATATACATGAACTTTGATCTCGATCACGCGACCCTTGTTGAAAAGAACGTCAAAGCAAATGTGTGTGTAAAGAAAATACTTGTAGTTATCCAATATCCCTTGCTTGTGAACTTCCCCGACAAATTCCCATATCGGCAAGTCGTCGTCATAGTACATTTGCAGGTAGTAATCTCTTTTGATTGCTGTTCGGAACCGGGAAACTTCTTCCTTGGTCAAATTTTTGGTACACGCGACTTCCGCAAATTTCTCTACTAGAAACTGGAGTTTGTAAGGAGCATTGACAGGACGATCTCCACTCAACGCCTCTCCGAGTGTTTGCTTTCGCTCTTCGATACGATCTGCCATTAGCATAGACCAAATAGTATCCAAAAAACAGTAAAAAAAAATGATAAAACTTGCAAAAGGAACATATTACATGAAACTATAATGCGAGTTTTAAGATAAAAACCTGGTCGACAGAAGGGAAGATCAAAATAGTGGTATGTTTCACTGAACATAGAAGGAACAAAGAACAGATTAATCCATATCATATGTACATACATATATAGAATAAATACAGAAATTTAAAACATTGGTAGTTAACAATATACGGTTGACATTGAGTGGAAAAAATTGACCTGGGATTTCGAAAGGGACCAACTTTATTGACATATAAAGGAACAGGATCTCCAGCTTTATAACGGTGGGGTGTTTTGCATCAGATCTCATTTGGGTTCCACATTGCATTATTACAACACTTACCATAAGAACAAGTTCTACAAGTTTCTCCATTTTTTATTTTTTATTTTTTATTTTCACTTTTTGCTTCTTCTTCTTCTTCTTCTTCGAGATAAGTGAGAGACAGACAAATGTTGCAAATACATATACAAATCAGTCAATCGTTGACTTTTGGGTCGCGTTGACTTTTGAAGATTCCCGTATTGCATCGTAGTACTTTCGATTCAGCAAAGAGGGAGATGCCAAGGTCGGTATCGAATTCGAATGGGCATAGACTCCATAGGGAAATATCAAACATAGAGAAATGCCGACATAAAAGGAGTAACTACTACTTTTACCTAAATAAGTCAACCAAACATTCCTCTGCTGAACGTGTTTAGAATGTGATTTTTAAATTGAAATTGGTTAATTTTTTAAAATTAATTATAATTTTTGTTGATTAAAAAAAAAGATAAAAATTGATATGAAAACTTAGATTTGAAAGGGAGAGCCTGCAAATAATATATATTAAAAATATTTTAACTAAATAAAATTCATCAAATAAATAATTTATTTAGCATGCCTTTCAAAACTACATTTATCCTATATTATATTCAAATATAATACAATAAATACAATTTGCGTTTTGATATTTTCTTCTTATATTTAAATATAGCTTGTGTTTGAGTTGTTAGTGAGATAGAATATATGATGTAATTGATAAAAATAAATAGAAAAATAGAATGATAAATGATAATTATATTGGTTACTATTAAATGTATTTGTATTTAAATTAAATTTATAAGATATCTAAACACACGTTACAGTACACTCGGATGCAATGTAAACTGCGGGGGTGTTTGGTGTGTAAGTTTGAGTTAAGATTTGTAAGTTTAAATAGTAAATTTTTTTGAATTTTTTTGAATTTTCAGAAAAGACAAACAACTTTTTGGGGAAAAAGACAAAAAACATGATGAAAAAAGTACAGTTTAGTTTAAACAGAGTTTTTTGCCAAACAAGGCCGCAGTGTGTATTCAACCGCGACATTAGTTCTTGTAGATTTACTATTTACTTAGTAAATTTAGTAAAATTTTTATTTAACTAGTAAATTTTTACTATTTATTCGAAAAACTTTTGAAAGAATAACATAAAATTAAAAACAAAAAAAAAATAGCAAGGGGATCACATTCCTTAATTTATACAGTTCAAAAACATGAACATCATTTCTTAAAAAACTTTGGGTGATTTGAAAAATAAAATTATCATCAGACTACACCTATCACTAGATAATATATCATAGTTAGTCTTATTGGCGATGTAATTAGGTTGTACATGAGGACTACCAGAGATAAATAGCATAATAATAAAAGTTGACATAATTAAATTGTGGAAGTATATAAGCTTTCATTTGGCTACCATTTTATATCTAAAATTTTCATATCAGTTTTAATCTTTTTCTGAAAAGTTAATAAAAATTATGTTGAGATTTGAGGTGATTATCAAATATTGATTGAAATGATTCTTTATGATTATTTTTAATTTTCATATTGATTGATTATAATATAGGAAATTTAAATTTATTTGTATTAATTTTCATATTTGGAAATAGGAATTTCTTAAATATAGAATATTTGATATCTTTGGGTAACTTATCCGTTTTTGTACTTCTAAACTTGTATTTATATAGGAGCACATTGATAGTTCTCCTCACTAGTTAATCTTCTATGCATTCCTAGCCTGTGGATGAAACCACGTTAATCCTTTGTCTTCTTCTTATGCCTTTTACTTTCTTCTTATTATTATTTTTTAATTTTTTCAATAGTATCAAAGCCAACACAACCAAATCTTTTAAAGGCTATTGTGAATCCATCGTGTACGAGGTGTCATCATCACATCCATAGCCGAATTCGCTGTTGAACCATCATTGATGTCGATCGCCATCGTCCAAAATGGATGGCCAACTTGGAGTCTTATGCTTTTGTGAATGCATTTGGTCGAATATCTTAACTAAATAGGTATTATTCATCTCAGTGCACATGGAATTTCAAATGTGTAAATAAGAAGAAAAAAAAATGAGAGAGAGAGAGTGAGAAAGAAAGAAAAAAAAAAGCTTATTGAAAAAAAAAAAGACAAAAAAATGAGGAAAAAATTCATAGCATTTGTTTTGTTTTTTGGAGTCTTGCAACCATGAAAAAGATAAAAGAAAAAGAAAACAAATTTTATTGAAAAAAAAAAGATTATTTTTTAACCCTTTAATTCCTCTTATCTCTTGTTTCCATGATCCTTTTCCTTTTGATCCCATTCACAATTGATCCTAATGATCTCATTGAATCTAATTGAAGTATGTGCTATGAAGTTCCTATGAATTTAAGCCTGACATGTGACACTTCAAAAATTGAAGCATGTGCTATGAAGCTCATATAAATCTGAGTCAAGCATGTGAAAGTTCTGAAAATCAATATGTTATGATATTCATGTGAACTTGAACTAGACATATGAAATTTCCAAAGTTATTCTCGAAATATTTAAGGCAAGTTGGTATGCACTAACTTGAGGGTGAGTGTTAAGATTTGAGGTGATTGTCAAATATTGATTAAAATTATTTTGTGATTCTTTTTAATTTTTAAATTGATTGATTGTGATAAAAGATATTTAAGTTTATTTGTATTAATTTTCATAATTAGAAATAGGAAATTTGTTAATTATAGAATATTTGTTATCTTTGGGTAATTTTTCCGTTTTTGTACTTGTAAACTTGTATTTATATGGGAGCCCTTTCATAGTGCTCCTTACTAGTGAATCTTTTCTCTATTCCTCGTCCGTGGATGAAAGGATATCAGTCAGTTGTCTTCTTCTTCTATATTTAATTTTCTTATTATTTATTTATTTATTATTTTTCAAGAAATTATAATTAGTTTTTGTAAAATCAATCAAGTTTAATTTAAAAATTCAATATCAAACTTGTACACCAAACGTAAGCTATACTCACCCCTCATTCACATGATTCGGCCCCGTTTGGAGTCTTGTTTAAAACACTTTTCCAAACAATATTTTTTGTCATTTTCCTCCAATTTCACTATTTACTTTTCCAAACATTTTCAAAAAACTTAAATTTTAAAAGTCTATAATGTTATCATTTTAAGTCAAAATGAGATGTTTTTTTTCCACATTGTATAGAATTTCAAGAAAAAAGAAATAAGATCCATATTTTTTTTTTCTGAACACGTGTCAAATTTGTACATTTTTTCATATCAAACAATTTATTTTTACCTCATATACATTTTTAAAACTCAAATTATCTTTTAACTTTCAAAAACACTATCTCCAACCAGCCCGAAATCAATCGTTGGCCATTGGGTGCACCAACTAATAGGTGGGGTCTATTAATAGCCAATGACTTGACAAATGAAAAAAACAAAACAAAACAAAACAAAACAAGGAAAAAAAAAATAAAAAAAAAGGAAGAAGAAGAGGAAAATCTAGAAAAATGTAGCACGATAGGTACCTTAAAAACATATTTGTAATTTATATTTGACATCTTTTGAATTAAGTTGTGTGCATTCATTTCTGTTATTCATATAACAATTTGCCTATAATTATAGGACTAGCAAATGTTGTAAGAACATGTTACCAACTTACTATAATTAAATTTTTAGATCATGCGTATAAGTTATTTGTGTTAAAAGATATAATTTCAAATTATTTATTATGAATCAACGATTCATGGTCGATAAATTTTAAAGTTAGGCACTTTATTTTTTAAAGATTTTGATATTAATTATTTCCGTTAAAAATAGACTAATATCACATACATTATAATAGTGATTACAAAATATAGAAAAAAAGAAAACGAATTTATGGAACCCGATTACAGTAGAGTTCGAATGTTTTTAGTAATTCTGCGTAAGGAATTAAATTATATTATTCATGGTTATCTACAAAGTAATCCTAACCCTTCACGATTAATGAACTTGTATTCATATATAATTATGTCTTTTTACTTTTTTTGTTTTTTGATGGACTTGTATTCACATAGCTTTTTACTTGTCGATTGATGAGCAATATAGAGATTAGGAAAAAAAAATTTATCATCTTAGAGACGTGATTAGATTTTATGGATAGTGTTTTGTATATGGCTTTTTTCCATTAGTATATCCTAAACTTATCATATAATTATAATTTACCTACTAAACTTTTAATTTTGATAATTTACATCTTGAACTTACAAATATATGGCAATTTACACTCTATTGACAATAATATTAATCTTTTAAAGGAAATTGATATGTGATTTGTACATGGGTTGTTAATTCATATAATAAATAATCATTTTTTATCTTTGTTAATTAATAATCTATATATAAGTGAAGTATCAATTTTCATTAAAAAATCAATATCGTTTATCAATGGGGTGCAACATACTACAAATTTGTAAGTTCAGGGTGAAAATTGCCAAAATTAAAAATTCAGGGTCTAAATTGCAACTCTTAATAAGTTTTGGGTGCACCAATATAAAAAAGCCTTTATATATAGGTTTACTCTCGTGTCCGGCACCCCACACCAGACACGAACAACACTTATATCAGTTAGTCTCTTAGGTTGTACCAGGTAGTCACTTGGGTTATATCGGTTGATTTCTTGGGTTGTCCCCTCTCTATCTTTCTCCCCTTCGGACGGCCGGATGCCAGACGAGAGATTATTCCTATATATATATACTCTCTCCCTCTCCTTCCCCCTCCACGTCGAACGGTCGGATGCCAGACTGGAGAATATTTCTATATATATATATAAATAGATATTATGGTTAGTTGGGAACATTGTTCCTAGAAATGAGATTCACAGCTTCATAAAGACATTTCAATTGGTATAATTCAATTCTTTGATTAATGGGATCTCAAAACTATTTGTGTAGTCAATATCAAATAAATCAAAATTATCATTAGATCTAGTAATACACTACAAAATGAAATGATACTCAAGGATGAAGACACGATTAGAGAGGTTTAATGAAATTTATCTACCTATAATTATGAACATTATTGTAGAAAGTTAAACTAATTTAAATTATACACATGCATTATCATTATTTAAAAAAAAAATAGAGAGCGATAAACATCTTAAATCATTAGTTGGGAATAATTATCATCAAACATATTCCTTAATGATGATCCAAGCAGTTAGCCAACATCTGAATTTTTTTTAAAAGAAATTAAGCCTTGAACAAAATGTTCATAAATATATATCCTTGAATGCACCGCAAATATTTTTTAGGGGAGCATAAATTAAATAAAAAATTTGAACCAAAACCACAATGCCAAATTTTTTTTTAACTATTGTTTATCGATTTGAAGTTTTTGCCTTCTGAATAAACTAAGTTTTTAATAGAGTTTACAATTCGAAAGAATTTTACATAATAATACAATATGAAATTATTATTAAATTATGTTCGTAATCATAAAATATTTTAATATTTAAAAATATATTTCAAGTTATTTTAAAAATACTTGATGTCTGTTTTTGGAATTTTTTTTTAATTTTTATGTTTTTAACTGTACAAATAATTTTCATAAGCTATTTAAAAGTGGTTATGCCTCGCTTAAATTTTTTTCTTCATCAAACACGTGAGGGATGAATTTGAATTACAATTTATATGAAAAATATTTTTATAGTTTCTATTTTTTAATAATATAGAATTAAATTAGAAAATCATTAAAAGAAAAAAAACCAAAATAATGTAATTAACCATTTTTTTATCCTCTTCCCTAGCAAAATGAATTATTAGGGCTTGTTTGTGAGAGAATCAGAACAACAAGTTCAAAACTTATTTCATTTTTTCTTTAATTTAATACTACTTTTCACTATTTATATTTTCAAATTCCAACAGTAAATTGAAACTTTAAAAGTAAGCTCTCTTTTTTTAATTATATTATAAGTCCAGATGAGATGATTTATTTTAATTGCATAAAATTTCTAGATAATCAAAATATTATTCATATTGATGTTTTTTCTGGAACACATTTCATGTTTTTATAAATTTTCACTTCAAATAGTTTCTTTTTTCAACCAAAATACATATTTTCAAAACTCATATTAACTTTAATCCAAATAGGATTATATATAAAAATGTCATAAATTTGATACGTTCTTATATTTATACCCATTAAAATATTAAAATTAATAATTTTATTATTTTATGATTTAAAATTATCAATTTTTAATATTAAAATTAATAAAATTATAATAAAATATTCTAAATATAACTCTCCGTTTACTTTTCTCCTTCAAAAATATCTCCAAAACCTCCTTAACCCAAAAGAGAAACACGAGGAGGTGCGAGTGCGACTTGCGAGCTGCTCTAGACGTAAATAAGACAAAAACGGTGGCCAAAAATGAAATAAACAAAACCCTCAAAAACAATTAAAAATAAAAAAATAAAAAAAGAAAATCTACACATCGGACTCGTTTATTAGTCGCACTTCCTTCATTTCCTTGTGAAGAGAAGTTCTACATCTCTTGTTTTATTATCCTTCCAAACTCCATTGACGACTGAGGAAGAACCATGAAGGACTCCTTCTCGATTCTGGCTATGGCGGTTCTGATCGCCTGCCTCGCCCCCTCCGTAACCTCCGATGGCTCCGATCACCGGTACAAGGACTCGGATCCTGTCCCCCTCTACGCCAACAAGGTCGGCCCCTTCCACAACCCTAGGTAATTCCTTCCTTCTCTCTGACCCGATCCGGTATTCGGATCTGACCTCTCTCTCGTCGGATCTGAAGTCTCGGTGTTTGGATCTGAGGTTTCGGTCTTCGGATCTGAAATTCGGATCCTACGGGTTTCTGTTTCGGTGGCATTTACTTTAATGATTGTTTGAGATTCGTCCTCTTTCGGAGTTGTTTATGGTCTGATTTTAAGAAATTTTTTTGGAAATGTGATTTGATCTGGAAATGGAAGTGGTAATGTATAATGACGGACCTATAAGTCGAATTGGAAAATGGTGTTTTTTGATCATCGATTTGGTTTTTTTTTTTTTTTGTTTAATTATTTACTAATTTGATCTGGATTTCAGATTTATTTGGAAATTTGTATTTAATGGGAAGTGGAACTTATGCTTGTATGTTATTATGCTGAATCTTGTCTTGTTTAATGTCGGAATGCGCTAATTTTGGTTATTTATTCATTTATTTTTTCTGGTTGTCTTGGTTCAGTGAGACGTATCGCTACTTCGATCTGCCTTTCTGTTCTGGAGGTATGTGTTTTATGTTCGAATTCCGATTTGATTGTGTTTTGTGTTCGGCCTTTATATTCAAACAATCTTTAAATTTCTGTTAATGCATTGAAAATGAACGTTCCATAATTTGTATGTCTTCCTCAAAATTTGTTTTTTGCTTATAAAATTTTGAGCTGCTATCGTGTTTCTTCAAACAAATCATACATCTAGAAATATTAAGAAAGGGTCTCCAACCTGGAGTTTTAGGGAAATGTTTTTCAGTTTGCAGTTTCTGGAATCCAGACTAAAGATCGATGATAGGAATCGTGCAACTTGAGCTTTTCAATGTCAAATTTAGTTGCCTAAAGTTTTCATTATGCAGAAGTAAAATATAGGAAGCTGGGAATAAAAATTATCTGGTTTCTTTTTGTTATTTCGTCATTAAAATGTTATGATCCATTGGGTATCAGAGAAACTTTTTCTATAGGAAACGTTTTTGAGCAATAAATAAAAAGTAAAACAGTATTGAGGAGTAAAATATAGAAACACTATTTTGAATTTCTCTTGGTTTCATTGATACAAATGATAGGTGATGTTAAGGAGAAGAAAGAAGCTCTTGGAGAGGTATTGAATGGAGATCGTCTTGTTAGTGCTCCTTATAAACTTGAATTCAAAAAAGACAAGGAATCTGAAGTTGCTTGTACAGCAAAGCTGACAGCGGAAGATGTTGCTAAGTTTCGAGATGCTGTAAAAAAGGATTACTACTTCCAAATGTATTATGATGACTTGCCGATCTGGGGTTTTATTGGAAAGGTTGATAAGGAGGGAAAAACTGACCCAAGTGAATACAAGTACTTTCTCTACAAGCATCTTCATATTGAAATTCTCTACAACAAAGATCGTGTAATTGAAATCAGTGCTAAGATGGATCCGCAATCTGTTGTAGACTTGACTGAGGATAAGCAGGTTGATGCTGATTTCACGTACACTGTGAAGTGGAGGGAAACAGATTTTCCTTTTGAGAAGAGAATGGACAAGTATTCACAATCTTCTTCACAGCCACATCACCTGGAAATTCACTGGTTCTCAATCATAAATTCATGTGTTACAGTGCTACTATTGACTGGTTTCCTTGCAACAATCCTCATGCGGGTTCTGAAGAATGATTTCATGAAGTGAGATTTTGTTTGTTAAAGTACATAAAAATGTTCACAAGTACTTGTGGCTCTTCATTTTACTTTTTCAACTTATAGAAATTCTTCTATTTCTTCAAAGGTATGCACAAGATGAGGAAGCTGCTGATGACCAAGAAGAGACAGGATGGAAGTACATCCATGGTGATGTTTTTCGGTTCCCGAAGTACAAGTCTTTATTTGCTGCTGCCCTTGGTTCTGGAACACAGTTGTTCACTCTGTAAGTTTTTGTAATATGTTTCCTCTCTACGGACAAAATTTGTGTTTATCTAGTGTATCTACTAACCATGATAACCTGCCTCTTTTATGCAATGTTCAGCACTGTATTCATTTTCATGCTTGCACTGGTTGGTGTATTTTACCCATACAATAGAGGAGCTCTATTCACTGCTTTGGTGGTCATATATGCGCTCACGTCTGGAATTGCAGGATACACAGCAACTTCTTTCTATTGTCAGCTGGAAGGAACGAACTGGGTAAATATGGATACAATTTTCTATGCAATGACTATCATATCTAGTTCGATGTTTATGGAACAATGTGGTTGATCCTTCCTAACTTGTTTCTATTTTGAATTTTTCTGGTTGACAGGTGAGGAATCTGTTGCTTACAGGGTGCCTATTTTGTGGGCCTCTTTTCCTCACTTTCTGTTTCCTTAACACCGTTGCAATTGCTTATAGTGCAACTGCAGCTCTTCCATTCGGAACTATTGTCGTAATTGTTCTGATCTGGACATTAGTAACATCACCTTTACTTGTGTTGGGTGGTATTGCTGGGAAGAACAGCAAAGCTGAGTTTCAAGCACCTTGCCGCACAACAAAATATCCTCGAGAGATTCCACCTTTGCCTTGGTACAGGGGTGCTCTTCCTCAGATGGCAATGGCAGGGTTCCTTCCTTTCAGTGCTATTTACATCGAGCTTTACTACATATTTGCAAGTGTATGGGGTCACAGGATCTACACCATCTACAGCATTCTATTCATCGTTTTCATCATTCTCTTGATTGTCACTGCCTTTATCACTGTGGCTTTGACCTACTTCCAACTTGCTGCTGAAGATCATGAATGGTGGTGGAGGTACACACGTATTCTTGTATTATTTTCTGTTCTTTTTTACTGACAATTTCTGTGTTGCAATCAAATGCTTCTTATTTTCTGCATTATCTTAGACATCTTTTTTACTTAATAGTTTAAAAGAATATAATTCTCCTGGCTAGAAAAAGTCAAAACAAGGAAAAGAAAGAGAAATTATGGTGAAAAGAAGAAATATAATATAATTTCCATTCCATAAGTGCTTTGCTTAGAAATACATGAGCTGTTAGGTGATTTAGAGCGTGATGGAAGACCAAGGAGTTGAAATAATTCACTAGTGAATAAGGTAACATAGGTTTTGACAAAGTGGCCTATTTAGTTCAATTAACCAGCAAGTAAATTTACTCGTTCAATAACAAAACTGGAAATGAAAAATTTCACTTGTAATTGTTTTATTTTATTTTTCTTGTTATTAGGAATTCACTTATAATATTCTCGCTCTTGCATGTACATTTTGGATTGTTTATATTACAATTTCCAGATTAGGCTTAAAGCTACTGTATTTTGTACTAGAATGTATAGTAGTATTGACGCTAGAAGGAACCTTTTACTCTTTTGTAAGTAGTATTTTTGCTACAATAGATTACTATCCTGTTTTGGCTATGATGCTTTCTTGGGTTATGCTTTATGGTACATTCCTAAGAGCCTGGTCTTGGTGCAACAAGTAGTAAAAAGTCACTTGTCTGATTAATTTGCGAATTTGTTTTAGCTTGTATCTGTGGTACCTAGTTATTGTAGCTACTTACAAATGATACTAGCTTTGTTCAAAGCCCGGATGAAGCATTGTGCTCAATTTTGCTTGTCGTTTAGGTAGAAAGTGCACAGGTAAATAGTCTTGTATCGGTTGTAGGGTGGTACACCAATATTTGTTATGCCAGTCTTTTTGCATGCTAGGACTAAGAAACGTTTAAAGCAAACGATTCAATATATTAAATATTTATGGGGGCAGACAGGTTGCGGTGGTAGTTTCTCTATATTGTCTGAGCTTGTTCTCATTTTTTTAAATATACTCAAGCTTTTGTTTAGATTTTCAAGTGGTGTCTAGTATAATGTTCAGTAATCAGTAGCTTTGAATGCAAACTAGCTTGCTTGGCTGCTTTTCTCTCTCTCTTTCTGTTGACTAGAAGTTCTATTGTTTTTTACCTCTCTTATTGGGCATGTATGATCAAGTTGTTTACTGTTATATTTGCAAAAGAGTCTGTTAGTTTCTTCTCGGAGCTATCCTAGTGATGTTTATTCGAACCAGCATTTAATTCATCCTCTTATGCCGCACGAGGGCGCCGCCCCCGCCCTTTTTTTTTTTGTTTACTTGACTTTGTCTAACAACTGTTGGACGTAATTTTGTGCTCATGCCGAAAGTAGCGCAACTGCATGAGCTGTTTCGTAAGTAACATGACATTAGAGATCATCTTTTACTTAGCCTTCTCTTACTCTTAAACTATGGATGAACATTTTGGGAAAAAAAAAAAAAGGTAATATACCAGACAGTCAAATTGCACAGGATTTCGTTTCCCTCCATGTAGACTATATATAGCTTCTGCAATGATACAAGTAGAGTTATTTTCATTCGAATACATTCTTTGATGGCAAGTCAACACAATGATGCTATATATATATATATAGTTATATACACACTCTCATAATATTATAGCAATATAAAATGAAATAATATGATAGGTTTCTAAAGGGACATCCATGTGCTGGTCAGTTTTTGGTTTTGTTCTCTTTAGTTGGTGTACGTGCATATGTTTATTCTCAACTCACCCCATGCTCTTGATTTACTGTAGGTCTTTTCTGTGTGGTGGATCAACTGGCCTGTTTATCTATGCCTACTGCCTATATTACTACTATGCCCGTTCGGATATGTCTGGCTTCATGCAAACCTCGTTCTTCTTCGGTTACATGGCTTGCATCTGCTACGGCTTCTTTCTCATGCTCGGGATGGTGGGTTTCCGTGCCGCTTTGCTCTTTGTTCGCCACATCTACAGGTCAATCAAGTGTGAGTAAGGCGGTGGTCAATCATGCTGATAGAACCGTCCCCGTTTCTTCTTCTGCTTCGTGGAGGAAGGTCTATGATTTTTGTTACGTGGTAGGATATAAAAGTGCATTACGAAACCAAGAAAGCAAACTTCCACTGAATTTGTTCTTTTGGAACCTCTGTTTGTGCGTTTGCTTCAGGGCTTGGAAGTTATTGGGCTCTACTTATGTTGACTGTATGTATACGACGTTAATGTGGAGAACAGATTGTACAACCACATTTTACCTTACTCTCCGAAACCGAAACGACTTTTTCCTTGTTAGCAAAAGTACCCAGTATTTTTCTTTTTGCACCCATTTTTTCTTGACTCAAGTAGATTATGTTGACTTAATAGTTCTTCTCTTACATGCAATTTGTTCCAGACTCAACTCAAGGAGATTATTTTGAGATAGTAAAAAGCAAAATAAGAGAGAAGTTGGGCCAAGGGCCTTCTTTCTCGGGTGTTAAATTTTGGCGCCATTGGGAACAACCACTCCATCTCCATTTCTGTGGGCCCAATTACTTTCGCGGTTGTCGAGCTAGAACAATGTTATTGAGCACTAGTGGTGTTAGGCACTGCTCGCTAATAAAATGTAGGCCCAAAGATGAGACTAGCCTTATGTTTGTGATGGTGTTTGTTTCTTGTGGTATCTTTTGCAATTTTCGAGACGCTATGAAGTTTCAAATCTAAGCGTATCGTGTGGTGGCTCTACAAGCTGACTGATCTTTTCCAATTCTCTGAAGGACTACTCCAAATAAAGTTGTTTGTTTTTTCTTGCCCCTAGCTTCGAAAGTTGAAGGTGTTATTTGAAATAGTCAGTGATATTAAGGAGTATCCAAAAGGACACTAGATTTTAAATTCACTGACCGAAGAGGTCAAAAGTTGTTTGGGGACGACAAACTCAAATTTTTTCAAGGAAAAAAAAAAAAAAAGAAAGTAATTGACTAAAATGGTCCCTAAACTCTTTAAAAAGTGATGATTTGATCTCTTTAATTTTGACCCAACAATCCTTAAACTCCCAAAACATCTGCAATCTTGGTTATTATTGTCTAATTTCGTAAAATTTATAATGAAAACTTATAATTGACCATCACATGACCCTCTTGAAAATAATAAAACACCATCACACACACACCCACATATATATATATATATATATATAATTTTTTTTTTCTGACCCTCACCAACTTAACCTCACCCACCCACCCACCCACCCAATCGCATTCCACCGGTCTTCTCATTCACAAATTTTTCCAAGAGAAACGATTGGCAGCTTTCATCTTTTGTACTGGCTTGGAGAAGGACAGTCTCACATGGAGCATGGCATCATAGAGAGGGCGCACAATGCCATATTGGGACCCAGGCTGCAGTGAGATTGTCACCAGGGTAAATTATGAGCTATTAGAATATGATTTCTTGTCTTGATTTGTCGAATCAAAATTTTACCTTTACTGTAAAAGCAATAATTCATTTATCTACATCTTGGATATTATAACAACAAAACATATCAGCAGCTAGAACTAGGCAAGTGTACTAGAAAATTGAGAAACCACCACGATGTCAAGTTCAAGTACTATTCCTGAGGTTCCACTAACCTTCTCTTTCAAGAAGACCATTCCGGTGGTGGGATTCGGCACCGCTGAGTACCCTTTCGGCGCTTCAGCTCACTGCATGAAGGAGGCCATCCTTGATGCTATCCGAACTGGATACCAACACTTTGATTCTTCCGGTGTTTACCAGTCGGAGCAGTATCTTGGACAGGCTGTGAAGGAGGCTCTCAGCCTTTGCCTCATCAAGTCCCGGGACGAGCTCTTTGTCACTTCAAAGCTTTGGAGCAGCGAGGCGCACCGTGACTGTGTCCTCCCTGCGTTACAGAAAACACTCATGTACGTTCATAAAGTGTTTCACCATGTTCTCTCAATCATTTGTTTATTTTTAAGTAGTTGTATTTTTTAGCATTTGTGTCACAAAATTGAAAAAGAGAATTGGCATAAGTATTCACACACATAATAAAAATAATTAGGATTTCTTAAAAAAAAAAAAGATATTAAATGAACTATAAGAAGTAGAAGTAGAATCAAAAGCTTCTTATAACAACTCCTTTATATTTACATTTATATATATATATATATATATATATATATATATACGAGCTTATTCCATGTTGCTATGTATTGGCCAATAATTTTTATCCTTTTCGTGAAAAAGAAAATAACTGCATTTTAGTATCATAGCTAAAATATTATGTTTCAAGATGATTTGACTGTTGATTTCTATCTAATTTTTTAATCTCATTTAGTGTTTAATTAATAATATAACTAAATTGTTACTTTTCAATCGGTGATAAATAGGAAGCTTTCGATCAGGCCTTGTTTGTGTTCTCTCTTTTGGTAACTAACTATCTTCAGATTTGCTATGAAAACAAATTTCATTGTCAACGGGATTGTGCTGTAAGATCGAGAGAGAAAAGAGGTGGGCCCTATAAAATTAGTTTTTATTAAAACAAATAAAAATAATTAAATGACCAGCTGGAATTGTTGATGATGTGTATGCCACTGTTCTACACATGGATTAAGAGTTTTACAATCGTGCTAGCAACGGTCAAGTATTGGTTAGATCGCTTCAAGATGTTAGGGGCAATGTTATCGAGCACTAGTGGTGTTAAGCGTATCACTCACTATAAAAAATAGGTTTCACATCATGAGATCAATATATGAGACTCGTCTTTTGTTTGTGATGGTGTTTAGTACCGATAATACCTCAAGGCTATTTTAAGATGCTACGTGGTTCAAATCTAAATGTATCATATGGTAGCCGCCACAATAGAGACAAAAGTTAGTACTCCTTTGCAACTTGGAAAATGATTGATCTTTTATTTATCAAAAAAAAAAAAAAAAAGAAAAGAAAAGAAAAAAGATAGGTTTCACGACATGAGGCTCACCTATGTTTGTGATGGTATTTAGTATTGGTAATACCTCAAGCATATTTTGGTCAAGTATTAGTTAGAAGGTTTCAAGATGCTAGGGCAATGTTATTGAGCACCAGTAGTGTTAAGTACCACACACTATAAAAGATAGGTTTCACAGCATGATGCCCATAGATGAGACTTGCCTTTTGTTTGTGATGGTGTTTAATACTGATAATACCTCAAGCATATTTTAAGATGCTATGACGGTTCAAATCTAAACGTATCATGTGGTAACCCCCACAATAGAGACAAAAGTCAGTGCTCCTTTGCAAAGAGGAAAATGACTGATCTTTTGTTTATCAAAAAAAAAAAAAAAAAAGAAAGATAGGTTTCCCGACACACGAGGCTTGCCTTATGTTTGTACTGGTAGTACCTCAAGCATGTTTCAAGATGCAATGATGTTTCAGATGCAAACGTATCATGTACTGGCCCACAATAGAGAGGCAAAGATCACTATTTTGCAACAAGGAAAATGACTAATGTTTCAATTATATATATATATATATATATACATATGTATAAATAAGACTGATCTTTTCCAATTCCTTTTTGAAGGACTAATCCAAATAATGTTGTTTGCTGTTTCTTCCCCTATCTTTGAAAGTTGAAGTTATTCTTTGAGTTCGAGTATATATCCAAAAAGGAGACTAAGGGTTAGTTTGGTTGATAAGTCTAAACTAACATTTTCAAACTTTTTTTTGTCTTTTTCCCTAAAAGTTTTTGTCTTTTTTCCAAAAAGTTTTTTGTCTTTTCTGAAAAGTCAACATAATTTACTATTTAAACTTAAAAATCTTAACTCGAACTTACACACCAAACACCCCCTAAGATTTTTAAATTTAGTGATCCAGGAGTTAGGTTAACTATTCAATCAACAGATATTCAGCAGCCTATTTCGAATACAAGTACTCTTTTATTGAAGGAAGGGCATTCGAATTATTTCTGCCCCACAAGTTGAATTACTAATTTCAGCAATTAATTGGGCCTTCCCAGAAAGGAATAGAAAATGTACAACCTTATAACTCTAATTACTACACTATCAATAATACTATTATAATTACCCTAAAAAAGCATGGACACCTTGTGTAGTTGAACCAACATTCATCATTTAGCTAACTTAGCCTCCTCCATCCCTCGGGACCAACAGGGGCTAAAGCCAGTCATACTAAGTGGGCTCTCTCCCATCTTAGTGAAGTTACGAGGTTAGCACATTTTTTTTTCTGAATCAATCGGCCAAAGAAATGAGTTTCAAATGTCTTTGTGCATTCTTTGTCCGCGAACAGCATCGCCAGGCGGCTATAAGTTGGTATGGAAGAGCTGCTGCGTTGTTCGGCGATCAACCAGGAACTCCTACCCAACCGAACAAATGAATGCTAACTGGAAGAACTGATAATTTAGAACTTCTGAGTTGAAAATTATAATATTTGCGGAAATGACAAATCAATTTTTAGGAATTTCCAAATGGTCTAATAGAGTGATACTGTCCCTACCCTTTTCAGAGGGTAATATGAATGTTTAATTATGATATCCGACAACTCAAAGTTTGGGGACTGTAAATTCAAACAACTGGCATCTGTCTTCTTTCATCTTGATCATTTTTCAAGAGGCTATTAAGTTTCATTTTTCAAGATGCCTCTAAGTTTCAAACCTAACCGTATCTGGTGGTGGATCACACTAGAGGCAAAAGTCACTCCTTTGCAACAAGGAAGCTGACTGATCTTTTCCAATTCCTCCCCTAACTACAAGAAATTGAACTTTCAGCGACTAGATATTCCGCAACAAAAAAAACTTGGTCCCTGAAGAGAAGTTTCGGAGACCAAATTTAAATAGCAGAAAGTCAGAATCTTCAGCGATCAAATTTTGGTCACCGTAAGAGACATTTTGAGACCAAATTATTTCTTGGTTGCCAATGATAGAGTGCGAAAAAAAAAAAAAAAAAAAGGTTCCTGCGGAAGACAAATGGCGACCAAAAAAATATTTGGTGGCGGAAAAGTGATTTCGGGGACCAAAATTTGGTAGCAGTAAATCTCCTTTTGTGACCAAATTAATTTGGTCCCTGAAAATTGGTTCTCCAGATAACAAACGGTGACCAAAAAAATATTTGGTGGCGGAAAAGTATTTTCGGAGACCAAAATTTGGTAGTAGTAAATCTCCTTTTGAGACCAAATTAATTTGATCCCTGAAAATTGGTTCTCCAGATAACAAATGGCGATAAAAAAAAATACAGTTTTCTTTTTCTTTGAAGGACCAAAGATCTTTGAAGGACCAAATAAAGTTGTTGTTTTTTTTTTTTTTTTTTTACCTTTCCTTCCTTGGCCCTGGCTTTTAAAGTTGAAGGTATTCTTTGAAATAGCAAGTGATATTAAGGAGTACTCAAAAGGACACTAAATTTTAACTTTACTGACCTAAGAGTTCAAAAGTTTAGGGACCACAAATTCAAATTTTTCCAAGAAATAAAAAAGTAAAAGGCTACAATGGTTCCCAAACTCTTTAAAAGATGATGATTTGGTCTTCTTTAGTTTAGCTAACAACCCCTAAACTCCCAAAACATTTACAATATTAGTTATTTCCATCCAATCCCATAAAATGTTTTAGTGGAAACTTACAATTGACCATCATATGACCCTCTTGAAAATAATAAAATACCATCACATATAAAAAAAAAAAACTCAAAAAAAAAAAAAAAAATTGTGACCTTCACCACCGTATCCCACCCACCCACCCAATCTCATTCCACCGTTCTTCTCATTCGACCCTTAAGCACAAATTTTTCCCAAAAAAAAAAAAAAAAAAGGATTGGCATCTTTCATCTTTTTCTATTGGCTTGGGGAAGGTACTCTCTCGCATGGAGCATGGCATCATAGGGAGGGCCCATATTGGGACCAAGGGCTGCAGTGAGATAGTCACAAGGGTAAATCGATGACCTATTATAATATGATTTATTGTCTTGATTGGTTGAATCAAAATTTTTACCTTTACAGTAAAACCAATTAAGTCTTGTATCATCGGCTAGAACTAGCCAAGTGTACTAGAAAATTGAGAAAACTACTACAAATGGAAAGTTCAGGTACTATCCTGAGGTTCAACTAACTTCCTCTTCCAAGAAGGCCATTCCGGTTGTGGGACTCGGCACCGCCGAGTACCCTTTCGGTGCTTCAGCTCACTGCATGAAGGAGGCCATCCTTGATGCTATCCGAATCGGATACCGACACTTTGATTCTTCCGCTGTTTACCAGTCGGAGCAGTATATAGGACAGGCCGGGAAGGAGGCTCACAGCCTTGGCCTCATCGAGTCCCGGGACGAGCTCTTTATCACTTCAAAGCTTTGGTGCAGCGATGCGCACCGTGACCGTGTTCTCCCTGCGTTACAAAAGACACTCGAGTATGTTCACAAAGTGTTTCACCATGTTCTCTCAATCATTGATTTAATTTTTTACCAAATCTTGTTTTTTAGAAGTGTATCACAAAATTGAAAGAGATTTGGCATAAGGATTCACTTGCCCAATAATAATATTTAGTAGTTCTTTAATATTTTTCATCGTTGTTATTAAATTAAAAAAAAATCTCCCTAATGAAATTGGCTACGCATCAAGAAAGAAGGTTAAATTATCGACCACATGCATCAATTCATGATAAACAAAGAACAGAAGAGTATAGTAAATCAACTATAAGAAATAGGCATAGAATTAATATGTTAAAACTCCAGCTTCTTACAGTAATTCCTTTATATTTGTATAGACATGTACCCGTATATACATAAAAAATATATATATATATATATATATATATTATTCGTATGAGCTTATTTCCATATGTTGATATGTTTTAAGCCAATAATTTTTGTCTTAATAACTGCATTTTAGTATAATATATTTTAAGATGATTTGACTATTGATTTCTGTCTTGGGTTTTTAACCTCAGTTAGTGTTTAAATGCTAATAGAACAAAATTGTTACTTTTCAACTGGTGATAAATAGGAAACTTTCAATCACGCCTAGTTTATTTTCTCTCTTTTGATAACATCACTATCTTCAGATTTGCTGCGAAAACAATTTTCATTATCAACGGGATTTTGCTGTAAAATCTTGAGAGAGAAAAGAGAAGGCTGGGCCTATAAAATAAGTTTTTATTAAAAAATAAAAAATCAGTAAAAAAATTAAATGACCAGCTGGAGTTGTTGATGATGTATTTTCTACACATGGATCAGGAGTTTTTACGATCATGCCATTTAGCAATAATCAAGTAGTATTGAATAGATGGTTTCAAGATGCTAGAACAATACTATTGAGCACCAGTAATATTAAACATCACTCATTATAAAAGATGGGTTTCGCGATGTGATGCTCATAGATGAGACTCATATTTTGTTTGTGATGGTGTTTAATAACGGTAGTTCCTTCATATTTCAAGATATCATGACGTTTCAAATCTAACCGTATCATATATGTGATGGCCCCGCAATAGAGGCAAAAGTCACTCCTTTACAACGAGGAAAATGACTAATCTTTCAATTTTTTTATTTTTTTTTTTAAAAAAGGACTCATCTTTTCCAATTCCTCTTTGAAGGACTAATCCAAATAACGTTGTTTGTTTTTTCTCCTCCCCAGCTTTGAAAGCTAAAGGAAGGTATTCCTTGAGAGATATCCAAAAGCAGACTAGATTTTAAATTTAGTTACCTAAGAGTTAGATAAGCTATTCAATCATCAAATGATATTGAGCAATCTACATGTGTTGTTTTCAGATACCGATACCCTTTTATTGAAAGAAGGTTGCTCAAGCTTCTCCTAGGAGACTTTGACCCCACAAGTTGAATTACTAAATTTCAGCAATTAATTAGGCCTTCATAGGAAGGAATAGCAAATACTCAACCTTAGAACTCTAATTATTGCACTATCATTAATAGTACTATAATTATCCTAAAAAGCCAGAGACAACCTTGTGTCCTTGAACAATAACTATCGTTAAGCTAATCTAGCCTCCTCCGTCCTCGGGACCAACAAGGGGCTATGACCAGTCATACTAGGTGGGCCCTCTCCTGTCTTAGTGAAGTCACGAGGTTAGCACATATTTTTTTGAATCAATTGGCCATAGAAATTAGTTTCAAATGTCATTTCTGTACTTTGTTCGCCAACAGTAGCGCCAGGCGACCAAGTTGGTAACATGAATGTTTTATCATGATTTGTCAACTCAAAGTTTGGGGACAGCAAAATCAAACAACAGGCATCTTTCATCTGTCACCTTTTCCATTGACGTGGGGTTGGTACTATGTCACATGGAGACTTGCAAGTTGCATCACCCTTCAGCCCATATTTGGACCAAAATCTGCAGTGATATATTCACAAGGGAAAATCATTGAGAAATAGAATTTCTTGTCTTTAATTGGATCAAAAGTCACCTTCACAGTAAAACCAATAATTCATTTGTTCCAGACGTGAAAACTGCCACAAATTTGATTCACAGGCTTATTATAAGTTTCTGCATCTTGGATATTAGAACAACCAAAACATATCATCGGAATATAACTAGGCTAGTGTACTAGAAAATTGAGAAACGACTGCAATGGCAAGTTCAAGTACTATTCCTGAGGTTCCACTAACTTCCTCTTCCAAGAAGGCCATTCCGGTTGTGGGACTCGGCACCGCCGAGTACCCTTTTGGTGCTTCAGCTCACTGCATGAAGGAGGCCATCCTTGATGCTATCCGAATCGGATACCGACATTTTGATTCTTCCGCTCTTTACCAGTCGGAGCAGTATATAGGACAGGCCGTGAAGGAGGCTCTCAGCCTTGGCCTCATCAAGTCTCGCGACGAGCTCTTTATCACTTCAAAGCTTTGGTGCAGCGATACGCACCGTGACCGTGTTCTCCCTGCGTTACAGAAAACACTTGAGTATGTTCACTAAGTGTTTAACCAATATGTTCTTACTTATTTTATTTATTTTTAGGTCATTTTTTTAGGAGAGTCTCACAAAATTGAAGAAGAGATTTGGCGTAAGGATTCAGACACACAAGTATAATTAGCATTTCTTCTATGTTTTTCATTGTTGTTATTAAATGGAAAAGCAAAGATAGTAAATCAACTATAAGAAGTAGAAGTAGATACAGAAGCTTCTTAAAATGACTCCTTTATATTTAAGTTATAGCCATATACACATACACAAATACATGAGCTTATTTCCATGTTGCAATGTTTTAGGCCAATAATTTTTATCCTTTACGTGAAAAACATAAAAATTGCATTTTGATATTGTAGCTAAAATAATATATGTTTCAAGATGGTTTGACTATTGATTTCTACCTTAATTTTTCAAGTTCGATTAGTGTTGAAGTGATATAAAACTACAAATTATAACTTTTCGACTGCTGATACATGGGAAAATTTCAATCATGCCCTGTTTCTGTTCTCTCTTTTGGTGTCTCACTAGATTCAGATCTGCGCTGAAAACAAATTTCATTATCAACGGGACTGTGCTGTAAATTTCCAAAAGGAGCATAAGTTTTCAATTCGTCGAAAACATGTGTTCCAATACCCGATATTTTTTCAATTGTTTTCATTGGTATTTGGTTAACTTGTTCAGGAACTTGGAGTTGGAATACATCGATTTGTATTTAGTACATTGGCCGGTGAGCTTGAAGCCTGGGGAAATTGAATTTCCTGTGAAGAAGGAGAACCTTGTTGCCATAGACTTAAAGTCAGTGTGGGAAGCTATGGAGGAGTGTCACAAACTTGGCTTTGCCAAATCCATTGGTGTCAGCAACTTCTCGTGCAAGAAGCTTGAAGCGTTGCTCGCTACCGCAAAAATTCCACCTGCTGTTGATCAAGTTAGTCCAATTAGTAAACATCTCATAAGTTTCATACAAACATCTTTAACTTTCTTTTTCATTATTTCAAAAGACTTTGATATGTTCTACAATAACCTTTTCATCACAATTTTAGTTCCTTTTTTTTTTTTTTTTCTCTCTCTCTAAAAATTCACCAAATATTTATTTTAATGAAGTAATCACTTGAATTACTGGCTCTTCAACTTCTTCTTTAATAACATTGCATTCCGTTCACAAATCGTAATTGCCACAAGATTGCAGAGGAGAGACCGGGAGGTTTTTCCTACCTTGTTACATGAACATCCTCTACAACAAAGTTCCTATTGCTCATGGAATTATTTTGAGAAACTTTCTTGTATTTCATTGTCTCCATTTCTACTCAAATTCAGGTGGTAGGAGTTCAATTTTTCACAACTTTCTTTCATCTTATCCTAAAATTTAATTACGACTTTCCTTAAATTTTCAATTACTTCGTAGTTATTTCCACCGATATTGAGCATAACCTCTTAAAACTTTAAGCCACAAACTTAGGCTTTTTTTTTTTTTTTTTTTTTTTTTTTTTTCATTTTGTTAAAAATAAAATAAAACAAATCCACCAAATAAAAGAACTCTTCTGCTTCATCTCAATTCAGAGTTCCATGTTATTTATGTGCCATCAAATACTGAAACCTCAAATTCTTGTTCAGTCTTCACCTGTGACCTGTGGTTTTTTGCTGTCAAACCAAAATCCCACAATTTAAATAAGGAAACTTGCATTATTGTTTGATGCAACAGGAAGACTGAAGAATAATGTCAAGTCTTGTATCTAATTTCTTCCACAAAAAGAAACCTTTTAGGGCACGCTTACCAATTAGGAATTTGTTCATGGAACAAAGTTCCATAACTATTTAAAGTATTTAGGATCCTTTTTGTACAACCATTCAAATACTAACATTTGGACTGATAAAGTAGATACTTTTTATTTTTATTTTTTGGAAAATATAAAAAGGAATAGTTCTTCACTTTATCTCCATTATAAAGAACACTCTTAATATGTCATGATCTCGACATGCAGTTTTTTTTAAAATCGAAAACAGCTCCATTTTTCTTACATCATTCGTCTTTTAATATCAACTAGGCCGGAATCAAATTAAAAATGTAGCCTGCTAGCTCAATATTGTGAAAGTCATTGATGAGAAACCTGTGCATGTCTGGAAGATGATGTTTTTGTTTTGGAAGGTGGAGATGAGCCCGCTTTGGCAGCAAAAAAAAGCTACGAGAATTCGCCAAGGAAAAGGGTATACAGATCACGGCTTATTCTCCTTTGGGAGGAAAAGGAGCAATATGGGGTTCAAACTTGGTCATGGATTCGAGGTGCTGAAGCAGATTGCCAATGAGAAAGGAAAAACTGTTGCTCAGGTATTATGATTGTTTTTGCTATTATTATTTTCAAGAATTACGTAGAGGGATTCGAACCGTCGACAGTTCTTTGCTTCGAACTATACCGGCTTTGAAGACCATAGTAACTTAAGATTCACATAGCATGCTCTTTTAATTTCATAATTTGTCTGATAAAAAGTTTCGTGTCGCTGACTGAAAAAATAATCCACACAACTATATAAAAATTAAACAATGTTTTTCAACTATATTATGGGCCTCTGTTTTTCGTCGGATTGTCACCAACTGGGTGACCAGTGGTCACCAAGCAATTACCCCACTAAGTGACAGTCTAAATAAAAGAGAGGAGACTTGGATCAAAACATAATTGAGGAAATATTCCTGTTTATATATATATATATATAAAAGACATTTTAATGAGAAAAATTATTGAACATTGACATATTGTGTGATACGACTATTTGAAGGTGTGTTTGAGATGGGTGTACGAGCAAGGTGTACGAGCAAGGGGTGATTTTCTTAGTGAAGAGCTTTAACAAGGAAAGAATGAAAGAGAACTTGGACATATTTAATTGGAAGCTCAGTGTCGAAGAGTCGGAAAAGATAAGCCGAATTCCTCAGTGCAGAGGATTTCTTGCTGAGGAATTCATCTCCGATGACGGTCCTTACAAATCCGTTGAGGATCTTTGGGATGGCGAAGTTTGATTATTTATGATTCACCGTTTCTAATTTGAACTAATGTCTAATAAATTGGAAGGACATTTGTTGTCTTAAATCATACTTGTTTTCCTCCCGCCAATTCCTGTAAGATTGGACAACTACTTGTCGCCTCTTTTTCATCATTCTGTTGTTTCACAAATAAAAAGACTAGACAAGAACGATGATAATCTAAGAGCATCTATAATGTAGTGTGAAATTAATGTGTTAATATCAGCTTTTTAGTATTTGAATAGGAAATCTCTCTTATGTACTGTTATCTTTTTATGCTAAATTTCATATATACCGTACTAAGTGGTAAATTTAGCACTACATATAACATGCCAAATTTTTGGCATTTGGTTGTGTTTTTGTCTTGTCCCATCGCTTCATCTCAAAACACAATTACTTCCAAGTACTACACTACCCATTATAGCCTTATCAACCTATAGACTAAACAATCCGACTACAACTACTCCCAAATTCACACAAACATAAATAACCAACCACAACCTACATCTATTCACACACAAAAATAACCATCAGGTTGGTTAATGTGCCAACTTTTTCTGTATAGAAATTACAGAATTGTTACTTGTGTACTTTCCTTGTGTACCAAATAAAAAAAAAAAATAAAAAAAAAACCTTTACATATTCTAAAGTTTTTTTTTAAGAAGAAGAAAACAAAAAATTTATTTAAAAGAAAAGAAAAAAGATATTGCAATGCTAAAGCAAAAAGGATTAAAAAAAAAAAAGAAGAGAGGCAAGTATAATCAAATGAAACAAAATGTAACAAGGAATGTCATTAGTCAGTGAGCGTGAAGCCATGAAGGAGTGAGCTAAACTAACCTTGCCGAATCATATGGCGTTCTAACTTCTTCGACAAGAAGCTTGAAGCATTGCTTGCCACAACAAAAATTCTACCAGATGTTTAATCAAGTTAGTTGCCTTTTTTTTTTTGGAGAAAGTTAGTTACCCTTTTTTCCATTTATGTAAAATGTGGAAAATTAATCCTAAATCTATCATTAAGGCACCACAGGAAGATTGAAGTTCTTGTCAAGCCAAATCCATAGACAGAGGATAGAAGAGCCCACTTTGTTAACATCTCGATTTCTAGTACATGCAGACCGGCCGGCGATTGTCGCTATCTCTTTGCGGCGACTCTCCTCTCCCTTGGGGTTGTTTTGCAGCCCACCCTAGCTCTCTCCCGCTCATCAACACCCCCCATTTTTCATCCAACGGCCAAGTTTGTGCTGCCTTTCGTGTCCAGTAATTTCAGCTTTTCTTATAACAAAGCTTTATATTTACATATATGTATATTTCTTTTTAAATAAATTGACAGATGAGATAATTGATATAAAAAAATTCAAGTACATCACAATTAGGTTGACATATGCTTAAAATTAACATCCACTATCAAATCCCCAACTCAATATTATTGATTAAAAAATAATAATAAAAAAATACTAATAATTCAGTCGATAGAGAGGAAGACAAAAAGAAATAGCCTATAAAAGGTAGAAAAACCGAAAGGAATACAAAAGCCAAAATCTAGTCTCATTTAATAAAAGCCATAACTTCTGAATTGGCAAGACTCTAGCTAAAACACATAATAACATTCTGTTGAAATAAGTGGGTGGTGGAAAAACTGTTTTGGTGTAAAGAAACGAAATAAAATAGAGAAAATCGAAGGGTTTGAGGCGTATGAATTACTTTCCTTAAGGTTTTATTTGCCCCCACTATAAACAGTTTGCTATCGGGTGTTTTGGTAAATTACCTCCAAGATACAACAAACCCACGAATTTAATAAGTAGCAATCTTATTAAATTCCAGAACAAGATGTGAAACTAATATCAGAAACTGGAGATTTATAGCCTTTGATATGCCTGTTCATAAAGCATTGCAACAGATACAACAATCGCACCTTTTGACCCAACAATCGCAACAGATACAATAATCGCACATTTTAAATTAAAGGTGTCTTTTCAGTCAAAAAACGTATCTGTTAAATGGTGTCTTTTCAGTCAAAAAACATATCTGTTTCAACAGACATACCTGTTGGTCATCAGAAATAATTATGACCGTTAGATTGAAATAATTCAATTAGCAGTTTAAATTAAATCTGAAATCTCTCAAATCCGACCGTTAGATCGTGCCCGATCAAATCAACGGTCCAGATTTAATTTGGAAAAACACTAAATTGAAAAAAAAGGATTGCTTCTTGACTCCTTGCGACGATGCGTACGTGCGCCCCAATAAGGGCCCAATCGCCCTCACGTGTAGTGGTGCATAGTAGTAGCATAGTCCCCACTATACACTAGTAATCTTTACACTTCACTTGTTTCATTTTATACCACTATGCTTGCTTGTGTTTTTCCAATGTGGGACTTTTGTTTCCACTACCCAATGGTAGTACAAGAGATATTACAATCTCTCTAACACATTCTGTTGAAAAAAGTGGGTGGTGGAAAACTGTTTTGGTGTAAAGAAACGGAAGAGAATAGAGAAAATCGAAGGGTTTGAGGCGTAGGAATTACTTTCCTTAAGGTTTTATTTGCCCCCACTATAAACAGTTTGCTATCGGGTGTTTTGGCAAATTATCTCCAAGATACAACAAACCCACGAATTTAATAAGTAGCAGTCTTATTAAATTCTAGAACAAGATATGAAACTAATATCAGAAATTGGAGATTTATAGCCTTTGATATGCCTGTTCATGAAGCATTGCAACAGATACAACAGTCGCACCTTTTGACCCAACAATCGCAACAGATACAATAATCGCACCTTTAAATTAAAAGGTGTCTTTTCAATCAAAAAACGTATCTGTTAAATGGTGCCTTTTCAGTCAAAAAACATATCTGTTTCAACAGACATACCTGTTGGTCATCAGAAATAAATATGACCGTTAGATTGAAATAATTCAATTAACAGTTTAAATTAAATCTGAAATCTCTCAAATCGGACCGTTAGATCGTGTCCGATCAAATCAACGGTCCAGATTTAATTTGGAAAAAAACACTACATTGAAAAAAGGATTGCTCCTTGACTCCTTGCGATGATGCGTACGTGCAAAGTGAGCCCTAATAAGGGCCCTAAACGCCCAATCGCCCTCACGCGCGTGTGTGTGGTGGTGCATAGTAGTAGCATAGTTCCCACTATACACTAATAATTTTTACACTTCACTTGTTTCATTTTATACCACTATGCTTGCTTGTGCTTTTCCAATGTGGGACTTTTGTTTCCACTACCCAATGATAGTACAAGAGATATTACGATCTCTCTAACACATTCACAATCCAAATAAACAGACTTCTATTAATCAATGAAAAAGGGTCATGATATGATTTTCTCAAACATCATAAAAATGATTGCTTCATCAACGGTTAAGCATTTCTCTCTTGATTGAAACTAGACTCTCCAAACACAAATCAGCATATGTTGTACCCGGCAACACTGCTCCTGGGATCGGAAGTTGCCTAAGCTTTTAGGTAGCAAGGTTGTATGATACAATCCGTTCGTCTTTAGTTTCCATTAAGAGCTCTTCATCCTTCCAAGTACAACCCCTGAGGTTTAACCCAACAGGATTTACCTTTTAAATCAATCTTAATCTCCTCCAAGAATCATTTCTCAACGAGTACACAAAAGCTTTACTCTCTTCACGAAGACTAAAACTAGAACAGAAAAGCTTCACGTACTTGTAATCATTAGTTTTGGAATCGTACCCGAATCCAGATCCTGAAGAAAAGAACTTAAGGAGAAGGCCTGGTGTGTGAAGAAACTTGAATTCGCCAATGGAAGGACTGAACAAAACAGTTGCATCAGAGGGATTGTTAAAGGCTTCAAATATTCAAATGATGCCATTACAGTGAGTGCTCACTATACTCTTTGGAAAATGCTTGTCCTCAGTTTTTGGAGCAGGTGGTAAACTGATTTCTTCGACGACACAAGGAAGTCGGTCACCGTTACTGTCATCCTCACCGCTGATAGTGACGAGTGTCATGACTTGTTTCCGATTACCACTGCTGTAGAAAGGAGTGAAAATCTCATCCAATGTCAGTTCTTGGCGCTTCCACTTGAGAAATAAGGACACCGAGGACGAATATCGGGTGCTGTCAATATTGAAGCGAAGGTGCTTGCTTACAAATGACTTGCCATTGATCAAAGAGTGCCATGACTTGCAAACTCTTTTGCAGCTAATTAGAGACTTTGGGGACAACCTCAATACGATTCCCTCTACCACTTCCTCTGGCAGATGGCAAAAACTATTCATTTCTGAAACTCTGTTTCAATGTAAAAATTTTAGTCCAAGGTAACTTTTTGTTTTGTTTTGTTTGTTTGTTTGTTTTTTTTTTTTTTCCATCTCAGAACTGAAAAATATATATATATATATATATATATATATACACACATGAAAAAAAATATAATTATGCACTTCCCTTGAAAAAAAAATTCTCCCGTTTTTGGTTTTTATTGAAAAGCATATTCACAACATTTAGAACAAAACAAGGAAGCACAATGAAATTTTATCTTCAAACAGAAGATCTCAGACACAACTCCCATCGCACTATCAATTCCTGAACTAGAGCATTATGAGACCATCAAAGGATTTATAAATCAAGACTATCTGTATTTTTGATTTGTAAATACACTTGATTCATAAATCAAGAATAGATAAGATCGAGTCTTTAAAAAAAAAAAAAAATTACAGATATAAGTTTTGTGCTTACCAGACAGCTACAAACAACTGCGCACTTCGAAGTCGGCAAGCGGAGAACCACGGCAGGAGACAAGAACGTCAAGCGAAAACTATTTTAAGGAAGAAAAAAAAGAAAAAAAGGAAAACCTTCTAACGGACAGTATTATTTACCAAAATGACAACCTCTAGCAAAATAACTTAATAACCTTATTTTATTTTAATATAAAAATGACCGTCTAAAAACCTGGTCGATCCTGATCATTCCCGGTCGTTTCGAAGTCATTTTGCTCACAAACATTTTAGGAAGACTATTTAACAAAAAAAAAAAAAATAGTGTTTGAATCATTTTGTTAATAAACATTTGGACTATAACCCTATTTTATTTTGCCATGCAAATAATCCTAACCAATTACTGTGTCTCTAATATATATAAAAACATTCAATATGTCCCTTCCATCCACTTCCGCTCATCAATTTGACGTCTTTGATGTTGTGGCATGTGTTTATAGATTAATTACTATTATTTTAAGATAAAACCCTGATTATTAAAAACAATAATTAAAAATGATAAATAGCTTTCTCTCTCGTCCTCTTCTTCTGGCAGATTGCAAATTCTAAACCCTTTTTTTTTTTTTTTGGTAAATAATTCTAAACCCATTGCCAATTCCCCAATTCTCAAATTTTCAAAAATTGAATATCAATAGAAAAAAAAAAAAAAAAAAAAAAGCGTTGAACCTCATAATATTTTCCCAATTTACAATCTCCAAAAAAAAAAAAAAAAAAAAAAAAAAACTCATACCAAATTTAGATTGTGCCTTGCCGGAAGCCCGAAGGTTTCGCAACGACAGAAAGAGGGTGGCGACGACGACGAGCTCCAGGTGGGTCAATCTCCCGTTGGCTGGTTTCAATGAAGAAGAATAATTTTAATTAATATTTTTCGTTGAGATTTTTAATTAATAATTTTTAATAATTGGAGTTTTATTTTAAAATATATTTTTTGGTAAATAAATATGTTAAACTAACATAATCACAAGTCCTTTTCAAAAAAAAAAAAAAAATCATAATCACATGCGATTTCTCAAACCGTTAAATTGATAAATAGAAATGGATGGAAGGGACAAGTTGATTGCTTTTACATATATCGGAAAAACAATGAATAGTTTTGATAATTTAAGGGATAAAGTGAAATAAAGTCTACAGTTCGGTTAGCATTCGTGAAATTAATCAATTCATAAATTGTTGTAGTGAGAAGAATTCTAAATTCAAATTTCCTTTTTTTTTTTTTTTTTTTTTTTTGCAATCTGAAATCACAGGCCATTATTGTATCGTAATGCAAAATATGTAAATCTTGTGACAATTGAACAAAATTTCGTAATTCAGGCACAATTGCTGCTAAAGATAAAGCTTTCACGAATTTTTGTTTTGTTTTGTTTTTGTTTTTGGAGATATTATGATAGGGAACAATACTTTTTCCCTACACTCGTTTTGGAGAGAGTTTTTTTGTTTCGAACTATACCGGTAACAACTTGAGATTCACATAGAATGTTCTTTTAATTTCATAATTTGTCCAATAAAAAGATTTAATCACGAGAGTAGCGATTGTCGCTAACTGAAAAAATAAAATAAAATAAAATAAAATAAAAACAATAAAAATTAAACAATCTTTTCAACTAACGAAGTTGAATATTTTATTTATTAACCACCTTCTCCTTCAAATCTTTTTTTTTTTTTTTTGAACTTCCTTCAAATCCTTTCCATCCATATAAATTATATGATTCTTTAATGGAACCATAGCTTTATTTTATATATTTAATTTGAAAAAGGGAAAACTTTCCGCCTATTTATGAACACATTCTCCTCCGCCCCCCGCCCCCCCCCCCCCCCCCCCCCCCCCCCTCTCAAAATCTTGACTTAAACGAGGAGATTCATTGACTGAATGTATCCATTTGTATGCGTTATTATTATTATTATTATTATTTTTCTATTTTCTATTTCCGATTCATTCTTAATTGATTTCAGGAAAAAAGATTTCCTCTCTTTTTTTTCCCCCCGATGTCTAACGTCGATCGAATTTAATATTTTGAGTTAATTATTTCTTGGACTAGTTATGATTACATATGCATGATTCGCGGAATTACCTTATGAAGTTTTTACCTAAGATAGTCAAATCGAACACCTATTTTAAATTTTAGAGAGAAGAGTCAAAATAGCATAAAACTATTCATGACTTTAAAATTATAGCATAATTGAAAATATTACTACTCGGTAGCATAATTAGGAAAACTAACAAAATAAAATTCCAAAATTGCCCATAACTATCTCTCTCGCTTCTGAGTATCTCTCTTCTATCTCTCCTCTGGTCGTCTGTTGCTCTCTCCTCGTCGCCAGAGATCACAGTAGCGACGGCGCAGGATCGGATAGCAACTGTATCGAGATTGCACCGACGTTGCGATGTTTAGCATCATGTTGTGGAGGTTCTGATCACGACCGGAGAAGGCAATAGCGACGAGAACCGGGTGAGCTCGCTCCTTGTTCGGTGAGTCTCCCATGAAGATCGTGATCGGGCAAACTTCCCACAACCGGCGATGCCCAAACTTCTCCGATCCTGCGCCGTCGCTACTGTGATCTCTGGCGACATTGCGAATTTGTCTTCTCCGGCAGCGATCGATGAGCAATGACAACCAACCACCTCCCAGGGGCGACAGCTTTGTCTCCGGCAATGGCTGTCCCCACTGGCGGCATTGATTGGGGCTGACTGGGTTACGGTTTTTTCAATTTGGGGTAGTTTTAGGATTTTAATAAGTTGGGGGCATTCTAAAATTTTTTAACTAAATAGGGTAATTTGAGAATAAAAGGCCAAAAAAAATTAAATTATGAAACAAAATCAGAAAACAGTAAATAAATGATTTTTTGTAAATACTTTCATTTACCAATCTAAAAAATGTGTTTAAAAATCTGTGAATGTAAAAATATTGCTGGTAAAAATCTGGGTAAGTATATATTTACTTGTAAACATTTATTTACACCTAGTAAATATACCAATTACTTGTAAAATACATAGCAAATACTGGATAGTTTGTAACGCTCTAAAAATTCATAAACTTGATTTCATGAATTATTATCATGGATTTCCTTTATTAATATACTTTAACGAATTATTTTAATGAATATCAAGTTTCAAAATCATGAATGATTTTACAATGTATCATCCATATTGTTGATGTCGGTTTCTGCTCCGACCACAAAGTACCACCGCCGACCACTTCCCTCGATCTTCCTACCTTCTCGGAGATACACTCACCGTCTCGGATGGGTCGACTGACCGAGGCACTGGCCGACAAGATCATGTGACCGCGCAAGAGCTGGCTGTGTACGCGGACAAACGATGTTCTCTCGGGTTAACCATCGTATCGGCTGCCTCCGGTTTGCTAGGGTCATCGGGGCCCACGGTCACCTCAGCTGACGCTGTACCTGCCCTGGCACCCATCTGTTACAGTCGCCGCCCACCTACTCCTGCAGAACATCACTTCGCCACCCCGCCGCCACCTACTCTGACACCAAACCTGCCCCTGCAGGCGCCGACGGCAGACACCCTTCTGTCCCCCACTTGGAGTCAGACCCCACGTGGCACACGCCCGTTGGGCCAGTAGCCCCTGCAGGCCTACAACCCTAGCCCCCTGCCGGGCGCCCTAGGTAGCCGACCCGACCGGGTCGCCCCGAGCACCCGAGTCCGGGGAGGACACCTATAAATAGAGGAAAAATACACGAATTCAGGTACGGTCATCTTTGCCTTGCCAAATCGCTGCCTCTCCCTACGCTCTTCAGAATCATTACTGACTTAGGCATCTGAGTGCCCCCGGCAGACACCACACCGGTGTCCCCCTCATTCCGAGGTGCTTCCCTTTTGCAGGTGATCGACGGCGGAGCTTTTGGCCTGATTTGACCGGACGACAGTGTTACTTTGGGTGTTGTTGCCGGAGACATTCTCGGCATCAACATTTTGGCGCTAGAAGGAGGGGCGCCGCGCCTTTCCAGCAATCTTTTCATCACTCGCGCTCCCCGAGCGCCCGTTCACCCAAGCCATGGCTGACCAAGACAACCAAGATTTCCAGAACGCAGACAACCCGGGCCTTCCGGCTCGAGGGGCACGGTGAGGTCCCAGCGCGCGAGAAGGGCCCGGGTGCAGCGAAGGCCCACCCAGACGGAGGTTCTTACCGAGAACGTCCGAGACTTGACAGAGCTCGTCAGGTCGCTGGTGGAAGGACGCCGAGAAGCTAATGTTGTCCAGTTCCCCGAGGAACCGTTCGAGGTGGCCGAGTCCACACCGAGCAGGCCCCCAGGGTCTGGAAGCCGACAACGCAATGCCCCGCTATCGGGCAACAGGAGCAACCGGTCGCACCGAGAGAGCCTGGGCCGACAGCCCCAAGAGGGCGCAGAACCGAGCAGGGTGCGGTCCAGGAGTCGTCACACGCAGGACACCCGCTCGAGAGCGCCCGAGCGTCCAGCAGCGACTGAAGGCAACCCGGATAACCGCGGAAGAGATACCGTGAACATCCGGGGGAGTACCACTTCCGTCTTTGACCGCCTTGGCAGGCCGGCGGTCCACCGGCGCCTGGGCCGAGAACGCTCTGTCGACAAGCCTGCTAAGACCGAGGACTACAATCAGACCAGGCTGGACCAGCTCCAACGGCAGCTCGACCAGCTCGTGGGCCATCAGTACGGTATGGACTAGTTCGGGGCGGTGGATCCGCCATTTTCCCCAGCAATTATGGCAGCCCCGTACCCGGCTAGATTCAAGATGCCATCCGTCGTTTCCTACGATGGCTCCACCGACGCCGACGAGCACATCGAAAACTACCAGGCTCACATGCTGATCCAGAATGCCAATGAGGCTGCCTTGTGCAAGTCGTTTTGCTTGACCCTGTCCGGACCGGCCCGCCAGTGGTACCGGAGGCTGGTCCCCGGGTCGATTGGCTGCTTCAAACAGCTCGCCGACGCCCTAGCAGCAGCCTTTCTGAGCTCAAAGACTAGGAAGCTGGGGGCATCCCACCTTTTCAGCATCAAGCAGGGCGAGACGGAGCCCCTGAAGACGTACCTCGAGCGCTTCGACAAAGCGGTCGTGCAGGCTGAGACTTGCACCGACGACACCTTGATGGGGGCGTTCCGAGAAGGCATCAAGGACGCACGGCTCGTCTGGACGCTCGCCTACGATAGGCCACCCACCTTCGCGCAGCTAAGGGGGATCGCCTAGAGGCACGCCGAGGCCGACGAGTACGTCCGAGAAAGAGGACTCTCGTCCAGAGAACCACCCCGGCTTCCCGGAAGGAAGTCGGATAAGAACCAATCCGACCACAGCCGACAAGACAGGGGGAAGGCTGTGGTCGTGGACAACCGGGCTACGCCCAACCCCAATCAGAGAACGCCAGCGGGGAGGTTCCAGCAATATACCCCGCTGGTGACAACTATCGAGCACGTCCTCCACCAGGTTAGTGGTCGGGGGCTGCTTCGGGATCCTCCACCACTCCGGCTTGACCGATCGCGGAGGAACCAGAGCAAGTATTGCAACTTCCACAAGGACGTGGGCCACGAGACCAAAGATTGTATACAGCTCAGGGACCAGATCGAGCTGCTGATCCGCGATGGCCACTTGCGGGAGTTCGTGGAGAGGGTCATCACCCAAGCAGGACCGAGTAGAGCCACGCAGTCTCCCCGGCAGAATCAGAGACCTACTGATCGGACTGATGAGCCGGAGTAGGAGCACATCGTCCACACCATCTTCGGCGGGGCGGCTACCGGTGACACCGCCAGCAGTCGTAGGAGTTACTCTCGGGAGGCCCGCCGGTACGCCCGGGGGGAGTACATCAACATGGCAGAGCATATCTCCAAAATATGCCGCCAAGACAGCGCGCCAATCACCTTCACGGATGAGGAGGCCGATCAACTACTCCACCCCCACAACGACGCGCTGGTCGGCGAGATCCGAGTAGCCGACAACGTTATCCGCCGCGTCCTGATCGATAACGGAAGCTCCGCCGACATAATGTTCATGGACGCGTTCGTGAGACTCAAGATAGAGGGTGCTGTGCTCACGCCCGCCCAAACTCCCCTCTATGGGTTCTCCGGAGAGTGTGTCCGTGCTGCCGGGACGGTCAGCCTCCCGGTCACAATCGGAGATGGCCTTGGAAAGGGTAACTCGGATGGTAGAGTTCATCGTGGTGGACCGACCATCAGTCTACAACATCATCCTGGTAGGCCGACCCTCAATGCAATTAAGGCGGTAGTCTCCACCTACCACCTGGCGATGAAATTCCCTACCAGCGGTGGGGTCGGCGTGTTCCAGGGGAACCAGGAGGGCGCGAGGAAATGCTACATGGAGGCGGTCAACAGAGTGTGCCGAAAGGCACCCGCCCCCAATAATCGTGGCAGCCGTCTTCACGGTAGACGAGGTCGAGACCCTCAATGGGGAGATCACCCGCCTAAACGACCTGGACCCACGGATTCCCGAGGAGGAGATCCGAGCACACCCGGTCGAAGACCTGGTTCCTTACCAGCTGGACCCTGAGCAACCGGAGAGGACCGTGCTGCTCGGCTCGAGGCTTGGTCCCGAAACCCGAGCAGAGCTTGAGAGATTTCTCCAGGAGCACAAGGACGTCTTCGCCTGGTCGCACGAAGATATGCCCGGGATCGACCCGGCGGTGATGTGCCATCACCTGAGCGTCAACCCGAGGCATAGGCCCGTGATCCAGAAGAGGAGAGCCTTCAACCCTGAGAGGTACGCGACCATCAACGTGGAGGTGAAGAAGCTGCTCGCGGCAGGCTTCATCCGAGAAGTCACCTACCCGGAGTGGCTGGCCAACGTCGTCCTAGTCAAAAGACCACCGGGAAATGGAGAGTCTGCATTAGACTACACGGACCTCAACAAGGCATGTCCGAAAGATAGCTTTCCGCTTCCTCGGATTTGACCAGCTGGTCGACGCGACGGCCGGCCACGAGTTGCTCAGCTTCATGGACGCGTACTCGGGATACAATCAGATCCCTCTGAGCAGGTCCCGACCAGGTGAAGACGACGTTCACCACCGACCAGGGCCTGTACTGCTACCAGGTCATGCCCTTCGGTCTCAAGAACGCCGGGGGCGACATACACAGCGGCTGATGAACAAGATGTTCGCCCCGCTCATTGGGAAGTCGATGGAGGTGTACGTCGACGACATGCTGGTGAAGAGCCGCCGAGCAGGCGGCCACATCCAAGACCTCCGAGCCTGCTTCAACATCTTGCGGCAGTATCGGATGAAGCTCAATCCGGCCAAGTGCGCCTTCGGGGTGGAGTCAGGGGAAATTCCTCGGGTTCATGGTGAACCACGGGGAATCGAGGTCAACCCCGCCAAGGCCCAGGCCGTCGTTGACTTGCAGCCGCCGAGACGACGAAGGAGGTTCAGAAGCTCACCGGGATGATCGCTGCCCTCTCCTGGTTCGTGTCTCGGTCCACCGACAAGTGCTCCCCATTCTTCCAAGCACTTAAGTGCCAGGGCAAGATCAGCTGGGATGACAAGTGCGGGGAAGTTTTCGAGGGCTTGAAAGAGTACTTGGCTAGCCCACCGCTGCTGTCGAAACCTGTTCCCGGGGGAAGTACTACTCGTCTACCTTGCAGTGTCCGAGAAGGCAGTCAGCTCGGTCTTAATCCGAGAAGAAGACAGGATACAGCTCCCCGTCTACTACAGCAGCAAGGCCTTTCAAGGCGCAGAGGAGAGGTACACCCCTCTGAAAAGTTGGCCTTGGCGTTGGTCTCTTCAGCCCGCAAACTGAGGCCTTACTTCCAGGGTCACCCGATCCGTGTCCCCGACCAGCTACCCCACTTCGCCAGGTGCTCCAGAACCCCGAGCTGTCGGGGCGAATTGCGAAATGGGCCATCGACCTTGGAGAATTCGACATCGAATAGTCCCACGCACTGCGGTAAAGGCGCAAGCCGCTAGCCGATTTTGTGGCCGAGTCACTGGCGCTCCCGAGCCTGCTCGGGTTCCTCGGAGGACGGTCGCAGCGCCTGTGAAGACGGCCCGACGGCACCGAACATGAACGTCTCAAGGTGGAAACCTGTTCGTTGACGGGTCCTCAAACTCGGGGGGCTCCGGCGCGGGGCTTCGTCCTCGTAAGCCCGACCAGTACAAGACCAGCCAGGCACTCCGTTTTAGCTTTAAGGCGTCCAATAACGAAGCGGAGTATGAGGCTGTGAAGCATGGGCTCGGCCTTGCCCGCGAAACTTTGGTGTGCAAGACATCGAAGGTTCAGCGACTTGATGTTCATTGTAAACCAGTGACCGGGGAGTTCCAGGCGAAGTAGGCGAGAATTGGCGAAAGTACCCTGGGCAGGGGGTGAAAGGCCCTGCTCGGCCAATTCAAGACCCAGGTGGTTAATCGGATACCTCGTTCGGAGAACATCGAGGCAGGATGCCCTCGCTCGGCTCGCCTCGGGAATGACCTCGATGGTCTGGTTTGTTCCCGATTGAGCGGACTAGATCAGCCGAGTATCGAGCGAGAAGAGCAGTCCTCTGTTCCGAGAGCGCCACCACTGGATGGATCCGATCATCAGGTACCCGCCGAGTCCAAGCTTCCTGAGGACCGAGAGCAGGCTCGGCGGATCAAGAACACCTCGGTCAGGGTATACAAATCGTCGACGGAAAATTGTACCGCCGAGGGTACTTTCCCCCTACCATCGCTCGCGTTGGCCCTGCCGAAGCCGAGTACGTCATGAAGGAGATACATAGCGGGGTCTGCGGGAACCATTCAGGGGGAGGAGGCCCTGTCGTTCAAATGCCTTCGGCAAGGGTACTACTGGCCGACCATGGGCAAAGATGCAACAGACTTTGCCCAAAAATGCCCTAAAGTGCCAGCAGTTCGCTAGGGCCATCAAGTCGCATCCCGAGAAGCTGACGTCGGTGGTGTGCTCTTGGCCGTTCGCCAAATGGGCTCTCGACCTGATCGGACCGCTCCCCATGGCCCGGTCGCAGCTTCGCTATTGCATCGTGGCGATAGACTACCTCACGAAGTGGGTCGAGGTCGAACCACTGGCCCAGCAGACGGAGGCGAAGTGCACCAGTTTTTTGTGGAAGAGCATAATTTGTCGATTCGGGCTCCCCCACACTGTGGTAACGGACAACGGGAAGCAATTCGACAATCCCAAGTTCATCGCTCTCTGTGAACAGTTCGGGATCAAGAAGGTGTCTCTTCTCCCGGGCACCCTCAGAGCAATGGACAGGTGGAAGCCGCCAACAAAACCATCAAGGAAACTTGAAAAAGAACCTTGAAAGGCACAAGGGGGCTTGGATCGACGAACTTCCCCGAGTACTCTGGGCTTACCGAACGACCAAGCGTACCGCGACCGGGGAAACCCCATTTGCAATGGCATTCGGGTAGTAGAGGCTGTCATTCCTGTTGAAGTCGGCCTGCCGAGCCTCCGAGTAGAGAACTACGATGAGGAGGATAATGCCGAGCAGATGCTTCCGAGCTCGACTTGGTCGAGGAACGACGTGAGCAGGCCCTAATCCGAACAGCTGCCCGTAACCAAGTGGTGGCCAGATATTACGACAAGAGGTTCCGACCCAGGGTGTTCCGAGTGGGGGATTTTGTTCTAAAAAAGGTCATAGTCCAAGAACCCGGCCTCGGCTCGTTTGGCCCAAAATGGGATGGCCCGTACACGGTCACCGAGATCGTCCGCCCAGGAACATATCGCTTGACCGACCAGGATGGCAGAGAGCTCGGACACCCTTGGAATGCCGACCACTTAAAGCGTTTTTATCAGTAAATATTTTGTAAGGCCTCGGCCGATATATATGATTAGAATTTATTCAAAACAAAAATGTGTTTGGTTTGTTGTCCACATTATTCATCTGTAATTCGTTGTTAATAATTGTTTCATCTCCTATGGTTCTCGGACCAAGGGAGACAGGTCCAACGACCGGGCACCGTCCAGAATTAGACGTGCCCGACCAGGACCCAATATTGTTAATAATTGTTCATCTCCTATGGTTCTCGAACCAAGGAGACAGGTCCAACGACACGGGCACCGTCCCGAATTGGACGTGCCCGACCAGGACCCAATATTGTTAATAATTATTCGTCTCCTATGGTTCTCGGACCAAGGAGACAGGTCTAATGACCGGGCACCGACCAGAATTGGACGTTGCCCGACCAGGACCCCAGTTGTAAAAAAAAACCAGTTGTGGTTCGACTCGGGTCCACTCGAAGTCCACCCAGTCGAACCAGGGGGGAGGAGAGATACTCAGATGGGAAATACGATCCGAATACCCGACCAAAACCACGGTTCGTAAAAAAACAAATATACATATATATATATAGCAGGTGTACAAGAGCAGATGGAAAAAAGAAGAAATTGAGTCCATTAAAAAACTAGTTACATTTAGGAGGAGGGTACAAGTTGGGCACCCTCGAACCAAAAAAAAAAAAAAAAAAAAAAAAAAAAAAAAAACAAGTAGATCTATCAAAACAAGGGGCTGGCTCTAGTCTAGCTGGTCCGGGAAGAGATCGACCATTGAGATGTCGAGGCCTGGAGAGGTCGGTTGGACTGGCGGCGGCTGCTCTGATTCAACGGCCTGCTCGGTAACTCGGACGGCGTCGGCTCGTCCACGACGACCACGGTCCTCGGGCACTGGGGCAGGGCCGGTCACTTCACCCTCCTCCGGGGGCTCCTCGGGCCGCTGTCTCCCTCCGACCAGGAAGGGACGAAGGACCAATCCACCCCGACTAGCGAGGGGTTCCTGTCAATAAAGCAGGCCTTCATGTCCCGCATCCCATCCTGATACTCGGAGGCGAGGCGAGCTTTGAACTTCTCGGATTCGAGGTACTCGGCCAGCGCCTCTGCCCGAGCATCTTCGCGTGCCGCCGGGAGGGCGACTTCGATGTACCCGCTGATGCTCGGCTCGGGCAGCAGCGAGGTATCCTGGGCCGCCTTCACAGCGCCCTCTCCATCTCGAGGCGTGAAGTTTCTGCCGCCTCGGCCTTCTGAATCGCCGCGAGTGTCTGGTCCCAGGCCCGGATTCCATTTGGTCCTTGGCCACCGTGCAAAGCCAGCTCAGGCAGCCTTCGCCGTCTCCTCGGCTCTCTTGAATGAGTCGACGGCGGTTTTAGCTGTCTCCTCGCAGCCAGCTTAGCCTTCTCGGCGGCATATACTGGGCCGACCTGGCATCCCTCTCGGACTTCCTCAAGGCCCTCAGGTCCGCTTCGGCGACCTTGAGCTTCTCGGCCGTCATGTTCGAGTGAGCCCTTGCAGCCCGCGCTCCCCGGAAAAGAGGGTGCAGAGGGTCTTAGAAAGAGAATGTTAGAAAAAAAAAAAATAAAAAAAAAATCGAAAATTAAGAACAACAATGGGGAGAGTTGCACCTACCCCGACCGACTGGAGGATGGAGTCATGATAGGCCTCGATGTGGTCGGATCGAGTGGAGGCCGCTGCGAGTTCGGCAGTCAACGCCTCCGCGAACTTGTTAACCATCACTTCGGTGAATTGAGGACTCGGTAGGCGGCTGCTCGCCCCGGCCGAGTTGAGGCGGCGGGTGGAGGGACTGCTAGTAGATCATCCTGGGGACGGCCTGAGCTAGGCTCGTGCCGGCTTGGCCGTCTTCCCTTGGACGGTCGTCCCTCGGACGGTCTTTGCTCGGCCTGTCGTCCTTGCTCGGCCTATCCCCTTTCGACCGATCCTCCCTAGGCCGGTCTTCCCTCGACTTTTCTGGTCGGGGCGTCATGACGAGCTGAGTGCCGGCTGCTCGGGGCAGCTGGCTTCACGGGGGCTGCTGGGGGAGCCACGGCTCTACTCGGCGGCGGGGCTTCTTCTTCTCCTTCCCCTTTCCCTTCGCCAGCCTGGCGTTCTTGAGGAGCCGTTCCCTGCTCTCCTCCAGGCTCGGACGCTTGGTCCCCCCGCGACGTTCGGCCATCGGTTCTGCAAAACACAAGTCTGTGAGTGCTCGGAAATTCAGTAAAAAACAACAACAAAACAACAAAGTGACAACGACCTTCGATCCGGAGGCCTCGGGCAGGGGACAAGTCCCGAATGACCAGGTCTAAGTCCTCGTCAGCGACCCGAGGACCCCATATTCCCGGGGCCGTGTCGCCAGACGAGGACACTCGGACCATGGCCTCGGGAACCCCCCGTTGAACCCCGGATCGAGTGTCCGTGGCCCCTGCTGGTCGGCTTGTCCGAGAACGGAGGTGGACCGCCGGCGGGGGGCATAGCCGCAACTGTAACCGTCGGGGGGAAGTCCTCAGCTGGTTCGTCTACACGGCCGGAATTGGAGGATGGTGCCGACCCAGTGCTTGCCTTAGGCTGGATTCGGACAACAGCCCGTGCTGATTCCTCTCGGGGTCAGATAGGCCCCCGCAGCACGTTTATCCTCCCCCGGGTCTGCTCCGAGACGTGTGGTGCCCGAGTCACACGTAGCCCCTCCTGAACCAAACTGGGACCCTCTCGGACCGGGGCAACTCATAGTATGTCAGGCGTTCGTGCAGCCACCGACCACCCGCGTAGAACCAAAGGTGCTTGAACTGCTTGTCCGAGTCTGGGCACCCAGTTATGAAGGTCCCCTTGAACCCCTGGAAGTAGTAGAAACCCTTGGACGAGGGAGCCGACTTCATTCGGTAGAGGTTCTGGAAGGCAGCAACGGGCATCTTTCTCGCCGAAGCTCGCCGACCACAGGATCGTAGCAGCTGACCAGGAGGGTGATAGGCGTTCGCGTTCAGCTGGGCCGGTGCAACGTTCAGCCTGGATCAGCGTTCCTGCCTCATGAACGGGTGGAAGGGGAGACGCAGCCCTGCCCGAAAAGTACCGGCGGAGAGGGCGATGTAGCCTTCCGGGGACGAGAAGGAATGTCATCAGGCCCCGGAGCCAAGGAGTTCTACGTTCTCCGGGATTCTCCGAAATCTCGGCGTGAGCTGAGCCAGGTACCTCTGTGTGACGGCAGATGTGAAATAATTTGTCGTGTACACGGGTCGGCCTCCTGCCAGCCTGGTCATCTCGGCGTCTGCTCGCGGTAGACTTTCACATCGTGATGCGCATCAACTTCCCGCCGGCACGGCTATGCGCTTCAGTGTCCTCCCCCGACGGGGGTCGGTGCTAGCCGACGGCTCCTCGTCATCCTCGGCCAGAGGTGCTGGCCTGGCTTACGGTCCTCTCGGCAGCTTCCTCTTCGGCCGTCAGGGTCAACGACCGGGGGCTGTTGGGCCTGGGAAGCGCTACCCAACTCCGCGACGAATTCGCGGTCAGGAGCCGTGCTCGGACCCACGCGAAGTATCTCTCTTTCAGTCGCGCGGCGCCTGTCTTTTCTCGGCTGCTCGGGAAGACTTCGTCGCCAGGTGACGGAATATCAGAGATCCCCGACAGCTGGTCGGGTGTCCTGCCCCTTGGGCCCGTTGCCTCCCCAGTCGACGATGACCTTGTGCCCGATGACGAAGAGTCACTCCCCGAGATGTCCACGCTCTCGGACAAGGCCGCGTTCTCGGAATCAGAAACGTCACTCATTTCTCGCAGCAAATAAAAACTTTTACCTTCTCGGATCTGGTCGACGCTGGTCTGCGAGTTCCTGAGCCAGATGGTCTTCGGCAGTCTTCGGAAGCTCTCGGCAATCTTGATCTTTCGCGAACGATGAGAAAATGGGGGTCACCCCCCCGCTATTTATAGGCGAAGGTTTAGCGAAAAGTTCGGGCACGATCTGCGAGGCGACGCTTCGGTTTCCCGCCATTAATCCACATCGGCGCCAGTTTCGGAAATTGAAAAGTTGAAGTGTCGCTCCGCCTTCCCGCCAGTCACGGATCGACACGTGGCACTAGTGACACGTGGCAGCGATTGAAACCGTCCCGAGGACACCTGCGTTGTTCGAGTATCCGACCGAACTCCGACTACAAGATCATAGTCGAGCAGAAGACGAGAAGACGGTTACTCGAGCATCCCTGGCCAAGTCAGTCCAGAGATGCTGGGGGGCTTATGTTGATGTCGGTTTCTGCTCCGACCACAAAGTACCACCGCCGACCACTTCCCTCGATCTTCCTACCTTCTCGGAGATACACTCAGCGTCTCGGATGGTCGGCTGACCGAGGCACTGGCCGACAAGATCCTGTGACCGCGCAAGAGCTGGCTGTGTACGCGGACAACGATGTTCTCGGGTTAACCATCGTATCGGCTGCCTCCGGGTTTGCTAGGGTCATCTCCGGGCCCACGGTCACCTCAGCTGACGCTTGTACCTGCCCTGGCATCCATCTGTTACAGTCGCCGCCCACCTACTCCTGCAGAACATCACTTCACCACCCGCCGCCAACCTACTCTGACACCAAACCTGCCCCTGCAGGCGCCGACGGCGGACACCCTTCTGTCCCCCACTGGAGTCAGACCCCACGTGGCACATTGCCCGTTGGGCCAGTAGCCCACTGCAGGCCTACAACCCATAGCCCCCTGCCGGGCGCCCTAGGTAGCCGACCCGCCCGGTCGCCGCCCCCGAGCACCCGAGTCCGGGGAGGAACGCCTAGGAAAAAATACACGAATTCAGGTACGGTCATCTTTGCCTTGCCAAATCGCTGCCTCTCCCTACGCTCTTCAGAATCATTACTGGACTTAGGCATCGGAGTGCCCCGCAGGACACCACACCGGTGTCCCCCTCATTCCGAGGTGCTTCCCTTTTGCAGGTGATCGACGGCGGAGCTTTTTGGCCTGATTTGACCGGACGACAGTGTTACTTTGGGTGTTGTTGCCGGAGACATTCTCGGCATCAACACATATGATGATGTTGATGCTCTAACAATGTGAATTTCTCTTTTTAAATGAGAAATTATAGATACATAAAAAATAAATCTAACGACATATAAATTTATACAAAAAATTTATAATGTTGTATTAGAGGGATACATGTTAATTTTTGAGAAGGAACTCCAATTATTATTAGTAGGTCAATTTAATAATCTTAATATTTATATTGGTCATATCAATATATAAGTATTGAGAGTATGATTGAGAAAATTAATGTGTCATAGATTAAAAATGAATGGTTAAGATTGATTAAGAGTAAATCTAAAGATGGAGGATTGATCAAGAATTGTGATTAAATTTGAAATCAATGGTGTAGATTTTATGTGAATGGATCCTAGATAAATCAATGGCCAATTTTTGGACACTAAGTGACCAATGAGAGCTTAGATCAAGGATTGGTGTAGTGGAAGATCCAATGGTTGATACAAAGATGACAACCCTTGATCAACGGTTGAAAAATTGGAAAAAAAAAAAAAAAAGAAAGAGAGAAAGCTAGAGAGAATCGGTTGGTGGTCAAAGAAAAGGTAGAAGGAGATTTGAATCAAGATGAAAAGGGAATGTGAGCATGCATGCGAGATCAAGTAAGAGCTTGTGTGGGTTGTTTTGGCAATATGACACAAATAAGGTACAAGTGAAAGTGACAACTTGTCTTACACCTTGTAGAACAAAATTTCACACAAACCCCTCCCACAAGTGGTGACACTGCAAGGTGGGAATCAACCAATATTTTTCACTTTTACCCCTCAGAATATAGCTCTTCTTAAAGCATATATTGGCTGAACATTAGCCCCTAGCATCTCACTTTATTCACACAAAATTTAAGCTAAAAAATCTAGCCCTTTCTAGCCTCCACCGAGCCCCAAAACCCACTAACACTATCCCGTATCTTTAACACCACTCTAACACCCTCCTCTCTCCAGTTTCAAGCTCCAAGCAACCCCATTACTAAGTTCGAAGAAGTGTGAAGTGGAGGTAGAGGACGTGTTACTAGAGATAACCTAGTGGTTTTCTTTGTGTTTTAGTCATTTTTAGAGAACTAAAGCATGGTATGTAGTTAGAATCTTAATGTTAGACTCCTTCTTACCTAGGAAAAGGTTTTGGGAAGAACTTTGGAAGTCCATGGTTTAGAGGATCCACGGAGCATTTCGGTAAGTTCTACGAACTTTGTTAGAGCTTGTGGTTGTTGTGATAATATGGTATGAGTTAGAAACTTTGGTATGAAACATAAATTATATGATAAGATTTTACGGAGGATAAGCTTTATTTTAGGCTTTGGAACACTTGGTTTTTTTGTGTATGTCTAAAGTTATGTGCATTTGAAGTTGTGACACAAAACTAGAAAGAAAAGGAACCCATGGGGTATAGTGTAGCCATGGATTTTATGCAATCCTAACCCCTTCAGCTCAAAATTTGGATTATAAGTTATAAATATAAATACTAGATTCTTTGAGCTTTCCAAAAAGGTATCTTACGCCTCAAACAGATAAATATGTAATTTTTGGTGAATTTTACAATTTAAGACTACAAACTGAGATGTTTTGCTGGAACCTTGTACCAACCACGGGTTTTGTATGTTTTGGGTTAGTAAACGATAATATTTTGTAAAACTGTATTTAGTACATATATTAGACATTATAAGCTTTCAAGGATTTTTTTTTTCCTTTTTTGGATTTGTAAGTGAATTGTTATGATTTTTCTAATTTTAATTATCTAGGCGATCAACAGTAATAAAACCTCATTACACGGCATCTAAAACTCCAAAACATAAGAAATTAACATTATGATTCTAGAGTAGAGATCTTAAGCTTTGAAATGAGCTATCAAACGTTTAAAACGGATAAGTACATAATTTATAATAAAACACACAACATTAGATTAAAATCTGGTAACTAAAATTTTACTATGGGACACTAAGGAAAACGTCCATACTTAGATTTGAAACCCTTGATATTTTGAAAAATAAATGATAAGGGCAAAAACTAGATACTTCATGCTTTCCAACAAGTTATCAAATATCTAAAATAAAATTATACACAAATTTAAATAAATTTTATAATTTAAGATCTTATACTGACAAAATGATTAAATATTAAAAATGTGACCTAAGGGTAAGTCATAATACGTGGATATTAGACGCCCATACTATGATTTGAAACCCTTGAAAAATAAATGATAATGGCAAAGACTAGATACTTCATGCTTTCCAACAGGTTATCAAATATCTAAAATAAAATTATACATAAATTTAAATAAATTTTACAATTTAAGATCTTATACTGACAAAATGATTAAATATTAAAAATGTGACCTAAGGGTAAGTCATAATACGTGGATATAAAGATTGATGAAATAAGTTGGTATTAAGTGTATGATCAAATAAATATGAAAAACCCTAACTTTATAAAGTTGAATAACAAGTTTTAGATGGGTCACGACAAAGTAAACTAGAGAATTACTAGACATATACCAAGAAATTACCTCAGCCTAACTTAATGACTATGATTAATGAGATTGGGTCTTACAAGCCCAATACTAAATGGAAAACAACTTACTTAGGGGTAAACACTTAGGTGACTCCTTGTCACAAAGGTAGTGAGGATTAATTAATTAATTATGAAATAGATTAATAAACTAATAAATATATAACAAAATAAATTTATGTTAAGAATATTAATTAGTATTAATTAATATTATTAATTAATTATAAGAGCTAATAAATGATTATTAGTTGCGTAAGTACGAGCATTATGTTGAGTAATTACATAATTAAAATATGTAATTTATTAGAGATTAATTAATAATTAATTATTGAGAAAATTATTATTATAATTATGAGTGATTAATCAGAGATTAATTAAATATTAATTATTAGTATAATCTAATTATTAATATAAGAAATGAATAATTGATAATTTTTAATTGAAAAGAATATTTAAGTAATATAATTATTATTTCAATTAAAATTATGTAATTTATTTATAATTATTCAAAATTAAATACTAACTATTAATTAATTGATTGATTAATTAATCAATTAAATTAATTAAATAATAATTAATAGAAAATTTTTGACACTTAATAATTAATATAAATTAATTATTAAGGTTAATTATGAAGCAAGTAAATTAAGCTCATCTTAATTTATAAAAAAAAATTAATAATAAAAAAAATATATAACCATGATTCGCTCTAATATCGAGGTATTGGTAAATCATGAAAATTCACCAAACTTACATAGTATGAGGTATTATTTTTGCAAGTTTAAGCACGTAAAATAGGTAAGTACAAACCTCACCTACAACATAAAACAAAATGTTTTCCTTATTGATGTTATATGTTTACTATGCTATGATTTGCCTTGATGATATGATGTATATATGTGTTGTATGTATTCTTTTGATTAAGCATTTGACGTGCATAATATTTCTTATACTAATATGATCAACATGTCTCATAGATATTTATGCTATAATGATAGATGCATAGTGACATGTAAATCTACACATTGTCACTATTAATAAGAATGAGGTTAATGAAAATTACGATTAAGTGTCGTAACAACCTTCAATTAGTGAGGATATGATAAGAACGAAAGTTATGAGTTATGACATTGGCGGTTGTTGAATGGTCGCTCCCCCAACACCCCATTGGTTGCGCGCATATGGATACGACATATGGGCTCTTAAGTAGATAAGATATATATATATAATAAAGCATAATTGAACACACATAGATCACATGTATTTTTGAACATTCATGTTATGACATATGATGATATGATCTATGCAAATATTTTGTGAGGTATAGTTTGTAATTGCTGAGCGAAAGCTCATATGTGTGTGTTCGTGCGTAGGTAATGCAGGAAAGCAGCCCGCCACTTAGATGTTTTTTGGACTAGCGAAGCGGTGTGGAGGCGATGAAGGAAGGGAGTGGGATACCACCACAAATTTAATTTCTACATTTAGATTTCTTAAATTATTTTGTATCGATTATATTTATAGTTGTGTTTTCAATATTTTAGTACTACTAAACTAGTAGGAGTACTTAATAAGAAATGATTTTAAAGTCTTTCCTTTTAAGACATGTCTTTAAGAAGGCCGGCATTTCGCAAGATTTAATGAACCTAGCTAGAGGTCCGTCGATTATAGTTATACGATATACATCATACTTTGTCAATGGTTATACATTCTACACTCGCGAAAGAGATGAGAAGCATCCCGTTCAAAATAGTGGTGTGAGTATCCATACTAAGGGTATGCAAATTTCATCTGCAAAGGATAAGAATTCAGTATATGGAACGATGAACTACTTTGGTTTCATGGAAGACACTCAGGAACTTGATTACTGTGGATTGCAAGTATCACTCTTTAAGTGCAAGTGGGCCGATAATAATTATGTCAGGATTGACAGTGATGGCATCACAGTGGTGGACTTTAGACGATTGAGATATAAAAATGATCCGTTTATTATGGCATCACAAGTTAGAGTTGTCCTTAGTTGTGCCGATGAAGCAAATATTGATTCGTGATGGTCAAGAAGATGAGGAAGATTGTGCCGACATTCCATCATTCACAAAGGGATTATCACCAGTTGAGGAGATTGATGATTTCAATAATGATGTTTCTCACTTGCTTCGACTCGATATTGAGTGGACAAGTGTTAAGAAAGCAAAGAAAAAAAGAGAGTAAAACTTGAATATTTTGTCATTTGTATATCATTACTATTAGTTGACTCCTTTTGATTATTATATTATTTTATTCGCTATGTATTAGAGTTTATTTTGTTATGTTGCTTGATATATATTGAACATTAATTTGAACAATGATCAACACTATAGCAGTTTAGGTCACTGTTTAAATAACATATGGGGTAGTAGGCCGTGAGATGACAGAAAAAAGGGAGAATGGGAAAAGTGTCTTGAGATTACACGACGGTTTCTGTCGAAATCGTTGTGTAATCCATACATACGACGACGGTTTTCAGTGAAAACCGTCGTCGTAAGTGCACAAAATAAATAAGGATTACACGATGGTTTCTGGCCGAAATCGTCGTGTAATCATGTATGTGCATAAGGATTACACGACTGTTTCGGCCAGAAATCGTCGTGTAATCATGTAGATACGATCACGGTTTTCAGTGAAAACTGTCATCGTATCTTGACAAAAGGAAGGATTACGAGACAGTTTTGGCCGAAACTGTCGTGTAATCTTTCGAAAATAACTTAAAATTTGAAATTTTGTGCTTTAAAATTCACACGTAAAGCCTTAACTTAAATCCACTTTCCTCATCCTTTCTCCTCAATTTCATCTTTCTCCCTCTCGGCCACTCAAAGATTTCTCTTACCCACTATTTCCTTCACCCGCCTGCCGACAGCACCACCGCCCTCCCCGCCGATGCCTTCCCCTCTCTCTCATTTTTCCGGTAATGCCGTCACTGCCCTCCCTTCTTCCTCATTCTCCCGTCGCCCTCAACGCAGCCCTTCCTTCTCTCTCCTTTTTTTGCCGCCGCCGCAGCCACCTCCACTGCCACTCTGTGTTCCCATCAAAGCTGTGACTATTTTGCATCAAAGAAAGGCAAGGTAACTTCCAAATTGCTCAATTTCTTGTTTTCCAACAAAAATACAAATACACAATTATTTAGTAACTTTCTTGGAGTGTAATTTTCTATAGTTATTGTTGTTCAATTATTTTTTTTTTATTATTGCTCTTTGTAGACGGGCGGTTTGTGCAATTTTTTGGCAGTTTAAGATCTTTGTAGACTATATTCTGTGCATTTTTTTCCCGCCTACCACATGCTTGATGAAATGTCAAAATGGAATTTCGTTTGGTTAATCATATGGAATTAGTTTCTAATGTAATATGCTCAAATTTTTTAACGTTCATGGTGAATGTGAATTTGATTTGATTAAAGTGGACCGATTATTTGTTTGTTTTGTGTATTTATGTTGTAATAACAAATGACACAAAATAGAGCTGGAGTATGCAAAAAGGGAAGACCACGAAGAAAAAACCCATTTTATCCCAATGTCGATCGTAAACGAAGGGCAACTCTAATGAAACGAGTCCATATGGTAAGGAAAGAGGTGAACGAATTGAAGTCACATTTGACGAGAAAGGACAATCGGAAGGGAAGCATGGTGATGAATTGATGAGTTGGATTGGTGTACTCGCTCGAGAGCACGTTCCAATATGGGTACAAGATTGGAGATCCCGTGATTTAGACGGAACGAAAGACCTAATTTGGAAAGAAACTATTACTTCTTTCACCGTGGATGACTAGCTTCGGAGTGCTTGTTTAAAATCATGTGGTGAAGCTACAAGGAATTTTCGATATGATCTTTACAAGACTTTTGTCAAGGACTTCTTATTAGAAGAAAGTGTGTGGGAACGACCTCAAAAAGTTATTGACAAAACTACCCTAATATAGAAGAAGATGATTGGGTGAAATTCATTCAATATAGAACATCCTTATAATTCCAAAAACTTTCGGATCGTGGAAGCTAAATAAGGGCCAATAACGAATACACATCAATAAGAGGCCGAGACGAATATAGAAAGCTTGACCAAAAATTGGTATGTCATTAAATTTTGTTTCTAATAAATCATCGTAAAATTATTATTTTTAATTATTCATGTATACTAACGATGATAAATTACAGTTTAAGGAGATAGGGAAATGGGAAAAAATAGGTGGGTTGTGGCTAGAATCACAGACAGGAAAAGATGGAGAGTTGAAGGATCCATCATATCAAAAAATTGACGAGTTGATAGTAAGTTTACTAATTAATAATAAATTCTTCATCACTAGAGCCACTTATAATACTTTTATTTATAATGTGTGCTTTTAATTCTCCCGTGGGTGGAGTATAACATACAGGAGAGCCAATGCAATTTCGATTCCGTTGGCACTAATGATGTATTGACCCAAGGATAATCCAAACCCGAACACCTAGGACGTACCTGTGGTCAATTGAAGTTCGTAAAGCAGTCTCAGTACTTCACCCTAAAGCGAAATTCGAATAGAGATACTGAAGTACTGTCAATGAGACGCGAAATTGAAGAATTAAAGGAGATGGTGCGTGGTTTATGTGCAAAGAAAGCTGTGGAGCCATCGTTTTATCAAGAGAATATGCTAACCGTTGACCAACACAATAGCTTTAAGGATAGTTGCACTCTCCAAGAAAAACAACCTGGAGTGTCTGATCCGCCAACCATGATAGTCGAGAGTCAGGAGTGTAAGCTCTATATTATCGATGAACTTTAGGGTGCACAGTTGCTTGTTGCGATTGGAAGGGCATGGATGGAGAGCCTTCCCACCGATACAGTCCATGAGATAGCACTAGGTGAAGGGAACATGCGAGTGTCAATCATTATGCCAAAATTAGAAAAAGCAGCATTACATATTCCGACGTACGAGACAACAACTGTGGAGGAGGCTATTAATGGGTTTGTAGCTTGGCCGAAAATATTAATTGAGCTCGACACGAGTATGAACAAGGTGAGTCGAGGGCCTAGTCACGTTCCTGACCAAGCAGCTGAGGGAAACAAACACCAAAAAAAGCTAGGAAAAAAACCGATCAACTCTCGAATTGAGGTACAACAAGATGCGAAACAACAAAGACCGTCATTTGACTTTAATAATTTGAACTTGGAGCTAAGGCCTTTGGCTTATTATGCATTTAGTTCCATGCGTGATGGTAATCAGATAGAGGTCCCAATACCATACACGATCAGTGGTGCTAAGATGCCTGTATTTCTGAACTTTGATGATATTTATGAGTTAATTAATTTTCAAGAAATAAGTGCAAATTGTATATTAGTATATCTCAGGTATTTTATTCTATCTCTAAATTTTATTTATTTTATCTAGAAAATCTTCTTTAAATTGTACAGTGTAACAATTTTGATATTCTTATACAGATATTTTGGCAGAACTATGTTCCGTTAACGGGCGAGCTAAGAAGTTTGTGTTTGTGTCTCCTACCGTGATCTCACTGGTTAGAACAGATACTCTAGATGCTGGCCTAAGAGAGCGAGCCGATGCTCTTGTCGCCATTTTGCGTAACGCACCAAAAGGGCGACTTTATCTTGTGCCACATAATAGAGGGAGACATTGGGTTTTGGGAGTTATTGACCCATGGGAGGACCTAATCCTTTATTTTGACCCTCTTCGAGAGAAGAAACATAACGATTTTACTAGTCTAATGAATATGTAAGTTAATTTTCATATCCTAAATTTTGATTTAATCTTAATGATATTCATCTTAATTATTTTGAATATTGCAACTTGCCAGGGCCCTAATGGATTGAAAGATTATAGCTGGAGAATGGATTAAAAAGAGACGAGACTATAAAACAAAAATCTCAGATCGTCCTTGTCCTCACCAAGAGGGAAGTGTCGAATGTGATTATTTTGTCTTAGGTTTTATGAGGGACATAGTGTTGAATGGATTGGACGTACTTGAAAGCAAAGCATTTTATACTTGTGATGATATGGATTTGATTAGGGGAGAATTGACTAAATTTGTAATGCAATTTATTAAATATGATATGTAAACTTGTAATGTAATGGATGGTTTTTGACTTTGATACAATGTAGCTAATATTTTGTCAATCATATTTTGGGCCATGTATTGGATAACACACGGGTTAGGCCACCTGTGGGAAATCGTCAAAAGATGCGATTTTTTTTTTAATTCATGTTGAACTTTACACGACGGTTTTGAATAGAAACCGTCGTGTAAAGACGAGTTTACACGACGGTTTCTATTCAAAACCATCGTGTAAACTCGATATTACACAATGGGTTTCAACAAAAACCTTCGTGTAAACTAGACTTTACACAACGGTTTATGTTCAAAACTGTTGTGTAAACTTGTTTTTACACGACGGTTTTCGGCTTAAACCGTCGTGTAATATCGAGTTTACACAATGGTTTAATCCAAAAATCATCGTGTAAAGTTCTTACTTTAGCAAAGTTTATGCCATTTTTCCTCTATTCGACGACGGTGTGAACTGTCGTAGAATATTGAAGATAATATGGATAAAATAAATTAGGTTAATGTTTGACTAGTACTGCTGAGAAAAGGGTGTAACTGTCAAAAAGTGTTCAAAATTGAGGCACAGGTTTTCAAAATATGTGGCATTTCTTTCTAACTCTTCAGCCCAAAACCCAACAAGTATCGTCGGCTCATAGGTGGGGGTCCCTAACGACCTTTTATCATTGCATGAGCCAATGAGTATAATGGCTTATTCATATAAAGGAAAAAAAGAAAATGAAAACCAGCCTATAATTGGACTCTGACTCTCTCGTGAGGTCAAATTGTGACCAAACACACAAATAATGGAGTCTTTCGGCGCCTGCAGAATGCTGCCTCAGACAAACTGCGATTATAATTTATTTGCACATCCTTATCCTTTGACCAAAAAAAAAAACCTCATTAATGTTATAAATTTCTTCACCTTCTTATTTCATGTTTCACAGGCGAATTCTTTGGACATTCAAATTATACCTCTTTCATTAGAAATGATCAGGCAAAATTAGCCGAGCGCTTTTCATTCTCAGTGATAATTAATAATTGTCAAGAAACAAATAATGTTTCATTCTTTGAGATGGAAAGTTGATCATAACCATTTTTAAACTATGTTTTTGGATGCAATCTTAATCCCAACGTGAATATATATATATATATATATATATATTTTAGGAATATCCAAAAAAAAAAAAAAAACACACACACACATCTTTAGAATATTATCACATCTATAATGGCTTTAGGATTTTTGCTCTCTTACATTAATGTCATATGAAGAGTAATCAACATGGCAAAAATTTGAACAATGAAGCAAAAATCATAAACATGTACACTAATTAAAGGGGTTATTTTATAATTTCATATATATATAAATATATTTATTTATGTGTATGTGTGTGTTGTGTTTTTATGGTTGGCATGCATACTTTCCTAGCGATAAATGCTAGGTATATCAATCCTAATTTTAAATTTTGGGTATCATCTTATATGACATGTGAGTTGTTATTTTTTTGTTTATATGATTACTCTATTAATTAAAATTATCTACCATTAAAAAGATGATAACTAGCCATTACATGACTTGATATTCAAAGTTGAGATTATGGTTAGTATTTGTAGCATTACACTTTTGTAGAAATCATCTTAAAGTTATCGTTCAGACGTAATCTATTCTCTTTTTTTTCTATAAATTAAAAAAAAAAAAAAAGATATCTCCTAGTGAAAGTTTTATCAAATTAGGGAATACCTTCATGAGCGAACCCAAAAAACAAAAAAACAAAACAAAACAAAAAACCAAAAAGAAGATCACTACAGGTATTTAAGTACTGTGTCAAAAATAATAATAATTTATCCTGTTTGTGCTGTGTACCAATGTTAGTACTAGTTGGGTGATAGCAATAGAAATTTTAGTAAATGTACCCGCTTTAATTCCACTTGTGATCTTCTAACCCTTAAAAATTAATTATGTACTGCCACAAACTTCTATCTGTGGGCGTTATATGAAATATATAATATACATAAAATATTATCGTGGTGTACTAATAATTTGTTTTGCCATACTTTTAATACCAACTCTGTATTTTTATATAATAGCACGTAAATCATAAGTACCAAATCATATCCCATGATGAATAAACAGATGTACGGTTGATGTGGAAAATTGCACAAATATATACTAATATTTCGCTTATTTGGTACTCATCAAGATCGAATTAACAGAACAATCTCAGAGAAAATAATTCTCATTAATTCTCAATTACAAGAGAGATTTAATCTCGACTGTCGATTTCTAATTATTCAATTTAGTCCGTACGGAATTTTAATTTTGTCTATTGTAATTATCCATGTGTTAAATTCTAAGGCAGGTAGCTCGTTCTAACACATTCTACTCGGTTTGCATTTTACTCGTTTTTATCCTTAAATTGCATTATGATTGATTGAGTTGTACGCAGTCTTGCATTCTTTCATCTTTACTAACTTTGTTCACTATTTTCAATCAAAAAAAAAAACTTTCTTCACTGTTATGAACTTTTATATATATATCCCATCAGCATTTAAAACAGCACTATATTATAGGTAAAATTATATGTGATAATGACTCACTTATCACTTAATTAGTGCCTATATATATCCCACATAAGAACTTGTTAGTAAACTAATTTAAAAAATATATATACTGAAAAAAGAGTTAGCATAATATTGCACGTACATATACTCTTATATGAACATCCTTGACCTTCTTATCCAAGTTAATTTGTCATCAAATGGTTGATTATGAAATTAAACAGACCATAAACATATATTCATGACATTAGTTAAATCTCCTCAACGAAAATCTCATTCAGACTAAAAAAAAATAAATAAAAAAAAAAAAAGGTTTATAAGCGAACTATTACTTTGGTCAAAGATTACATAATATTATAAACTCGGTCATTTTAGATCTTGTGAGAAAAAACGTATAAAATTAAAAAGGAAAACATGAATTACTAATGCTTGAGTACCCAGATTCAGTTTTTTAGATTTACAGATTAAATGAGAAGACTTAAATCTTTATGGAGATGAAAATTGCGTTGAATATATATAAATATATACACACATATATATATATAGTCATGGATTGATCTCAATGGCATTGATTATTGATTCAGTATCTTCGACATATCAAAGAAAGAAAATATGTCTCAATAATACCATTCAAAGTTGGATTAGTATAGTCTCATATACTGTTCTTTCAGAATTTTGCAAAATGATGTCTACGGCCGAAGGGCTTATGTTTGAAATCATATCGTTTATTATATATATTGACCTCAAAATATCACTTTGTAGGCAATGTGGATAAGATTATGCGTGAATTACTTTACTGATACCAAAAGGAAATGAAATTAGCATTAAGAGATTTCAACTCTCTTTTTAAGATAAAGATCAATTTCAACTCTGAGCTAGCTAGCTAGCTCTGTCTCAGTAACATAATTATTATGTTGGACCCACTAAGATCTTCTTGTTGAAAAACTTAAACAAATATTCCATGGCAGCAAAAAAAAAAAAAAAAAAAAAAAAGACGCCAAGATGTATTAGTTAATCTAGCTGATGAAGTGTGTTTGTTAGTTTGTTTTTTAATCATAATAAAGATGAGGGAAATAGGTAAACAGTATATTTATCTTATCGTTGAAGTAAAAGTAAATAGCGCATATTTAGAAGTAGGTTCTTTTATTTTGACAGTTTCGTAAGTATATATTGTTTACTTTTCTTTTATATTTTAACTTCTGTAAATGTGCTATTTACATGAATTGTGATCTTATTCAATAAAAGGATCTTAATATTTTTGTATGGAAAATATAAAGTTTATATAATAAAATATCTTTACCGATTTTAACTGTTAAATTTCATCAAAATAAGAAAAAAAATATATACTTAATAAATTCTAATGGTTAAAAACAAAGTCCTTCCGGGTATAAAAAATCTCTCGAAAATAATCACGATTACGGCCGCATACCATGCTACGTACCTTGTTCAAGATTTTGGAGTTGGAATAACTTAAAATGGTGATAATTTAAGTGGAACTGTTGGGTGGACCTTTTCATGCAAAAGGGTAAAAATAAAAATAAAAAATAAAAAATAAAAGGAACTAAAAGAGGTAAGACCAAATTGTCGTTCATGGCACGCCAAGGGACCGACTTGATATCACATCCCACTAATTAGAGATTTTTAACAGAATCCAAATGATTGGTGATGACCCCAAGACACTTCCTTATTTCATCGTCTCATCAATCCCCATTTTCTGTCTCTTTTGTTTCTGTGAATCCTTTATTCCAAAATAAAAAATTAAAAATTAAAAATTAAATATAATGTAAAACTAAAAAATAAAATAAAACAAAATTTGAGACACTATACATATATATAAAGGCCTTTTTTTTTTTTTTTTTTTTTTTCAAATGATGGGGGCAGATTATTCCCTTGGCGTGCAAGTCTTTATTGGCCCCAAGTGTTTCCCAAGTTTCATGGCTTTAATTTTTCTTTTCTTTTATTTGTTTCTTTCTTTCTTTCTTTCTTTCTTTCTGAGATTACTATGGTACTTCATGTGGACCGTCACCTAGCTAGATATAGTTTAGACTTTAGTGGCTTTTGTATATCATTCTAGTATGATTTCCATTTTTTTCACTTACAAACCTTATTCATCCAGCAATCAGGGTAGAATTAATAGTAATTCATTTGATGATCACTAGTAATTCAACCGGCCTTTTTAAAAAATAAAAATTAAAAAAAAAAAAAAAAAAAAAAAAAACTGGTTGAATTCCTTGTATGTCACACGCAGTTTTGACCACAAATGATGGCAATTCAAAGGGTTTTCTTTGTCCCTAAAGGACAACAGAAGGATATACATATATATAGATGTGTGTGTGTGTATTAAACCTATTACCCTTCCATCTGGTATTGAACTTTAATCACTTCCATAAGACCTATAATAAACAAAGAAAGAAGGGCTCGACTCAATATTTCTAAACCATCAGAATATAATTATATATGTATTGTAGTTTTTCCATTTTTTTAATATGTCTGATTTTGATGTAATATATAACATATTTATAAGGTCGCATTATCATATATATTTTTAGAGAAATTATAACATATATCATATTTATAGGTACTTTTTAAATTATAGCATGTTTTTTAAAGATGATAAATTATAGCATATTTTTATGGATAAATTGAGAGAGAGAGAGAGGAATTGTAGGGGCTGGGTAATTTCGTATTTTCGTGTACGTATAATTATTAATATGAATAAGCTGTTTATTACTAGTATGTAATAATTATTCTATAATTTTAAATTAGTCTCCAACTACGTTATTTGACTCTTTTTTTTTTTTTTTAATATTTCTTAATATTTACGCGGATCAAACATTGGTAACAGTACCGGTTTGAAGACAAGACGGGTTTTATTATTCAATATCTTATTCAAAGAGCTAGCTGGCCAATTCAATAAAAGCTTGTTTGAAAGTCTTGATGATGATAGCTTGGGGAGAAAGCTAACCTCCTATTTCCGCGAGAACATCAAGTTGACATGAGGATGGAACCCGATTTCCCTCAACAACTCGACATACTATACTCAGTCAGACCGATGTTGGCTCCATACTGGATATGAGTAGAAGTAGGGATAAAATGTAGATGTAATTGCAAAACAGATATCCAATTTTTATCTCCATCCTCACTATTCAGGTGGTGAGATAGAGAGAGAGGTAGCTAGATCTCGTTATAGCTATATAGCGTTGGGGAAGGGAGGGTATGTTTACCCTCCTAACTAAAGAAGTAGTACTTATACTCATACAAGAACAACTAATTCTAGAAATATCCTTAAATTCATCATTAGAATGAATCTAAGATAACAAAAACTATCCTCAGATAGATTCTATCAATCCACCTATGATAACTCACATCATGTAATACATCTATATCTAAGGTCGCCCCTTTATCCCATTTCTCCATAAAAAGAATGACGGAATGTAATCTTAATACGTTCATCCCTTTATCCCATTTCTCCATAAAAGAATGATGGAATGTAATCTTAATACGGTTGTCCCTTTATCTCATTCTTTCCTTTTGTTGGCAGGACAATAACTAGAGCAACTCAGTTGCAGGGGGATAATCACTTGGTGATTTCAGAGTCCTTTCTACTCAACGCAAATTTAGCATAATCTTAATGGAATGCCCTTTGGGTCAATTAGTTTTTTTCTTCTAGAATTTTTTCCACTGGATTTTGGCTGGATGGTTTTTAATATTTTGGCCTTTGTGTATGAGATTTATCCCATTGATGTTTCTTTTAGGTAATTTCATTACATTATGTCCTTTTTTTTTAATTCTTAATTTTGTTTTGTATGTGTGCTTGGTTTCTCTTTCTGCACCTACGTGCATCTTTTTATTACCCCTGGTACGAAATTTGGTCTTTTCCTTTTCTTTTAATAATATAGAGTAGCCAGCCTTCCATGCGAAGGTTGTCTAAGGGATGCCAACCTAATTGGATATCTTTATCCATGGCCACTTTGATGAATAAGCCTCTCCTTCTATCCATTTTGTTTTTAAAAATATCTCGAAAGAGCTATAATTATAAGTATACACATTTGCAATAACAATAACAATGATAATAATTATTATAACAATAATATAATAAATCAAAATAAATTAACATTAGAGGGGAAATCTTTGATATTTCCTTGAAATCGATATTTTCTTTGAAGGATATTGCTTTGCTTTTCTTCATTAAATACTTTTAAGTAAATAAACAAAAAATAATTAGAAATTACTTTCCAATTTACACATTGAATAATTACTACATAGTACATACATTCTCAAAACAACAGTCTAGATCAACTTTAGAATATAAATGAATGGATGTGATTTCATGGGATTTAGTCCTTTCATATATAGAATCAATAGAATTATGATAAGAAGAAAATTTCAGGTCAATGAAATCTGTTATGTTTAAATTACCCCTCTGGTCAAAGGTATCTAATATATTAGTATTTTATCAAATGCCATCATAATCAACACTGATGAATCAATAGTAACCTACAAGATAATCACCGATAATTTACAAGATTATTTCCTTTTCACCACCGGTAGCCAGTCGTCTACAAGATTAATCCCCAAAAACACATAGAAAATATCAGCTTAGCATATAAAAAAAAAAAAAAAAAAAAGAATGTTATAACACAAACACAATTAAAAATCAATTATTAAAAAAGGAAACAGGAAAAAAAAAACCCCCCTTAGTGATAATCTTACTTAATTGAATACATAAATTAAAACAATCAAAATCAACATGTATTCAACAATAAACAATATTCTAGCAAAAATAAATAAATAAATAAATAAATAATATAAAACCTTAAAATAAAATAAAATAAAAAGAAAATAAAAAACACACACACACACGGACACACACAAAAGCAGATATATCCATATATCCGGTGAGGAGCCGCGGCATGCTTCTCGCCACACGAGGGCTAGCAAAGCCACAACCAACCTCCAAACTTCCTCAATCGACATATATGCTCCTCTTCCATAGTCGAATATCAATGGTGTCATCTTCCTCTTTCACATCACAGTTTGTATGAAAAACTTTTATTTATTTATTTATTTTATTGGTTATTTTTGAAGGAGTATCTCCTAGTAATTTAAATCCTCCACTAAAGTAGGTTGTTCAATACAAGAAAGGTTATGTGTAACACCACCTCATTGGATATCACGCTTACCTCATTCTTTAAATAATATATATATATATATATATATATATAAATAGATTAACTCAAAGATAGTGGAAAACATAATAACAATAGTATTATCAAAGAACGAGATAAATGTAATGTCCAGATGAGTTGATAGAGTTAACTATGAAGTTGGGTTTGGATTAAACATTTGATGTGTCATATGTGACAATTCAATATATAATAAGTCAGGTCGTTGCTGTTTTAGATTTTTTGGACTGAAATGAAACAGAAATGAGTACAAAAAGAGGAATAATTAGCCTGATCTATTTGACCTCTCCTTGTGGACAAAACACCCACCACAGGTATACACCCCAAGCCTGGCCTGATGCAAACAAAACCCTGATCATGGGGTCTTTTCCTTTTTCTCCATCAAAAGTCGTCAGAATCCTATCACCAACAGGATCAAACATAGTAGACTGGAGTGTACTAAAAGTGATCAATGTTCTTTTTCCTCAAAGTTGACCCTCCGGTGAAGGTGCGAAAATATTTATTTTTATGTTATGTTTGGCAAAAATAATTTTGCCAAGTTTTCTTCAATAAGATAATTTTAGGTATAATCTCAGATCTGACAAATTTATAAAACAATACTTGTAACTTTTTATGTTCGTTATTGTGACAATAATTTTTAATAGTTTCATGTTACGTTACAAGATTTTATATGATAAGTTACATATAAATCAACTAGTAGTTATAAGATTTTAAATAGAATGATAAAATGTTCTAAATGTCGGATTTATTCGGCTATCGGACTTGAGACATTTTATAAGATTTTAATTCAAACTAAGAATTTGTTTGTGAGATAAAGAAAAAATGAGTATAGGACGGATTTCGTAAAAAGAAAAAATTCAAGTTGAATTTTTTTTTTTTCGAATCATATTTAAAAACAACATAACAATCAATCGAAACTCGCCCTTTTTTTTTTCCCTCTGCGAATGACCTTTTGAAAGCGTTGATCACTACAGATATATGGTAATGGCTTGCATGGCCCATCCCTCATAACAAAGTAGGAAAAAAGAATCATTGCTTTTGCTTTCATTAGAAAAAAAGTCGGTTCTACACTTTTCTTTCTCCGTAGTGCAAAATTAATCTTAAAGCAATCCACGAGACCAACAGTGTAAAACATGGCCACCAAGAGCCATATAAAGATGTCAAAAAGAAGATATACATGTTGGACTAAAATTATAATTATCTACCACTTTTTATATGCCGAACAACTAAAGTAAAAAAGAACAACAAGAAGTGATAAATTTTATATATATAATACAAATATATACTGAGGAGAATAATTTGTAGGAATATTAATCCCATTAATGGCATTTATTATGAAATATAATTAACTGTTTTTATTGATTAATTTCAATAAATTTAGATTAATCTTGTTGTTCAAGTGGATTTGGATTGGATTAAGGTGAAATTGATATTCCTAATTAAATTCGAATTACGCTGTTGTGGAATATATCTTGGGTAATCTTGTTTAATTGGAATCCTTAAAGTTAATCTTGTACTTAAGTTGTCTAGATTCATTATCAATTAACTCTGATTATTTGGATGATTTTCTTCATTATTTGGAATCGAGGAAAGTTGTATACTCTTTGGATTTATTAAAGAACATGTACATTTTCTATCAACAGCATATTTGGAACTTAAATGAATTTAAAAGTTTATTGATTAACTTGCAATCAAACAATAATTAGATTTATGTAAGAAAAAAACAACAGAAATACTGTAATAGTTTTTTTTTTTTTTTTCCACGTAAAGATGCTAATTAGAATGAATTCATTAACCAGTATTTGATTACAAGTTTATCATGCAAAAAGTAGATAACTATCACGAGCATATCTAAGATGTAAGATAAATGGTGTATAAATTTAAAATGCAAAGTATAAAGTAATAAATATCCAAAGACGTAAATATATAACCTATAGATATATATTGATTGGAGTATGGCATTGATATGAAAATAATGAAGTGACAAGTAACATATTTTTAATGAATTGGTGAAAAGAAATAAAGTTTGTGCTTTAAAGTATATTTTCAATCTGCTATTTCCAAAACGAAAAGAATTATTTGATTGCAACTTGTTAGTGTATTTTTTTCTTAAAAAAAAAAAAAGGGTTGGTAATGCACTAATTAAGTCGATTTATTGTAGTCCGAGAGGTAACTAATGATAAATTTAGATATGACTTTATAAAATTTAAATCCCCTTAATTGCTCCTGATTTAAAAGTAAAGTCGATTTAAATTCTAAAAATAATTGTTGCCGTTACTTATTTGTTAATTAGCACAAGAAAGATCCACTTGATTTTATTCTAAAAAAAAAATGTTTTAATTAAACTAGTGGCAAATTAAGTTCATAAATGTTTGGGAACAACATAACATACAAATGGTATACCAAAGTTATTTCTAATCAATATACAACCCCTAAATCCAAATGATTGTAGAAAGAGACTCCACATGATAACTAATTCTAACACCTTTTCCTAACAGTCAAAATGATATCCACCATTTTCAATATCGTAAAGCTTTCCTACCTCTCTCTTTCACATCTCTAATTCTGTGGTGTAACAGATTGTTCCCTTATCTAGGTGCTCTTGTTGGATCTCTAACACAGTGATACACTAATAATATATATAGACACATATATTTGAGAAGTTAATCTGGTAATATAATATATCCATTAACGTGTTAATCTAATAAACATTATATAAAAAAATGAACTTTTAGTCATAATATTTTCTTATGACATTTTAGTCACAATATCTTTTTTAAAATTAAATATCACTTTTAGTCACAAGACTGTGATTAGCTAATATGCATTTAGTTATCATATTAAAATTTTTTTGCCATAACGATTTTAGTCACGACGTGGCTAAACTCTTGATTAAAAATCTCGTGGCCAAAAGTTTTAATCGAAACTAAAATCTGTGACTAATTGTATATTAGTCACAAGGTTGTGACTAAAAATGATATGTACTCATACAAAAATATTGTGACTAAAAGTGTTATAAGAAAATATTGTGACTAAAAATTCATTTTTTTAATATAACTATGAAAGAAAACAAAAATTCTTTCCTTTTTCTTTTTCTTAATAACATTTTCTCACTCTTGGGGTTTACGTTCTCATTACTTCCTATTTTTCATCCCAAAAAGTTAATTAGAGGAGTAAGAGAGATGGATACAAGCCTTTGTCAATAATATTATCATTTCACATTCTAACTCCCCAATTTCTCTCTTGATGATCAAGGCTTCTAATTAGGGTACGTCTTTCTTAGCTAAAAAGTAAATTAAATAAAAAAGTTCTGGCTAAATTTAGCTCTCTTCATCTTCATCATTACCTTCCAAATTACTCCTAATTAGCTCCTTTTTTTTTCTTTTTTCTTTTTTCTTTTTTTTTTGAATAACAAAAACGACAATGGTGCTGAAAATCCCCCGACCGGCCGCTTGCCTATACTTGGTGAAAAGTACGTTACTATTCTTCATGGCAGACGATCAATTTTAGGATGCATTTTTTAAGTTAAAGATAGGGATTTAAACTCTATATCTTAGAATATAATTAAATATAAAATTACTGTTAAGTTAAAAATTCTCAAGATTTTAATATTATATATAGGTCCTGAGGAAAAGTTCCAAAATAGCATGATAAATCTGCAAAGTCCACCATGTCGACATTATATATGATTAAGTGTGGGTGTTGGATATGGGGTGATTTTTGGCTTTTACCTTTTAACGATGGTCGAATTTGAGTGGAAAATACAATGTCCTACATATATCTCTTATTCTAATCTTTCTGGATTAGTACTTAAATGATGAGAGAACAATTCAAGAGAAACCATGTTTTTTCAGTCCAAGCAGAGATCGTACTATAATATGACTATTAACTAGATTAATCGACAAGAAGGAAGAAAAAAAATGGTTGGATTTACGTGCTTTATACTTTAGAAAACAAAAAAACAAAATACAAAATACAAAATACAAAAAAAAAAAAAGACAAAATACAAAAAACAAAAGTTATGATCATCCTCCAATCATATATATCTATGTATCACAACAATATGATTGTATAATACAACATGTAAATTAATATCTATATCATACAATCTCCCATGTTTGACAAGTATTTTCAGAACTCATATAGTAGTACTAAATTGCTGTAAAATCAAATTTACCAAAAAGATAAAACAGAAATTGGCGCAAATAAAGAATTTAAACTTTGTAATTTGTGTGTATACCTTAAGGTAGAATCTGAATCACCTACCTAAAACTCAAAAATTAAAATAAATAAAAAAAGAAAGAAAAGAAAAGAAAAAAGAAAAAAGAAAAAAGAATCCACATGTAGCAATTATCGAGACCCTTTCTTTGGTTTCTTACTTACATTGGACTTGCCAAAAGTTGTTTCTGAGAATAAAATGGGTTTTCAATGGCTAGACCTGGTGGCCAAGCCATTTATTTATACAAACAAGAAGGTGACACAAATAATTATGCAGAGAGCTAGCAAAATCCCTATGGCCAGCTCTCATTTTCAAGAATCTGCGACACCTCATATAACAACATGAAACTTTGATCGATCCAAGAGAATCTGCTCCAATATGCATGCATGTAACAGACCAGACCAGAGTTTAAGATGGTCCCAAAAACCAGCTATTTATATTGATAGTTTAATTCTAATTCTTTTTACAGTAAGGCACGTTGTTTTGCCCTATTTGTAGAGCAAGTTTTTTAATTATCAGATTAAATTCTTTTACAAGTTAAAAAAAGGCATTATAGCACATAAAAGTGCCCACACTTATTTTAATTTGGGAGAGTTAACTTTTGTATTTAATTGTAATATTCTAATATAATTATGCCATTAATTTTAATAGATATAGTCAGATTAGATATATATCTATATATATATATATATATATATATTCAAATCACTCCGTTTTCTCTTCCTCTTCCCCTCTCACTAGGGTTTGTGAAATTCGTATTTTTCTCTTAGGGATGGAATCTGGCGCCGTGAGTCCGGAGCCGCCTTGGTTGGCCACCGGAATCTCGGCCCAAGAAAAGATGCTTGGTGATGACTTTGGTGGCGAGGATGGAGCTTCGTGATCTGAGGGGGTGCGTTTTGACCTTTTTGGTCTGTTAGTTGGCTTGTCATCATAGGTTAACCCCATGTAATCGAAACTTTTTCTCCGGATTGTGATAGTTATTTTTTTTTAAATAAAAACGATATTGTTTCCGCCATGTAAGTGTTGCGTTTTGTCACTATTATTTTTTATTATTATTATTTCTATATTTTGTAATGAAGGAGGTGTGGTCTCCCGACACTATTATTTGTTCTATGCCCAATCTGCTATAGTTATTTGTATAAGGCGTTGGTGATGACCTCTTCGCTATAGGTCTCTTGGTTTTAATTGATTTGAGTTTTCTATAAATTGTAGTGGTATTGTTAAAAGAGCCATATGTGTGCTCAATAATTGAAATACCTTTTCGATTTTTCGATATTGGAATTCGGTGCACATTTTATTCTCTTGTGCACTTCATTAACATTTATTGGTGAAAATAATCTATAATTGGGATTAAGTTTCCTTAGCATTATGAGGTCATTCAAGTCAGTATTGATGTTTTTATTTTCTTGATTTGAAATTTAGAATGCTTTATTAGTACGGTAAAAAATAAAATAAATAAAATGAAAGACGTTTCCCATACCGTAGAGACATACCCTTAGTTGTAACATTTTTTTTAAGAATTTCAACAATAATTTCTAGAAAACAAAGGATATGGGCAGTGCAAGATAATATAGAAGAAGGGTTTTGGGCACAGCTTGCTCTAGAAAGAAAAGGAAAAAGGTAAAGGGACCAAAAGGAGGCATCATCACCTCCCATGCCATTAACCACATAATGTAATTGATGTTTTTCCCTTTGTGTGGGCCTCTCATTTGTTCACCTTTTGTTTTAATTCTTTTTAATTATTAAAATATGGGTTTAAACTTTTCACCAGTGGAACTGTATCATTGATTATTATCCGTCAAATTAAAATCTCACCATTTGGACCCACAAAGCACTACTTTCTTCAAATCCTAACATGGCACCAAAATTAACTAATCCCCTAATGTGACTGTGTGATCAGTCTGGTTTGGAACCAAGGTCATGGTTTACATGATTTCCTAACTTGTAATTATTATGACTAATATTCTTGTGCTAGTTAGGTATTAATTAATTAAACATTTTGATTCGAGCCTTTCATTTCGATAGGTTTTATCTTTTTTTTTTTTTTTTTTTTTCCAAGAATAAAGAGAAAAGGATAACTGATATCAAGAGAATATCTTATATACCTCTTAACTAAATTCACATCTTTATAAAAGCTTTTATCTCTCAACTGAAAATAATAAAAACTTATTGGTTTATAAAGATTCAATAAAGAAATGCTAGTTTATTCAAACATGACATTTATATATGAAATTTTCTTAATGAAAGATGAAATGTTTTGATAGGAGAAGACGAGAAGTAGAGGATAAAAGCTAGGTGGGCACAATGGGGAGTCGAGTTGTCCCTATTTTCCTATCCCTCCACTATTTATTTGTCATGTCATTCATAAGACAGGAATCAAATACTAAGATTACTTAATTAAGCAAAAAAGAAACCCAAAATAATTGAGTAATTTAATGAGTTATCAAAATTTAATTAAATGAAAAATGAATGAGATAGGAAAAATTTAATAACAGATCTTTGCTACTTGTAACACTAACAGTGTACACCTATGCATAAAAATAAAAAAAGAATAATTGAAAAACTATCACTGCTAATGAAGACGATAATATATATATATATATATATATATATATATATATATCCGTAATATAGAAATAGACTGCAATCCAACATCCGTATAAATGACGCTTCTAATATATATATATTTTTTTAGGATATTGTAATAAATGATTTCAATATCATATTTACCAAAAAAAAAAAAAAGATTTCAATGTCATTTTTTAACGATATATATCCTTTGCATCAAATATCTATACAATATTACAATATTTTTTTTAAAAAAATTACATGTAAATCAACTAGTTATTATTAGAGTCTCTTTGAAGCAACATTTCTATACGGCAAAATGTCATTTGAATCCAAAACTCTTAACTTATATTAAACTTTCTTTTTTTTTTTCAAAAGACTTAAATTTTGAAAATACATAACTTTTTCATTTCAAATCGAAATGAAAATGATTATTGCGTCAAAATGCTCACAATGACGAGACGAATAAGACCAGATCCATTTTATTTCTTTTTTTCTGAATATATTTCAATTGTTATAACATTTTTTATTTCACATAACTTTTTCGAAAATCTTTCCCTTCAAATATATATTTTCAACTCAACCTCTAAAATACCGTCTTCATATGTTCTCAAACGGGCCGTTAAATTCTAAATAACAAGTTATAATCATCGGGTGAACGGATAAAAATAAAATTTTGTATAACATATATAATTATATATGTGTGTGTGTGCAAGGACAATTAAAAAAAAAAAAAAAAAAAAAAAAGTAGGGACAATTACAAGTAGCGAGACTGGAGACTAGGGAATTTATAGTTATTCAAAAACCACTAATGTGCGTGCGGTATCTATTTGTGAGAACCACCCAAATTCTAAGAAGGGAAACATTCTCACGCTCACTGACACAAAGTGACCCTTGGATCTGATACAAGACAATATTAATATATATGATATGATAAATCCATACATATATATATATATATATATATATTTATATATCACCACACAACGAAGTGTGTGTGTTTCTTATAAATTATTGTCCCTGCAGCGCCGAATTTAGATACACCTTGTCGGGTGGTCCCACCTCTTTTGACCAAAAGTCAAATCCCTCTATTCCCCTCTTCACTGCAACCACAGTTTCTATAGTTAGTCATTCAACTTCTCAAGAAATTGATACGAAGAAACAAACAAACCGTATTTTGTATATTAACAACACTTTACACACCCACCACCAAAAGTCCAATTTCATTTTTTTTCTCAGTCCTTCCTACGTTCCCTCCTTTCCTTCTCATTTTATTTCACAAAATAAATAAAATAATAATAAAAAATAAAAACACTAAAAAAATAAAAAATAATAAAAAAATTTGAAAAGCAACTCTCTTTTTCTAAAGCTTCCCTCAACTCCTGCTTTGCCACAACAAATTATCATCACAGTACTCACCACAGCTTTCTCTCTCTCTCTCTCTGTCTACACACCATCCTTTTCTCTCTCTCTTTCTCTAGACAATTCTCTAGCTTGTTGCAGAATTTTGTTGCATCAATGGAGAGAAACCCGGTTGAGCTTTCTCTTCAATATGCTTTTACAACACTTGTTTTGATGGTTCTGATGATTTCCTTTTCCAGAGCAGCTGCTGATGATCAGCAATCACAACTACTTCTTTCAGGCAAGACTGATGCGGAGGGTCTTCTCAAGTTCAAGACCATGATTCAGACCGACCCGACCGGAGTTTTGTCCGGTTGGGAAGCGAGCAATAGTCTATGCAGCTGGCATGGTGTTTCATGCTCTTTAGGGAGAGTTACTCAGCTTGATCTCAGTGGCTGTTCTCTTCAAGGCTCTATTTCTTTTGACCCTTTGTCTTCTCTCAACATGTTGTCTGTTCTCAAGCTCTCTTCCAATTCCTTCTCTGTAAATTCCACTACTTTGCTTCAGCTTCCTTTTGGTTTGAAACAGCTTGACCTTTCTCTGGCTGGACTTGTTGGCTCTGTCCCTGACAGTCTCTTCTCCAAGTGTCCAAATCTTGCCTATGTCAATTTTGCATTCAACAATTTAACTGGTTTTGTACCCGAAAACCTGTTGTTGAATGCTGAGAAACTTCAGTCCCTAGACCTTTCTTATAACAACTTGACAGGGTCTATGTCTGGTTTGAATATCATGGGGAGTTCCTGCAACTCTTTGGTGTTAATCAACTTGGCATCAAACAGTTTGATGGGTTCGATTCCGTCATCCCTTTCGAACTGCTCAAATCTCCAAAGCATTGACTTCTCGATAAATTCTCTCACCGGGGAAATCCCGAAGGCTTTTGGAGAGCTTAAGAGTTTGCAAAGGTTGGATCTCACCCAAAATCAGATCACCGGTTGGATCCCTTCGGAATTAGGAAACGCCTGCAATTCGCTTCTCGAACTTAAGCTTATGAGGAACAACCTCTCGGGCCCGATTCCTACGTCCTTGTCCTCGTGTTCTTGGCTGCAAGTTCTTGACCTTTCCTACAACAACATATCTGGTCCCCTACCGAATTCCTTGTTTCGGAATCTCGGCTCATTACAGAGCTTGCTTTTGAGTAACAACATCATCACGGGATCCTTTCCTGCTTCTATATCTTCCTGCAAGAGTTTAAAGGTTATAGACTTCAGCTCCAACCGGATATCGGGGGCGATTCCAAGAGATTTATGTCCAGGAGCTGCGTCGCTCGAGGAACTGCGAATGCCGGACAATCTCATTGCAGGAGAGATTCCAGCGGAGCTATCGAAATGTTCACAGCTAAAGACGATTGATTTGAGTCTGAATTATCTGAATGGCTCGATTCCGGCGGAGCTGGGGGAGCTTGAGAATCTAGAGAAGCTAATAGCTTGGTTCAATGGCTTGGAAGGAAGAATCCCGCCGGAGTTGGGAAAATGCAGGAATCTTAAGGATCTCATTCTCAACAACAACCAGATAAGTGGCGAAATCCCAACTGAATTGTTCAATTGCAGTAATCTCGAATGGATATCTCTCACAAGTAACAAAATAAGCGGTGAAATCCCGATCGAGTTTGGCCTTTTGACTAGGCTGGCTGTGCTGCAACTTGGGAATAACAGCTTGAGCGGGCAGATACCGGGGGAGCTAGCGAATTGCACGAGTTTGGTTTGGTTGGACCTGAACAGCAACAAGCTCACAGGTGAGATCCCGCCCCGACTAGGAAGGCAGCTCGGGGCAAAAGCGCTGACAGGAATTCTCGCCGGCAACAGTTTGGTGTTTGTGCGCAATGTCGGGAATTCTTGTAGAGGAGCAGGTGGTTTGTTGGAATTCGCTGGAATCCGACCTGATCGACTCTTGCAAGTACCATCATTGAAGAGTTGTCAGTTCACAAGATTGTATTCTGGCGCTGTCCTCAGCATGTTTACGCAATACCAAACCTTGGAGTACCTTGATCTCTCTTACAACCAGCTTCGTGGGAAGATACCGGATGAATTCGGGGACATGATTGCCTTACAAGTTCTAGAGTTATCCCACAACCAGTTATCTGGTGAGATTCCTGTTTCGCTCGGGAAACTCAAGAACTTAGGTGTCTTTGATGCATCACACAATAGGTTGCAAGGCCAAATCCCCGATTCCTTCTCCAACCTATCGTTCTTGGTGGAAATCGATCTATCCAACAACGAGTTGACGGGGCAAATTCCAACAAGAGGGCAGCTAAGTACGCTTCCTGCGAGCCAGTACGCCAACAATCCAGGACTTTGCGGGGTTCCATTGCCCGAATGCCAATACAACAACAACCAACCGTCCACCACAAACCCGAACGAGGATGCGGGAAGAAGTGGAAGAAAGACATCAGCCACATCATGGGCTAACAGCGTAGTCTTGGGGATTCTAATTTCCATTGCTTCCATATGTGTACTGATCGTCTGGGCAATCGCGATGCGGGCGAGGAGAAAGGAAGCAGAAGAGGTGAAGATGCTTAACAGCCTGCAAGCATCCCATACAGCCACCACATGGAAAATTGAGAAAGAGAAAGAGCCCCTGAGCATCAATGTGGCGACTTTCCAAAGACAGCTAAGGAAACTCAAGTTCTCCCAACTCATCGAGGCCACAAACGGATTCTCAGCGGCAAGCCTCATTGGATGTGGAGGGTTCGGAGAAGTGTTCAAGGCAACGATGAAAGACGGCTCGAGTGTTGCGATCAAGAAGCTTATAAGATTGAGCTGTCAGGGAGACCGCGAATTCATGGCTGAGATGGAGACTTTGGGGAAGATCAAGCACAAAAATCTCGTACCACTCTTGGGTTATTGCAAGGTTGGTGAAGAGAGACTGCTTGTTTATGAATTCATGGAATATGGCAGCCTTGAAGAGATGCTCCACGGGAGAGCCAAGGCTCGGGACAGGCGGATTCTAACATGGGAAGAAAGGAAAAAGATTGCAAGAGGTGCAGCCAAGGGACTCTGCTTCCTCCACCACAATTGCATCCCTCACATCATACACAGAGACATGAAGTCAAGCAATGTGCTACTAGACCACGAAATGGAAGCAAGAGTCTCCGATTTCGGAATGGCAAGGCTGATAAGCGCACTGGACACACACCTAAGTGTGAGCACGCTGGCGGGAACTCCAGGCTACGTTCCTCCCGAATACTACCAGAGCTTCAGGTGCACAGCCAAAGGAGATGTGTACTCGTTCGGGGTCATTCTGTTGGAAATCCTCACAGGGAAACGCCCAACCGATAAAGAAGACTTCGGGGACACGAACTTGGTGGGATGGGTGAAAATGAAGGTTAGAGAAGGCAAACAAAGGGAAGTTATAGACCCGGAGTTGCTATTGGTGACCAAAGGAACAGATGAAGCCGAAGTTGAGGAAGTTACGGAGATGCTGAGGTATCTTGAGATAACGCTTCAGTGTGTCGAGGACTTCCCTTCAAGAAGGCCAAACATGCTGCAAGTTGTGGCTATGCTGAGAGAGTTGATGCCTGGATCAGCCAATGGAAGCAGCAACAGTGCTTGAGATCATTATTAGTTTGCTTATAATCTTTGTAAGAACATAATGTTTTTCTGTCTTTTTTTTTTTTTTTTTGCCTTTTTCTTTTTTTCTGTTGTTGATTGTAAGTTTTGTTGCCCATCTTTTAATGAGTTTAATGTATCTACTCTGCAAAATTTTTCCTCTTCTTGTTAATGGACTATTATCTGATAGCGATGATCACAAATTAAATGCTCTCTTGGACATTTTATCAAACAGATAACCGGCAGGATTTTAGTCTATCAACGAGACCTAAAATAGTTCAGATAAATCTCATTTTATTACAAGTAATTTTCCAAATGGCACACGACATAAATAACCTCCATATATATATATTTATATATATATATATATTTTTGAATAAATCTCCCCAGATTTTTTTAAACTTTGGGATCCACCAACAAAACAAGCCGGAAAAGGCCCATGGTGAATCATTCCTTAATGTTAATTCCTTCATGTTCTTTTTCAGATCTTTTAGGATTTAATTAGTGTAGTTTTCTTTTAAAATCATTCAAGTGCTACAATTCGCACCATTATTTTTTCGGCCTGCATGTCATTCTTCCTTTTTTCGTTAAGATTAAGGCAATATACAAATATAATTGAAGTGCCTAAGCTCATAGTTACTTCATATAATTACATAGAAATCATTAAATTCATTTTATGACAGAACAGCCCTTCTCTATTTCCTTTTCAATCTTTCAGAGAAGAAACAGTCTCTTTTTACAGTGTTGTCGTTTTAGGTGATGGCTATATCCTATCATTGTATTGTAGCAAGTTGAGCTTTGTTGCAGTTTGGTTTTAGATGCGTCATAAATTGGCAATTTACTTGACGACACTTTTTGGCGTTTGTTAATTGGAGGACTCTTTGTATTAATGATTTGTTATTACCAAACATACTAAAACGTTTATAAAAGAGTAGTGGTGGAGCAAATCTCAATTTTTCCCTTTACTAGTTTTTAATTGAGTTGTACGTAAATTTTGAATTAAATTCATAAATACCTTCTCAGCTATGCACCATCGTTAATTTTCCTGAGAATATTTAAAACCATTCGAAATCGATAAATTAATAACTTCGACTAAATAATATTTTTAACCGGTCACGTCTCAATATGGAAAATTTATAAGAGAGAATTAACCAAATAACATAACCTAATATTAGGATTTAACAAAATAACAGGTTTTCAAAAAATATAAATTTATAGCATTTTTTGTTATGAAATTCCGGTTTTACCACCAACCCCCCAACTTCTCCAACTCCTAAGATCTATAATGTCATCGCCAGCGCGGGCACCGGAAAGGGTCGTCGTCAACGACAAACACGCTGGCACAGTTGACGGAGATTCCCTCGACTTCGTCAGCCAAAAGCCACGCTAGATGGATCTCACGAACCGAAGAAGATCAACCAAACTCGAAACCCAGATTTTGACGATGAGGCCCATCGGAAAAATCGCAGCAGTGAGCGACATTCCCAATGACATGCAACCCAGATCGTGGGGGGGAGCCGAAAAATCGCGACTTAAATCGGTGGGGAAAGTCACAGAGAAATCTCCGGAAAATCGCGACTAAAATTAGTGGTAAATATAGGGGAAATCACTGGAAAATAGCAAGGAAAATAATGGGGAAATCATCATCAATCCGCCTCGTTGCCGTTGGCATTGGATCTCCGACCTCTCTGTGATGGTTTCTTCGACTATTGTGACTCACCGAACCCCTTGTCTTCTCCGGCGAAAAGAAGTTTTGGGTGATGGGTTTGTGGGTGGATTTAGAATTTTCAGCAACATTAAGGAATTAGTTTTCAAAAAAGGAAAATAATCAGTAAGTAAATTGATTTCCAAATAATAGATTAACTACATAATATAGCATATATAGGAAATCTGATTTTATCATCTATCAAGTAAATCAAAATATTTACTAAAAATCTTAGTATTTACTAATAAATCTTAATATTTATATTGTTTTAAAAATTGTCAACTTTATAAGTAAATCAAAATATGTACTAGTAGATAGTATTTACTAATAATGTAAGTTGCTTTAAAAATTATCAATTTATCAAGTAAATATAATTTTTGTTAGTAAATCTTACTATTTACTCATAAAATGTAGTGTTCAAAAATAATAAAAATATTATGTAGAAAGCAGTAAATATATTATTTTATTCTAAATAGTGATATTTATCTTATTTGTAAATAGGAAATCTAATATTTACTTGGTAAATTCTTTTTATTTTACTCGGTAAATTCACATATTTATATATAAGACCAATATCATTGGGTGATAAAAATAATATTTATTAATAAATCTAATTATAACCCATAGTTTAAAATTAAGAGAAATGACAATATATCATATATAAAAAATAAATATTTACTAAGATTATAATTTACTAATAAATAATTATATTTATCTTATTTTTAGATTTAAGATTATCAGGTAAATCCAATATTATCATGTAAACTTAATATTTACTTAGAAGGATTTAGAAGACAACTCTAATCTTTTATCCGTTAATATTCAGATTATCTCGCAAATATCAATATTTTCGAGGTAAAATTCATTATTCGACGTGAAAAATAATTTTTTAATTCAAATCATTGTGTAAATCCTTAAATTTTTTTAGTTTAAATTATTTTCTCAAAAACCAAAACACGAAAAATATTTGTGAAATCAACCCAAAACTTCATATAATTCCAAAAAAAAAGCCCCACAACAAAATCAAACCCTAACCCTCAAAAACGCTTCCCCAGCCGCCAACACACAGAGATCACCAGGACAACAAGTTCACGCCAAGTGGGATTCGCAATGGTTTGCCTTGGACGGAGGCTTGCGATAGCGAGATTCCCAACATCTGGTCTCGTGCAACGGTTAATCGCATCTAAATGGTGATCGCATATAGTACAATTACTGAATTTATAATTTGCTAAATTTATTAGATAATACATTAAAAAAAAAAAAAAAAAAAAGACACAGGTCCTACCCGATATATAAATTAATAATCTGCTTATACATCAAAATATATATACCCTAAAAAATTATATAATATATATATATATATATATATATATATGTTAAACAATAGTGCATGGAGAAGTCATTAGGCACTACAAGATTTAAAAATATTTTTTTTTCTCAAGAAAAAAACAAAAAAAAAAAAACAGCAACACAACAACAACATTTACCTTTACCAAATGCCAGTCCAGTCATTCAAATATTAGGACTTATCTTTTGCAACCCCAATTGAAGCTTTACCGCGCCCTTCTGTGTGGTGTCCTTCAGCCATTGATTAACTATTTCCAAAAGAGATATTTCTACCCTCTTTTGATCTGTGAACTATGTGATTCCACAATTGGCAACCTTATAAGTCACAAAACACAGCAGATAAATTGAGATCATTATTGAAGCTAATTTAAGTACACATCTACTTATCAAGAATTCTAAAAATAGAAAATTATCTCCATGAAAAAAATGAACTAATTTACACATAATGAAATTAAGTATTTAATAATCTATTAAGGAATTAAGTTACTTGAGTAATTAAATTCATATTATGTTAGTTATTTTGTAAAAAATTAGAAGAATTGGGAATAAAATTGCTGCAATAACAAAATTATCCTTAAACGTGAAAGCAAAAACAAAACAAAAAAACAAAACAAAAACAACTAAATAAGAATGAGAGTATATTTGACATATAGGTTAGTTAGCTCCTAATTTTTAAGAGAAGAAATTTAATTCCGTATTTAGTAGGTGAGAGACAATTTCTCCCTTTTGTAAATACATGCTAAACTAAAAATACTAAATATCCTTACGCCTTTTTTCTTTCTCTCCCTCTCTTTCTCAACAATTCCCAACCCCCCTCCCCCAACGTGAACCGTGACCATATGGAGGAGATACAAGATTGATCTATTCTAAGTGAGGGGGAGATCGGCTATTCCAAGCAGGACTATGACCTCATGGAGGAGATTAGATCTCCTCCCTCCATGCGTGATTGTGGATGAGGAGATCTAGTATCAGCGATGTGGCAGCGACACAAGGGTGTTCCGGTGGTCTGGAGCAACGGTTGGCGTTGTTACTGGGCAGTGATGCATGGTGGTAGCGATGGAGGAGCACGAGGATAGTGAATATTTTTGTATTTTTTGTGGTACTTGCTGAATTTTGTGATTTAGATGAATTATGTGTTATTTTGTCAGTTCTCCAGTGACAAAATCCAATGAATTTGACGGTTATCAATCGGTAACCATTTGCTTTTCTTCTCGTGAAGATGGTTTCTGATTGATAACCAGCCATTATCATGGTATCCATCGGTGAATGTAGCTACCGGCCCGTATATTGGTTACTAACCGGAGACCATCAATTAGCTAGTATCATCATTGATTCTAGCCATTGTCATAATTGTTACCACTAATAAAAGAAGAATATAGTTAACATTTTAAAATAAATAAATTAGTTATGTATGATGTTACGTTATGATTTCATTGTTTGCTCGAAAAAACGCAATACGAAACAAAAAATGAACCCAAAACTTTTGGAAGCGCAATGAAGAAGGAAAAGATGAATTGGAAATAGGGAGAGTGGTGGAAATATGTCAAAAACTTTTTGTGCAATGGTAAATAGCAGAAAAATTTTTGGATGATGACAAATAACATATTCACGGTAAATGATATAATTATGAAACATTATTTGTGAAAAAATATGTAAAAAATATAATTTTAAATAAAATATTTACGATAAATATCATATTTATAATAAATAGTTTATTTACAAGCACTTTTACGGTATTTAACTCAAACATTTCTAAAATATATTACTTACTTTGAGCATTTTTAAAAAATAACTTATTCACTGTAATTTCTCTAGATCGTATGCAATAAAATAACCTTTCACTTGTAACGTTATTTGACCTTTTGCGAAAGTTATTCTAGTTTGTTTTGCATAACGGATGCATTGGTGAACCGAGTGCACAAAAAGATGCCACTGCATCATTAGTTTTCTTTGTTTATCTGTTTTCCTTTTTTTTTTTTTTTTTTTTTTTTGTTTACAAATGACCGATTTTGTCTTTTTACTAAAATTGGGTATATTTTTCACTGGTGTGAACATAATTTCGATTTATAAATAAATAAATAAAGGTTTTAAAATGATCCAATTAAAATGTTGTTTCTGGAGACCATTAACTTTAACCATTTAATCATATGTCCATCCGAGGAACCATGAAAAATGAGGGATTCAATGTCCTTGTGTAGCTAATTTCGTAACCATAATTCTCTATCTATATTTTTCCCCCTAAATCAATTTGAAAATGACCGCGGGAGAGGAATTTGTTATTTAAATGCCAAAAGGAATTAATGTATGTTAATTATATTAAAATTGGGACCATCTGTGGTTAAGTGCCTCTGAGGGGCACTACCTATAATGCTTAATTTTAAGACCGTTCAGATGAAAATATAGAGTCTACGATGGAAGAGATGTGTGATAGGAAACATAGACACAACCATAGTAAAGTATTTTAACTTCTTCAAAAAAAGTAAAAAGCTACCCCCTCCCCTTAAAAGATTCGATTCTGTTTGGTTCACTAATTGGAGATTAAATTTTTAAGTTCGAATTGATTGACTTTTTTAGAAACTAATTATAAATTTTATTGACTTTTTTCAGAAAAAGACAAATTGATATGAAAAATAATAGTTTATTTGGAGTTAAACTTAAACGCCAAATAAAGCATTCCACAGTTCCAACTTCCATCAACATTTCTCTGCTCTTCCACCAACTAGGAAAAAAAAGAAAAACTGCAACTCTTTTTTTGTTTTTTTTTTTATTTATTTTTTTTTAAATTGAGATTTCATTTCACAAGAAACAAAATACATAAGACACAAATGGTGTCAAATATGAAGGAATTCGACCTTGAATCAAATACTTTATCCACCAGTAAAGACCAAAATATCATTTCAAATGTAATTGAAACTTTTTTTTTTCCCAAAAAAAAAAAATCATAAATCGATTTAATAACCTGCACAAGGCATAAGACGTGATTCTCCTGGAACAATTTTCTTTTCATAAAAATCCTTGAGCTTGCACTTTGCCTTCTTCCTTCGTAGTCCATATATGCCTTCCTTTTTTTTTTCTTTTTTTTTTTTTAAAGGTGTCCTCCATTTTTGTATTTGCCCCATATCCCTTGTTTTTTGAATTGTTATATCTTTTCCTACTAAAATAATGGTTTTTTTATTTAATAAGTTTTTGATCCCATGATTATCCTTCAATTTGCACTTCTATTTGTTATTAAAAGTACCAAGGAAAAAAAAAAAAAGAAAAGAAAATTCCACTACTATTTTTAATAAGAGAGATGTTCCATTTTCATCCTAAAAAAAATTGAACAAAAAGACATATAACATAACCTCAAAGAAGGATATGATTCAACGCAAGCCAACTTAAAACCCACTTTTATATACCACCGTCTGATAACAACACCACACAAACAAAGCCGTTCAATTAAGCACGACAGATAGTGCCCCTCAGAGGGGATTGTACCACAGACGCACCTATTAAAATTGTATTAAACTTTTATTCTCAAAATACACCCCTCCCCCACTCAAATAAAATAAAACAAAACAAAGACATTCAATTAAGCACCACAAGTAGTGCCACTCAAAGGGGTTATACCACAGAGGCACCAATTAAAATTGTATTAAACTTTTATTCTCAAAAGACACCCCGCCCCCACTCCTCAAATAAAATAAAATAAAATATTTAGCAAATAAAATAAAATAAAAACTTAAATAAATATTGATATTGAATTATCTAATCTAAAACAAAGAGTACAGTTACGTACAGTCTCGCACGTGACTTTAATTACTTCTTGTGAATAGATTTTAGAAAAAAATAAAAAATAAAAAAATAAAAACATATATACCTTAACCCTAAAAGTAAAAGAAAAGCTTTCCCGAGTGAGTCTCACATGGCTCTGAATCTTTCCCCCGCGTAGGGTGCATCACCAAGCAGGTGCTCAATCACGAGGAACTACCGAGAGAGAGAGAGAGAGTCAGTCAAGTTTAACACTAAATCAAATTAAAAATAAAGTAAAACACATAAAACAGACAGACTAGAAAGAAAACAAACCCGATTATATATTGCAATTCGCTCCCCGTGAAGAGTTCCAACCCTGACCTGATCCTGATACAAGATGAAAATTACACTATAACTTCTAGGATGAGGAAGAAGATTCGTATGTGATCAATAAACAGTAATTAAGACTGCCGATTACCTACCACGGACAAACCCACGGAAAGATCAGCCACCGCAGTGTCCACAACATCTCCACTACAATCATTAATCCAAAATGATTAAAGATAAAAAATTCATTGACAAATTCAGATGTTAAAATTGAAGTCAGTTTGTTGTGTATTTTCTTTCAAAATTCAAAAATCCCATATTATTACTACCTGCCGCAGTCGTAGGTTGCCAAAATACAGCTGCAACCAGATTTTTCAATCAACTCCGCTAATAAAATGCACTCAGTCACCGATCCTATTTGGTTAATCTTAAGAACGACGGCATTCCCTGTTTTCTTTTTGATTGCCGAGTTAAGGCTCTTAAGATCACCTGCAATAATCTCCACTTGTTTTTCTTGTCCAACTTGAGTGCTTAGTCTGAAGTTATCTCGCACATCTGCATCCTGAATTGCTGTGAAACGATACTCACTTACAAATGACAACACCTCCTTAAAACTATCTCCCTCACTGTCCTTGTCCTGTAGGCACACCCAAAAAAACAAAAAAACAAGTCCTGAGAATAATCAAGAAGTAAATATATTATATCACTTTCTTATTCTTCTTTCTATAAATGTCCATCCGTGATTAATTAATCAACCAATGTATCTCATCTGACTGTTATGTCAGCCAAACTAAAGTGATAGTTTTATGCAACATCAACTTTCTAACTTAATAATTAATGTTGAACTCACCTCTTCCTTTAAGTCGAGGAGAAGGAATTTCTTATGCATTTCATAAAGCTCGTCAGCAGCAGATGCAGATGTAGCAACATCCACTCCAATGAGAAACTAAACAAGGATATGCCATTTTTAATTTTTAATTATTGTAATTTCTGCAAAAAGATAAGAAATACATGAAAATTATTTATTGGAAGAGCAAATACTAACATTGCCAGTGAATCCAATGTTATCAATAGCAGTGTTGATAACCTCAAGACTTTCCTTCATATCCTAAATTCCCACAAACAAAAAAGGCAATGTCAGTCAATAGCTTACCATGTCAAGAAAGACAAGAAGAAACATATATACAAAAGGTTCATAGAAATGATAAAAATTTAAAAAATGAACCTGAATATTCGTAAGCAAACCATCCTTCAAATTCCCATGTAATGCATCGGTACCAAATTTGCTTGAATATAATTTTTGAACAAAAAAAAAAAAAAGGAAAGAAAAAGGAATGACTGAATTACCTCAATAATATTGAACAATGTACAACCCGTGCGTGAAGAGAAGAAAATAGATGAAGCCACCGACCCTCAAACTAAAATAGGATTTCCTATTCATGTACATGGCATCCGAAAACGAGGGCGCCCCGACGGGAAGAAGAAAGTATTCCTGCAAGCACACCCACAAATGTAATGGATTGCATGTGCGAAACAAATGGAATGAATCAGAGAAAGCAAAATCGTTTTAACCAGGATGGACTATATGATTACCTGCAAAGCAAGTTTGTTGGTTGGATGAGAGTGGGCCTTCATCACATTGTAAGCAGGAACGGGAAAGACCAAGTCCTTTTTACCGGCAAGGTTTGCAATGTGCTGCATCCGACCAAAGGGAACAACATTTAATGTCACGCCGAAAAGAAAATATTAATGTCAACTATATGTAATCTTTCTGTGCATACGCACCCTAAAGAGATCGAGTTTACTGACAGAAGCACCCGCTCTACAAACAGCAAGAGACACCGCAAACATCGCATTGCGAAAGAGCTAAACAAAAAGCCAGCCAAACAAACAAGGTAGAATTTTAATCGGGATATATGCAAGCTAAAAATACAACAAAAATACTGTTGTAAAATGTACATACATGCTGTTTGGTTCCAACAAAAGCTTGATGCTGCTGAACAGTTCTAGTCATGTAGTCATCTATAGAAACCTGCTCGGTCCGGTCCTAAAAACAGAAATAAAATAAAATAAAAAAAGAAGCCTTTAGGGGAACATGTTTCATAAAAAGGAACCACGACACTAGATGAAAATAGATAGATAGATAGATATATAGATATAATATTATATATATAGATTGATTGATTGATTGTAGTTAGGAGTGATTGAGTGAATGATGAAGTGAAACAATTAGTATCATGATGATATACAAAATGCATGTTACTGATAGATAACAATTATCTATCTATTAGAATGAGAAAGAGAACCTTGCCAACCAATGAGGGACCAATCTTGGTGTTCACATATAAAGCGACCTGCAAAATTAATAGATGAACATGAGATTTTGATATATATATATATATATATATATATATATATATATATATAAGGTGCTAACCAACAAACAGAAACGCGATTGAACACTCACTTCCATGAAACCAGCAACAATGTCTTCATATGGAATTCCTACAATAATTTTTTTTTAAAAACAATTGAGCACATAATTGGTATTAACAATATAATAAACGATTACCCAAAAGAAAAAAAAAAATAGTAACTTAACGTGATGTATTGTTATATATTTATAAAATCATGTTATAATTATACCAGCAGTTGGAACGGAGGCTCTTGTCCGGGTGCCATTGCATAATGTCAGCAACACCTGCAGCCACAACACAAATCGATCAAATTAAAATAAGACCAAAAAAAAATTCTAAACGATTCAAAGATATAATTACTAAAAATTCGATTCAAACACAGAAACCAAATTTCAATTTCAGGAATTAAAAAAAAAAAAAAAAAAAGAGGTGACCAAACCTTGATGGTCGGAACATCGATGTTGTTGATTGTGACCTCAACTTTGACACTTTCAATGAACCTCAGCGCAAACTTCCATGCCTTTTTCTCAATCATCTTATTTACAATCTTCTTTTTACAGTTCTGCCTTGCGGAGCACCCTATTTTAAGCATCATGTTTTTTGATTTGATTTTTTTTTTTTTACACCAAGACACGGATCTTCCGCAACCTTCTCCATATTTATTTGAACAAGCCACTGATCTGTTGTGGCAGAGACGAAGGTTTTGTTTTTATTTTATTTATTTATTTATTTTTTAGAGAGATGAGACTCCACCGACGGACAGACACGGGATTGATTGACGAATATGGCGATTGCTTGAAGGTGAAAGAGGATTATGAATTTATATCCAAAAAAAAAAAAGAAAGAGGGTTATGAAAACCTAGATCGGACGATTACGGTTAAGGTTGTGGTTGTTGTTTATTTAATATGATAGCCCGGGTGGTTCCGGTATGCATCTCTCTCTCTCTCTCTCTCTCTCTTCACTGCCTCGACTACTGTCATCTTCCTCCCAATTTAGTGTATGTATTGGGCCGACGTTACTACCGTGCAGCCCGAACACTTTGAACTTTTTTTTTTTTTTTTTTTAAAGATTCTTACTTTATCTATCTAATAATTATCTAATCTAATAAATAAAGTCCAATATTTACTCCCTAATAAAAAAAAATATGTATTTACGTGATTACAGGCACAATATTACAAATGATTATATCTAGAGGTGCACCGAATCTCTCACCTCCCAATTAAAAAAAAGTGTATTTAATATATGGTATATATTTATGTGATATTTACTTTTTTTTTTTTTTTTTGAAATTGGACGTGATATTTACTTCATTTGTGTATTTAAAAAATAAAACATTTTTAGTTAAATACAATGTTTGCTAGATAATCCTTTATTTAAAGTTCTTTATTGAAAAAAATGCTCTCTAGAAAATTAAATGATTTACTTAGAAAAATTATACATTATAATCTACAATTTAATTATACCTCTGAAAATAACATGATTTCAAATCAGCCCCCAAAAACCCAAAGATTCAACCATTACCAACCCCCCAAATTTCCAAATCACTTGCCCCAAGCGCCACCAACGTCCAGCACCAGAGAAACCATGACCAGCAACGCTCTCTTGGCTAAAACCATAGTGAACCTCCCCAGAGAATCTAAAACCACGGATTACCACCATAGATTGTGAGGAGCATCGCTTGATGTTGTCGGCAGTGAAAAAACCAAGATTTAAATCCAATAGAAATAGAAAAAAAACAAATAGTTAAATTAAAATTATTAAGAATTTAGATATATATTTTTTAGTAATAAAATCTTTAAGTATGCAACAAATTATAAATTTGCTCTATGGGTTTTATGGTTAAATGTCTCTAAGTACACATTTAGACATTAAACTAATTCTTTACAACTTAAAAAGTTCATAAATTAAAAAAAAAAAACTAAAAAACTAAAAAACTAAAAAGTCGATAAGTGCCTATAATATTTTTACCATTAACGTAATTTTAGACATATTAATATGTTTATTATTGATCATTCAAGCTAACAAATCTCAGGTAGCATTATGTGATACATAACTAGAAGGAAGATGAGATATAAGGAAAACATAATGGTGGTAGAAATCATAAGTGAATAGAAAGTGAGAGAAAATAAAAAGAAAGAGAAAATTAGGTTCAAAGTCATATTTTGAGTATCTTCTTATGATTCTGCTTATTCTAATATTAAAGTTGATAATTTTAATATTATAAAATGATAAAACTATCAACTTTAATTTTATGGCGGGCATAAATATAAGAATGTGTCAAATTTATGACATTCTTGTATATAACCCCACGTTTACTTATCAGTAATTCTAAAAATAGGAAATTAATTCTATAAAAAAAAAAGAAATTAAATTACACGGAATTAAATTCCATAATTAGATAAAAGTGTTTACTAATCTATCAAGAAATATATTTACTTAAGGAATTAAATTTCTATTATGTCATTTACTTTCTAAAAGTTAGAAGGATTGGGAATATATTTACTGTAGTTACGAAATTATCTTTAAATGAAAAAATAATAATTAAATAAGAATAAGTGTATATTTGATATAGAGTTAGTTACTTCTTATTTTTTAGGGGAAGGAATTTATTTCCATAGGTAGTAGGTGAGAGACAAGTTCACTTTTATCAAGGAATTTAATTCCCTATTTTGAAGTTCATTTAATTCTCAAATACAAAAATAAATACCGGAATTTAAAATAAGGAATTTAATTCATTTTTCTTGAATTGAATTACTCATTAATAGACACACCCATAGAGAGAACAAAAGGAAATGTATCAAAAAAACGAACACAAAAATAAAACTAAAAACTTAAAAAGCAAACTGAAAAAAAAAAAAAAAAAAAAAAACATATATATAGGAATGGTCTGTTGTGCGGCAACCAAATTTGTCAAACAGAGACGACATTGAAATGGTAGTTGTTAGATGAAAATTGAACAGTGATGGGCGTGGGATGACGCAAAGGGTATTCTACTATTGTTTCTGACCTAATGGCAAGAATAGACTGGTTTGGAGATTAAATTTTTTAAGTAAACTATGGTTAAGGAGGGTGGAGGAAGACGGTGAGGGTCTAGTTGGAGACGGAGAGGGGACTCGAAGAAGGCGAAGGAGGATAGGGCGAAGCTGGTGAGGTGGAGGGAGCAGAAGTAGTTGGCATGGACGACGACAAGGTAGTGGCGGGCATGAACGTTCTTCTTTGTCAGCCGCAACCACTCTTTGCACCACTGCACCATGCGCTTGATGTCTAGCTTCGACAACGTACAACTCATTATGAAGTTGCTCCAAACCCAATACACAAACAGAAGAAGAAGAAAAATGGTTGGTGGGTGGGTGTGGGTGTGGGGTGTGGCAATAAGTGGCGTGCGCCTCTTGATTTTGAGTTTTACAAATATAAAAAGAGAAAACAAATTAAAGATAAAGAAAGCAAAATGTAGAGAGACAGAGATTGGACAGTAGTTTTAACTTAATGACATAAGTTGGGCAATGTCCATTTGTAATTCGGGACGTACGTCCTACACATTCGTTATAACCTCTTTCAAATCTGGGTACAAAAGCTGATTCCTCCTTTCACACCTATAGTTCATCTTTTGCTGACCGTGCTTACTTTAGATTTCAACCCCTGGAGTTAATATATTATCTTTCACTGCACTGACAACCCCAATTTTTCTATTTATTTTAGTCCAACTGCTATCATGTCATAAAGACCTTAGAACGCCAACTGTCATGCCCTCCCCAAATCTCAAATCTCAGTTTGGTCCGTAAGAACACTAGAGTTTTAGGCGTTCTCCGTTAAATCCCAAATCCCACTTTCTCTCTTCTTTTATAATGATGCCGAAGGTTCTTTACGTCATCTTCACACGCGATAAGGTGAACAAGAATATATTCAAATTCACTTCAGACGTTGAGGGTGTACTGTGAGAAGCGGCAATTCTGTCACTTCACTTGATAGATGACGATTATCCAAATATTAGAATTTTTGGTTATGCTCGAAGCCAGAAAATAGTTCCAGAAACTTCAAGGAATCGAATATGGTGATCAGATAACTTTTTCCACTCAATATGTTGTTGATGAGGAGGAACTCCATTTCTCACTAAAACGTCAAAACCAGAGGGGCGAATGGGGGCTGGTTCTCCTAATAGGTCGTTTGCATCGGTAGTAAAAACTACCGTAAAACCAGCCGCCTCCGCCGCAACACCCGCAGCATGACCTACCAGCTCCACCCCAAGACCTGCTATCTCTACCCCAAAGAAGCTCCGGCTCAGCCACAAGAACCACTGGCTCCGCCAAGAATGCTCGAGCCATCGCAAGACCCCCGACTTACCAGCTCCGCCAAGTCTGCAAGAGCCGCCACAAGACCTGCTGCCTCTACGGCAAGACTCCTGAGATGACTAGACCCGCCGCCTCCGCCACAGGACATGCAGTAAGATTAACCGCCTCCTCCACAATGCCCGCAGCAAGACCAGTTTTTTTTTTAATTTTTTTGAATATTTTTTAATTTATATATATTTTAAATTTTTTATATAATACTATGGGTTAAGGTACATTATAGTTATCATGCACAAGTAACATCACAACCGTTCGATTACATCATCACAGTTTAAAAATGAACTCTACCAATAGGATATATAAATGAAACTTTACCACATACTTACCCATTTATTTATATATTCAATAGAGAAATACTAAGAAAAAAAAAATTCCTTAATGGTGAAACATTATTAACCATATTTACTTTTAAGTACTTTACTAAACAAAAAAATGCTAAAAAAAAAAAAAGGGTGGAAAATTACAACTGAGACGTGTCACAAGCATGTCTCTCATATTCTATAACTATATAAAGAAGTGATGATAAGTTTTGCACTTCAACAAACACAACAAGAGTGGAACCATTATTAGTTTGCTTATAATCATTGTAAGAACATAATGCTTTTCTATCTTTTCTTTCTTTTTCTTTTTTCCCATTTTTCTCATGTTGATTGTAAGTTTTGTTTCCCATCATTTAATGAGTTTAATGTATCTACTCGGCAAAACTTGTCCTCTTAATCTTGTTAATGGACCATTATCTGATGGCAATGATCACAAACTGAAAGTTTTCCGGGACATTTTATGAAACAGATAGTTGGCAGACTTTTAGTCCATCGACGAAGCCCAAGGTAATTCAGATAAATCTCATATCAATTACGAGTAATTTTTCAAATGGCACCTGACACAAATAATCTCCCTAATATTTTTTTTGAACTTCGAATCGGCGGTCTCGCACCAACAAAATGGGCCGGAAAAAACCCATGGTGAACAGGTGCCATGTTTTTATACATAAACTTCGGGAATTCAAAAAAAAAAAAACTTATATTCACCAGAATTCATTAACTGTCAAGTTCATTCCGTATCATCATATTTTCACCTCCCCAAATCCCAAATCTCAGTTTGGTCCATAAGAACTCTAGGATTTTAAGCGTTCTTCGTCAAATTCCAAATCTCACTTTCTCTCTTCTTTGATAATGATGCTGAATGTTCCTTACGTCATATTCACATACGATAAGGTGAAAAAGAACTTATTCAAATTCACTTCAGGTGTTGAGCGTGTACTGAGAGAAGCGACAATCCAGTTAATAGATGACGATTAGCCAAATATTAGATGTTCCTGCTATGCTCGAACTGTTTTCTCTGAATCCTCGAAAAAAAATGAAAGTTCAAAGCCTGAAACAGTTCCATAAACTTTGAGGAATCGTATATGGTGATCGGATAACTTTTTCCACTCAACATGTCGTTGATAAGGAGCAATTTCGTTTCTCACTAAAGCGTCTCAACGAGAGAGGCAAATGGGGGCTACTTCACCCAGTAGGTCTTTTGCGTCGGTGGCAAGAACCGCTGCAAAACCCACAGCCACTACCACAATACTCGCAGCTGCAAAAGCAGAGACCCCCTACTCGCCAGCTCCGCCAAAACTACAAGGCCTACCATAAAACCTGTCGCCTACACGGTATTGTGTCTGCGAGACGACAAGACATGTCGTCTTTGTCGGAAGATCAGCCAACAGATTTATCAGTTCCGCCAACGGATTTAATCTCCCTAACATATATATATTTTTTTTGAACTTTGGGATCGAGGGTCAAGCACCAACAAACCGGGCCGGAAAAAGTCAATTGTTAACAGTTCTTAAGTTATTACACAAAAACTTCAGGAATTAAAAAAAAACTTTTATTCATTAGACTTTATTAACTGTCAAGTTAAGTCCGTATCATATTCGCCAGAATTCATTAACTGTCAAGTTCATTCCGTATCATCATATTTTCACCTTCCCAAAGCCCAAATCTAAGTTTGGTCCGTAAGAACTCTAGGATTTTTAGCGTTCTTCGTCAAATTCCAAATTCCACTTTCTCTCTTCTTTGATAATGATGCCGAATGTTCCTTACGTCATATTCACATACGATAAGGTGAACAAAAACATATTCAAATTGACTTCAGGCGTTGAGCGTGTACTGAGAGAAGCGACAATCCAGTTAATAGATGACGATTAGCCAAATATTAGAAGTTCCGGTTATGCTCGAATTGTTTTCTCTGAATCCTCGAAAAAATGGAAGTTCAAATCCTGAAACAGTTTCATAAACTTTGAGGAATCGTATATGGTTATCGGATAACTTTTTCCACTCAACATGTCGTTGATGAGAAGGAATTTCGTTTCTCACTAAAGCGTCTCAACGAGAGAGGCAAATAAGGGCTAGTTCACCTAGTAGGTCTTTTGCGTTCGTGGCAAGAACCGTTGCAAAACCAACAGTCTCTACCGCAATACCTGCGGTAGAGTACGTATCATATTCACCAGAATTCATTAACTGTCAAGTTCATTCCGTATCATCATATTTTCACCTCCCCATATCTCAAATCTCAGTTTGGTCCGTAAGAACTCTAGGATTTTAAGCGTTATTCGTCAAATTCCAAATCCCACTTTCTCTCTTATTTGATAATGATGCCTAATGTTCCTTACATGCGATAAGGTGAACAAGAACATATTCAAATTCACTTCAGGCTTTGAGCGTGTACTGAGAGAAGCGACAATCCAGTTAATAGATGACGATTAGCCAAATATTAGAAGTTCCGGTTATGCTCAAATTGTTTTCTCTGAATCCTCGAAAAAATGGAATTTCAAATACTAAAACAGTTCCATAAACTTTGAGGAATCGTATATGATGATCGGATAACTTTTTCCACTCAACATGTCGTTGATGAGGAGGAATTCCGTTTCTCACTAAAGCATCTCAACGAAAGAGGCAAATAAGGACTAGTTCACCTAGTAGGTCTTTTGTGTTCGCGACAAGAACATATTCAAATTCACTTCAGGCGTTGAGCGTGTACTGAGAGAAGCGACAATCCAGTTAATAGATGACGATTAGCCAAATATTAAAAGTTCCGGTTATGCTCGAATTGTTTTCTTTGAATCCTCGAAAAAATGGAATTTCAAATCCTGAAACAGTTCCATAAACTTTGAGGAATCGTATATGGTTATCGGATAACTTTTTCCACTCAACATGTCGTTGATGAGGAGGAATTCCGTTTCTCACTAAAACGTCTCAACGAGAGAGGCAAATAAGGGCTAGTTCACCTAGTAGGTCTTTTGCGTTCGCGGCAAGAACCGTTGCAAAACCAACAGTCTCTACCGCAATACCTGCGGTAGAGTCCGTATCACATTCATCTGAATTCATTAACTGTCAAGTTCATTCCGTATCATCATATTTTCACCTTCCCATATCCCAAATCTCAGTTTGGTCCGTAAGGACTCTAGGATTTTATGCGTTTTTCGTCAAATTCCAAATCCCAATTTCTCTCTTATTTGATAATGATGCCGAATGTTCCTTACATGCGATAAGGTGAACAAGAACATATTCCAATTCACTTCAGGCGTTGAGCGTGTACTGAGAGAAGCGACAATCCAGTTAATAGATGACGATTAGCCAAATATTAAAAGTTCCAGTTATGCTCGAATTGTTTTCTCTGAATCCTCGAAAAAATGGAATTTCAAATCCTAAAACAGTTCCATAAACTTTGAGGAATCGTATATGGTTATCGGATAACTTTTTCCACTCAACATGTCGTTAATGAGGAGGAATTCCGTTTCTCACTAAAGCGTCTCAACGAGAGAGGCAAATAAGGGTTAGTTTACCTAGTAGGTCTTTTGCGTTCGCGGCAAGAACCGTTGCAAAACCAACAGTCTCTACCGCAATACCTGCAGTTGAGTCCGTATCATATTCACCAGAATTCATTAACTGTCAAGTTCATTCCGTATCATCATATTTTCACCTCCCCATATCTCAAATCTCAGTTTGGTCCGTAAGAACTCTAGGATTTTAAGCGTTCTTCGTCAAATTCCAAATCTCACTTTCTCTCTTATTTGATAATGATGCCGAATGTTCCTTACATGCGATAAGGTGAGCAAGAACATATTCAAATTTACTTCAGGCTTTGAGCGTGTACTGAGAGAAGCGACAATCCAGTTAATAGATAACGATTAGCCAAATATTAAAAGTTCCGGTTATGCTCGAATTGTTTTCTCTGAATCTTCGAAAAAATGGAATTTCAAATCCTGAAACAGTTCCATAAACTTTGAGGAATCATATATGGTTATCGGATAACTTTTTCCATTCAACATGTCGTTAATGAGGAGGAATTCCGTTTCTCACTAAAGCGTCTCAACGAGAGAGGCAAATAAGGGCTAGTTCACCTAGTAGGTCTTTTGCGTTCGCGGCAAGAACCGTTGCAAAACCAACAGTCTCTACCGCAATACCTGCGGTAGAGTCCGTATCATATTTACCAGAATTCATTAACTGTCAAGTTCATTCCGTATCATCATATTTTCACCTTCCCATATCCCAAATCTCAGTTTGGTCCGTAAGGACTCTAGGATTTTAAGCGTTTTTCGTCAAATTCCAAATCCCAATTTCTCTCTTATTTTATAATGATGCCGAATGTTCCTTACATGCGATAAGGTGAACAAGAACATATTCAAATTCACTTCAGGCGTTGAGCGTGTACTGAGAGAAGCGACAATCCAGTTAATATATGACGATTAGCCAAATATTAAAAGTTCCGGTTATGCTCGAATTGTTTTCTCTGAATCCTCGAAAAAATGGAATTTCAAATCCTGAAACAGTTCCATAAACTTTGAGGAATCGTATATGGTTATCGGATAACTTTTTCCACTCAACATGTCGTTGATGAGGAGGAATTCCGTTTCTCACTAAAGCATCTCAACGAGAGAGGCAAATAAGGGCTCGTTCACCTAGTAGGTCTTTTGCGTTCGCGGCAAGAACCGTTGCAAAACCAACAGTCTCTACCGCAATACCTGCGGTAGAGTCCGTATCATATTCACCAGAATTCATTAACTGTCCAGTTCATTCCGTATCATCATATTTTCACCTTCCCATATCCCAAATCTCAGTTTGGTCCGTAAGGACTCTAGGATTTTAAGCATTTTTCGTCAAATTCCAAATCCCAATTTCTCTCTTATTTGATAATGATGCCGAATGTTCCTTATATGCGATAAGGTGAACAAGAATATAATCAAATTTACTTCAGGCTTTGAGCGTGTACTAAGAGAAGCGACAATTCAGTTAATAGATGATGATTAGCCAAATATTAGAAGTTTCAGTTATGCTCGAATTGTTTTCTCTGAATCCTCGAAAAAATGGAATTTCAAATCCTGAAACAGTTCCATAAATTTTGAGGAATCGTATATGGTTATCGGATAACTTTTTTCACTCAATATGGCGTTGATGAGGAGGAATTTCGTTTCTCACTAAAACGTCTCAACGAGAGGGGCAAATAAGGGCTAGTTCACCTAGTAGGTCTTTTGCGTTCGCGGCAAGAACCGTTGCAAACCCAACAGTCTCTACCGCAATACCTGCAGCTAGCCCTCTCGGCTCAACCCTAAGGACCTATGGCTCCCCTACAAGAACCGCCGACTCCGCCGAAACTACTCAAGCAATTACAAGACCCTCAACTCGCCAGCTCTGCCAAGACTGCAAAAGCCGCCGCAAGACTTGCCGTCTCCACGACAAGACTCCCGAGATGGCAAAACCCGCTGCCTCCGCCACAAGTCCTGCAGCAAGACCAGCCGCCTCCGCCACAATGCCCCAGCAAGACCCGCATACTCCACCACAAGACCCGTCACTTAGGTTCTAAGACCCGCTGGCTTCGCCACAAGAACTGTTTGCTCCTCCTAAAGAATTGTCTGCTCCTCCTTAAGAACCGCCAGCTTCGCCGAGATTGCTAGGGCCTTCACGAGACCCCCTACTCGTCAGCTCTGCCAAAACTACAAAGCCCGCCATAAAACCTGCCGCCTCCACGATATTGTGTCTGCGAGACAACAAGACTTGCCGCCTTTGTCAGAAGATCAGCCAACAGATTTCTCAGTTTCGCCAACTGATTTAATCTCCCTAATATTTTTTTTTTTTTTTTTTGAACTTTGGGATCGAGGGTCAAGCACCAACAAACCGGGCCGGAAAAGGCCAATTTTTAATAGGTGTCATGTTTTTACACATAAATTTCAGGATTTAAAAAAAACTTTTATTCATTAGAATTCATTAACTGTCAAGTTAAGTCTGTATCATATTCACCAGAATTCAATAACTGTCAAGTTCATTCCGTATCATCATATTCTCACCTCCCCAAATCCCAAAGCTCAGTTTGGTCCGTAAGAACTCTAGGGTTTTAAGCATTTTTCGTCAAATTCCAAATCTCACTTTCTCTCTTCTTTGATAACGATGCCGAAGGTTCCTCACATCATATTCACACGTGATAAAATGAACAAGAATATATTCAAATTCATTTCAGATGTTGAGCGTGTGCTGCGAGAAACGGCAATCCAGTCACTTCACTTGATAGATGATGATTATCCAAATATTAGAAGTTTCGATTATGCTCGAATCATTTTCTTTGAATCCTCGGTAAAAATGGAGGTTCAACGCCCGAATCAATTCCAGAAATTTTGAGGAATCGAATATGATAATCAGATAACTTTTTCCACTCAACATGTCATTGACGAGGACGAACACTGTTTCTCACTAAAGCGTCGCAACCAGAAAGGCAAATGGGGGCTGGTTCGCCTAGTAGATCGTTTGAGTCAGCAACAAGAACCGCCGTAAAACCAGAAGCCTCTACTGCAATACTCGCAGCTAGACCTGCCGGCTCCGCCACAAAACCGCCGGCTCCGTCGAGACTGCTTGAGCCATCGCAAGACCCCCGACTTGCTAGCTCTGCCAAGACTGTAAGGGCCGCCACAAGACCTGTTGTCTCTACGGTAAGACTCCCGAGACGGCAAGACCTGCTGCCTCCGCCACAAGACCTACAGCAATACCAGCCGCCTACGCCACAATGCCCACAGCAAAACCCGCAGACTCCGCCGCAAGACCCGTCACCTCGGCCCCAAGACCCGCTGGCTCCGCCACAAGTACTGCCTTCTCCGCCTTAAGAACCGCCAGCTCTGCCGAGACTTCTAGAGCCTTCGCGAGACCCTCGACTTGCCAACTCCACCAAGATTGCAAGGCTTGCCACAAAACATGCCGCCTCCACGGTGTTGTGTCTGCCGAGACGACAAGACTTGCCGCCCTCTACCAGAAGATCAGCCAACAAAGTTCTCTGTTCCGCCAACTGACTTAATCTCACTAATATATATATATATATATATATATTTGAACTTTGGGATCGAGGGTCTATCACCAACAAACTGGGCCGGAGAAGGCCAATGGTGAACAGGTGCCATGTTTTTACACATAAACTTCGGGAATTAAAAAAAAAAACTTATATTCACTATAATTCATTAACTGTCAAGTTAAGTCCGTATCATATTCACCAAAATTCATTAACTGTCAAGTTCATTCCGTATCATCATATTCTCACCTCCCCAAATCCCAAATCTCAGTTTGGTCCGTAAAAACTCTAGGGTTTTAAGCGTTCTTTGTCAAATCTCAAATCTCACTTTCTCTCTTCTTTGATAACAATGATGAATGTTCCTTACGTCATATTCACATGTGATAAGGTAAACAAGAACACATTCAAATTCACTTCAGACGTTGAGCGCGTACTGAGAGAAGCGGCAATCCAGTCACTTTACTTAATAGATGACGATTATCCAAATATTAAAAGTTTCGGTTATGCTTGAAGCGTTTTCTTTGAATCATCGGTAAAAATGGAAGTTCAATGCCAGAAATAGTTCCAGAAACTTTGAGGAATCGAATATGGTGATCGGATAACTTTTTCCACTTAACATGTCGTTGATGAGGAGGAACTCTGTTTCTCACTAAAGCGTCGCAACTAGAAAGGCAAATGGGGGCTGGTTCACCCAATAGGTCTTTTGCCTAATAAAAGTATGTATGGGGACAAGAATTGAATACGACAAGGCATTTCAATAAAGGAGAGAAACAACGTCGTTGTAATAAAACCAGAAAAAAGAATAGGCATAATAAGCAAGGAATCATAAACTAAAGCAGAAGGCCACATCAGTAGAAGTTTATTAGAAGACATGTCATTTAAGTGTAATAATTAAATTGACACGTGTACCAGTGATTGTAATATCCAAACTGCCAAGAAAAACTATAAATAAGAGTGAGGATAGGAAATTTGTAGACTTTTGAAAACAATGAGAAATAGAGAAATTTATATTCATCTGAGAGAGTTTAATTATTGTCACTTTAGATTTCTTTGATTCCAATAAAGTTTAGTATTTTTATTGTTTGTCATTGGTCCAGATTTTGACACAAACAATACGTTACAAATTAATTTTATGCTTTTGTCTTAGGCTAAAAAAATAAAAAAATAAAAAATAAAAACATACATATAGGCCTCGCTTCAGTACTTCAGTTGTAACAATACAACTGGAACGTGTCAATTGTAGAGGGCATGAGCAGAAGACAATGGCAGTGATGGGTCATAAATGGTAGTTGCGGAGATGAGTTGGAGGGCGTATAGGCTGGTTGGAAAACGGCAGTAGCCTGTGGCGATGGAAAGCAATTTTTGTGAAAATAAAGTAAATTTTGCAGGGTAAAAATGTAAATGACCCGGAGAAAAATATGAAAAAAAAAAAAAAAAAGGGTGGAGGAAAACAACAAAGTAACTATATTGAATAAATGGGATAACTATCTACAGTTGGGCACGTAGCTACATGAATGAAAGGGGTGAAATTACAAATAAAAAGAAAAGAATAGTGAGTTGCAGGAATTTAAAAATGAAAAAACGTGGATTAATATAAGGTTATTTACCTTTTTATACCTCATATTTTATTCATATACAAAAAATATATATATTGCGTTTTAAAGTTTTATATTTTTATGTCATCATCTTAGATTTGATATAGAAAATTATATTCTTTCTTGGTCAACATTTAATTTTGACTTAAATATCCAAAATATCCTTAAAAAGAAAAACTAGATTAAGTAGTACTTATCTTCTTTTTCCCTGCATTTTGTTTTTGTTTAAAAAGGTATATAGTGCATTTTGAAGTTCTTTATTTTTTTATTTTTAAGATATACTTATTATATATATATCTATATTTTTTTTTATACCAACACTTATTTTAATCTAAAAAATAACGTAAATATCCTCAAAATTAAACTTAGAAAATAATTTAAGAATTATAAACTAAGGATGTTTTGAAAATCTTAATATCAAAATAAAGAGCTAACTGAGAAAATCTATAGATTTAATACAAAAAAATAATAATTTTTTTCTTATTTTAAATGAGAATGTCTTTTTTTATTTTGAAAATAAGATGATGTTTGGATGCTTGAAAATTTTCTTCTTGAAAATAAAATATTGTTTGGAATTAAAAAAATGATATTGAGAATAGTACATTATGAGAAGATTATAAAAAGATTCCTTTTCCTTTTTCTAAGAGGGTATTATATAAAATAAGTTTAAAAATAAGATAAAATTTATTTTTCAAAATGAGATAATAAGGAAAAAGTTAAGAAAAACAATTTTCTGTAAAAATTTTCAATTTCTGAAATTAGATCGGTCTTTTAAATATAATGTAAATTTTAACAATACAAGATATACATTCTGAATAAAAACAAAATATAAGAAAAAAAAAATGTAGAATAGAATTGTTTTCTTATCTGACCTCTGTAACGCACAATTTTACGGTTTACAGTTGAGACAGGTAGACATGTTATTACATATACAGTGTAGTAATTTTTTTTTTTAAATGAAAATCAAGTGTAGTAATGTTGGATAACAAATAACAAATGAAGTACAAATTATAAAGTTGCGTAGAACTCAGCTGACACAAAATGTGTTTTCCTACTAAAAAAAAAACTGTTTTTCTACCTGTTCAACTTTTTTCACCTGCCCCTCGCCCACTCTTAACCGTCTATATCAAGATCAATAAGATCAATGGCTAAAATTTTTTTGGAAGTTCCAAAACTCCATAATGGACCTGAAGGACCAATTTTTAAATCGAAATGAGCAGCCAAAGCCCGGCCAAGAAAAAATAATAATAATACTAAAAATAAAGCACATTGTAATATATATATATATATAAGGAGAGGATGTGGTACAGTCTCTCCCAAGAATAACTACCGATAGAGTTTTTTTTTTAACAGTAGAGATGTAATCGAACGGTTAAAATATTGTTAGTGTATCATATTTATCATATACCTTAGCTCATATTACCATTCTCACCCCCAAGTCTTCTCCGTCGCCCGCGACCTTCCCACCGCCGGCGACCGCCCCGAAGCCGGCGACTCACCCCCGGCCCCAGCCCTGGCTGCCCCCCACTCCCCAGCCCCCAGCACCCTCCCCTCAGCCCTCCCCCGGCTGCCTGAGGCACGTCCTCTCAAGCTAGTTTATATAGAAGTGCGGATGTTTCGAGGAAATTTTTGCACTTTCACCTCAAAATGACAAAACTTTGTTCTTCTCACTTTCTTTGCCACATGTTTGCAGGCCAATGATGTTTTTTTACTTAAATACGCACACATAAATGTATATATAGCAATGAACACGTTAGGCTTTACTAGCAATGAACACCTTAGGCTTAACTATTCCATCCTTCAATCTTATTGCCATAGGATGTGTATTCTCCCCTGGATCAGCATGTCTTCTCCTTCTTCTGGACATTACTGGTTCAATCACTGTTGGTTCACTGTCCTCCCCTAACTCCTCTCTCCTTTCTTCTGGCATTTCTAAAAATCCTGAACCTGCACAAGGCACTTGAGAAACAACAGGTACTATTGCATTTTGCACATTAGAATTATCTAAATTTCCTTGATTTGTTCAACCGGTGGGGTTGACAGGGCTTAGTTTTGGATAGGGACATGAAATGACAGATAATGAAGGAATAGAGACAGTTTCAGGATAAATTGATTGACTGGGATTGAGAGGCAGATATGTTCTTATACCCAAAAGGAAAAGTGTACTCATCAAATTGGACATCTCTACCGTCATGAACAAGACTTAAAACCTTTGTGATTGAGACTATAACCTAAAAAGGTGTAGGGAGTAGAATGATACTGAAACTTATGAGAATTGTACGACCTTATGTTTGGAAAACATAAGAAGCCAAAAACCCTGAGTTGAGAATAGTCTGGCTTAAGTTGGAAAAGAGTTTCCAGATGTGTTTGGCCTTTTACAACAGAAGTTGGTAACCTGTTGAAAAGGAAAACGGAAGTTCTAAACGCTTCATCCCAAATTTGAAAGGCATTGAGGCGTTAGAAGGGTTAAGCCATGTTCAACTATAGTCCTATGTTTTCTTTCATCAAGACCGTTTTGCTCATCAGTGTATGGACATGAATTTCTATGAATGATTCCATAGGATTTAAGTAGATCCGTAAAGGCTCTATACTCTCTACCCCAATCCCATTGTATAGCTAGAATTTTATGCCAAACTTGCAATTCAACCTGCTTCTTAGAAAGTTCAAAAGAAGTTAATGCCTTAGATTTCTGTCCAAGCATATAAATCCTGGTGAACTAGAGTAGGCATCAGTAAAGTGTTATAGTATTTGTGGCCATTGGTAAACACTGTAGATGAAGTACCCCAGAGATCAAAGTGCACTAATTGGAGTGGTTTAGTCTAGACTGTTTGTGAATCAAGAAATGGAAATTTATGCAATTTTCCCATAGAACAGGCTTGACAAAAGGCAACAGTATCTTTATTAGAATGAGTGATATTAAATTGAGAAAAAACAGAAGATACAACTTTGGCAGAGGGATGACCTAACCTTTGGAGCCACAGATCAATCATTTTTACAGTAGAAGAAGAGGGCACATTATTGAAACTAGAAGAACTATTTACAGAGGAAGAAGGAGAATCTGTACAAGTATTTGTAGTATATACAAGTGATTTTGGAACAGTGACAAAGGAAGCTAAAACTAATGGTTCTGGCTTCAGAGTGTTGAGTTGTGTTGGAGGATTTGATTTCTGACAATGGTGTAGGTGGTGCAGCCTAATCTGAGATTGGTTAAAGACATATAACCCATCCTTAAGATTCCCTTCCAGCAGAACATTGTATGACTTCTGATCCTTAACAAAGCAAGAAAAGGCATAAAATTCAAAGTACACATCATTATCTAAGGCAAACTTAGAGACACTAAGAAGATTTTTGGTAATTTCAGGAACATGAAGTAAGTGATTCAAGGAAAGGACTTTAGAATTAGTGAATGGAGAAGGAAACGAAGATTGTCCTATATGTTTAATGCAAAGGCCGTTACCATCATCCATGTAGACTTGTTCAGGACCAGAACACTCAGATCTGACCATCAGATTGGAAGCTTCAGCAGTCCAGTGATTGGTAGCTCCCGAGTCAGGATACCAACTATCATCCCCAACTATGTTCAGTGTAGCAGCCAAAGCAATCATTGAAGGATCATCTTGGCCAAAAGAGTAAGGACTACACTGAAAAGAGCTAGAATCCTCATTCAATCCACTGAATTGTGCTACATTTCCTTGAACAGGTGCTTGCAGCTGAGATGATCCACGAAAGGAATGATCAAACCTATAGTAACAGTCTGCTGTAACGTGACCAATACGAGTGCACAATTAACACACCACTTTGCCTTGATTTCCAGACTGACCATGGCCACCATGATAACCTCTAGCAAACCGACCACCACCATGAAATGAGCCTCGACCACCAGAGAAACCTCCTCTACCGTTTGGACTAAAACCTCGATCAGAAAATTCATACGGTCCTGAGCAGTTAAAATTTCCACCAGGAACAGGAAATCTCTTTTTCCTAAAACCACCACCATGACCAAATTGATCATTGCTAGACAGAGCCAAATTAGCAGAGGCTAATTCCAGTGATTTCACATTCTTATCAATCCTAGCTTCTTGAGCTAACAGTAAAGACTCTATATCCTCGACAGAGTAAGGATCAATCGTTAAATTTTTTGTATTTTTCTCTTTTTAATACATCGTCTCTGTTTCTCTCTGACCTTTTCTCTCTCACGGTCAGAACTCTTTGACAGGAAGAAGTCGGGTCGGTGACGGAGAAGGTGCTGCGACGGCCGTCTCTATCTCGGCTTCTTCTCCAGTGACAATTGTCCTCGCTTTTTGGTCCTGATCTGCGTTTGTGCCTCTAGGATTGTTATTTTTACTTTTTGGCAGGTTTGATCCCTTCAGATCGTCAACTTCCTCCCGATCATCCGGAGGATTTCGCGACCATTCTGTTGAGATCGCGAATCTGAGAAGCTGGCGACGTTCGTCTTTGTAAATGGCAATATCCATGGTGATCGCGACAATAGAGAGAGATTAGAGAGAGGGGAGACAGGGAGATAGAAGTTTCGCGGCGGAGGAGAGAGGTTTAATTCGCAACGGCGAGTTTTGCCGTCTACTGCACGGCGACGATGGGCGACGGAGCTTGCGACGGTGGTTTGGGAAAGTTAGGATTAGAATTTCATTTGCGATTGAATTTGGGGTTGATTTGAAATTACATTCTTTTTTAGGGATTTATTGTTAAATAAGGAAATTATTAAATAAAATAAAATAAATTTCTTGGTATTTTGCCTTGTATTTGTTTGTTTATACTTTTTTTTTTTTTTTTGAAAGAGTTGTTTGTTTATACTTTAATATCTCAAAAAGAAAATAAAATAAATATCACATTTATTAGGAATTGCCAGATTTACTTGTGTATTCGAGCCAGAAATAGAGTAAATATTACAATAAAATATCAGATTTATTAGAAAATATTAGATTTTATAAATATTATCTTAAATAAAATGGGAAAATATGTGGTAGAGTCCCTTTTAGGGGATCTACCACAACTTACGGTAGAGTCATTTTTTGGACCGTTAAGATTTAATCGAACGGTTCAAATGTTGATGGTGTATCATATTATTATACACTTTGCCTTACATATCATTCCCACCCAAAGTCTTCTCCGTTACCGGCGATCTTCCCGCCGCCGGCGAACGACGCCGGCGACCACCTCCGGCCGCCGTCCGGCCACCTGCCGCCGGCGATTTTCTCCCTCTTCTGTTCTCTTCTCTCCCGCGGCAACCACTCCGGCGCCCCCACACCGGCCGGCCGCCGGCCACCCCCCTCTTTCTTTCCTCTTTCTCTCTCTTCTCTTTCTCTCTCTCTTCCCCCTTTATCTCCCTTCTCCCTATCTCCTCTCTCCCGCCGCCCCCCACCCCCCGGGCCCCCAGCCCCCCCTCCCCGCCCCCCGACCCCCCCCCCCCAAGACCTCCCCCGGCCCCCTCTCTCTTCCTCTTCTCTCTCTTCTCTTCTCTCTCTTCCCCTTTCTCTCTCTTCTCCTCTTCCTCTCTCCTCTCTCCGCCGCCCCCCACCACCTGCCCACTAGCCCCCAAGTCCCCCGGTGCCCCCCACCCAAGGCCCCCTCTCCCAGCTTCCCCGCCCCCCCCCCCCCCCCCGAGGACCTCCCCCGGCTTCTCTATTCGATCGACCGGGGGGCCTAGGGGGGGGGGGGGGGGGTCGGGGGCGAGGGGGGGGGCCTCGGGGGCCTTGGGGGGGGGGTCGGGGGGGTGCCTGGGTGAGGGCCACTGGGGCCTCGGGGGGGGGGGGCGGGGGAGGGGGGGCCTAGGGTGGGGGGCAGCGGGGGCCTCGGGGGGTGCCTGGGGGGGCGACGGGCATGGGGTGGTCGGGGCTGGGGGGCTAGGGCTGGGAAGAGAGAGAAAGGGGGGAAGAGGAGAAGACGAAGAGAGAGAAAGGGAAGAGAGAGAAAAAATTCCGTTGCCGACGGCCGGAATTGGTGCCGGAGGTGGGTCGCCGGCGTCGGTCGCAGGCGGCGGAAAGCCGGCGGTGATGGGAAAGATTTGGGGTGAGAAAGTTTAAATGAGATAGGTTTATGATAATATAATGCACCCCTGATATGTCAACTGTTCGATTTAAATCGAATGGTTAAAAAAAGAACTCTACCGATAGGGTTTGTGGGAGAGGCTCTACCACAGCCTCTCCCAAATAAAATATACAATAAATATCGGATTTGCATATAAAATTATGTGTAATATTGCCAATAAAAAGTTATTGTTTCAAATCGAAAATAAAGTAAACACCACGTTACTAGAAAATATCATATTCATTAGGAAATATCGGATTACAAACAAAATTGTGTTTAATATTGATAAAACTATATAGAAAATACCATATTTTAAATACGGTATTTTCAAATAAATTCAATATTTTCTTCATGATAAGTAACTGATTTATCTGAAAATATTAAATTTTCTAGATAGTTAAAAGTCTAAGTAACACGTAAATACCGGATATACAAGAAAATATTGGATTTTTTTGAGGAAGTAAATATGACATTTCAAGTAAATCCAATATATTCTTTGTAACAGATAACGATTTATTTGAAAATATTAAATTTACTAGATAGTCAAAAATCTAAGTAACACAAAAATACTAAATTTTAAAAAAAAAATACCGGATTTACAAAAAAAATACCATATTTTTTGATGAAGTAAATTCGATATTTTCAAGTAAATCCAATATTTTCTTCGTGATAAACAACTGATTTATGTGAAAGTATTAAATTTACTAGATAATTAAAAGTCTAAGTAAAATGTAAATACTAGATTTACAGGAAAATACTGGATTTTTTAATGAAGTAAATACGAAACTTTCAAGTAAATCCAATATTTTATACATGATAAATAACTGATTTAGAATATGTTAAATTTATGTTAGGGTTAGACTTTATCTTCCAATCATATTTATCCACGTTGGAAATAAGAGCACTCGAGATTCAACTAGCTGTTAATCGTGCGCTTGAAAGATGACGCTCACAAGATCAAATTTAATAGACATCTTTGTTATTATCAATCGATGATTGCATGCTCACCACTCGACATTCGTTACTCATCTCCAGAATATACTTCACGTCCATGGCGAACACCTTGACCCATGGAAACTGAAGAATTAAGCCAAGTGTGAAAATCATGCTCGCCACTCGACACTCGCTAGTTGTCGATCACGACGGTTATACGCTCCAAATTTTTCGAAATGTTCCTATTAAATCAGACAGGGCTGTTGCCCCTACCAAAATGAGAACATGGGTACACGAGTTGGTAACCACCATCCACTAACCTCTGCCACATCAAGACCTTCCTATGAGGGGATCATAACCGTCACACTAGTTCTATAAATAGAGGATAACCACCCTTCAGAAGATGAGATTTTTTCAAATTCTTACTGTTACTCTGCCAAATTTTCTGGAGATTCACTGTATTTGAAGCACTCTTTGTAACTCAATTGACGAAAGATAGTGAGAAGATCCAGGCACAGAGAACATAGCTACATTCAAGGCAAAACTCTATATATCATTGGTTTGATTTCTTTACGGCCCCAATTTCACGATTTGTTCTTATTTCTAAGTGTTTAACTTGATTTTGTAATGATCGTAGTTCTCACATCTACAATTTACTAGATAGTTAAAAATCTAAGTAACACATAAATACTAGATCTACATAACATATATATGTAACAGTTTTTATTTATTAAATCCATGATATATTGACACATGAAAACATCAGTATTATATATACATAGGACAACAAGCCACTATATGCAATTAAAAATAAAAATAATGCAAGAAAGAATATGAAATTGAAGTGTTGATCTTAATATCTTTATAATGTCATACCCATTCAAGTTTCATATCTTGAAACTCCAAGTCTAATATATCACTTGTAAAAATGAAAATATATATATATATATATATTCTATACACTTGTAAATAACATTATTTTCTCATTAAAATAGCAGACTATGTTAAATTCATATACCTCAAAATATCATTTTCTTTTCTTAAATATAAGTTTAGCTCAACGATCTTTTATGGTGACAAACTCATCTATAATTGATTCACTACTAAATTTTGCAGTAATTTCTTTCTCAATGTAGACAATCAAGCAGTCATTCACAAATTATCTTCCATCTTATTTAGAATTTTTTCTTGATTAAGACAAATAAAAAAATCACAATTAAATTAAAAAAAAAAAAAAAAAAGAAGAAGAGAATTAGAACAAGAAGCGAGAAAAAGAAATGCAAACCTAAAGCGGAAACGAGAAGTTGAAGAAAAATGAATTGATAGATCAAGACAAAGTTGTCTAAAGTTGAGAAGAAATCCATTGATGTAAACCGAAGAAAAAAAAAAAACACACACACACCTTTAACAACAGAGCAAATTTTGAAATTTTCTGGGAACGGTGGAATGAGAAAGTGAAGAGTTGACTTCCTTTGGAAGCTTTCAGTTTATGTATAGACAAACTATTACTTAGTATGAGCTAGTCTTTTAAAATACTAGACTACTAAAATTGTAGTTTAGATTTAGATTTTAGGTCAAGCTACTAGGTCAATTAATATTTATGAATTTAATAAAACTATTTTATTTTTTAAAATCTAAATTTTTTATCCAATAAAATATAGATAACTCTTAATTTAAGAGGAGGATGTAAGACTAATTTATATACATATTTATTTTTTAAAATTAAAAAAAAAAACCCCACTATAAAAATTTTAAAAAAAAGTTAGGGGGGGAATGCCCGGCCCCCCCTCCCCCCCTCCCTCCATCATTGCCTAATAGTACCCATGTTTGCTATTGTAGATTATCTAGAGTTTGCTGTTGTAGCTGCATGCATGCTTGGGTAGCTTTGGGTTGTTTAAGAGGAAATTGTGGGAATAATCCTTACGGTGCAAATGTTTAGAACTTTTACCCCGTTTAAAACTGGTGGGGATTTTTGTCTAGTTTATCAATTTTTAATTTTGACCAGACCCTCAAACCCTATTTTCAACCTTTCTCCCACAATCCCACCCTATGTTTCTCGCTCTTCTTCTGTCTCTTTCTGCTCTTTTTTCCTCCGCCACTCTCTCTTTCCACCCTCCCCTTCTCTTTCCTACTTCTGGCCTCTTCTCTCTCGTCTCTCCCTTCTCCACCTCTCTCTTCTCTCCTCCTGGCCATCACCGTCAGTAGGTCACTGGCGACTTCCTCTCTTGAGATTGCACATCTGGTCGTCAGGAGATCCACGATCTACGCCATCGCTGTTCTTCGTCCGCTAATGTCACTGCTGCGATCTCACCCTTGCAAAGCCGCTACCATCCACGATCTTGCCCTTGAGAATGCTATTGCCGTGCCATAATCACGACCTGTCTCTCACGTCTCTCTCTCTCTCCTCTCTCTCTCTCTCTCTCTCTCTCTCTCTCTCTCTCTCTCTCTCTCTCTCCTTCCTGACGTGATGGTCTGTCATGGTTCGGCCATCAGAGCTCAGCCGTTAACGATGAGGGTTGGCTATCGAAGCTTAGCCTGAGCTTAGGGGGTTTTTTTTTTTTTTTTTTTTAACCCCCTTTTTTTAAAAAATTGTGTGCTTAGTTTTTTTTTTTTTTTAATAAAAGTAAAAATAAAAATACTTATTGTTTCTTAGATAAATCTGATTTTTAATTAGATATGATTTTTCACATATTTTTCAATGAATCATATGATGAAATAATAAATTAATCTGGTAAATTATAATAATTAATAATATAAACAAATATTGCAGTAGAATAACAAAAATAAAAATTTGAGAAAGAATACCAAAAAGTATTCTATCATAATATTATCCAATAATTGAGATCGGTATCACTTATCGATGACCATGTTGAATACCAAACATAATTTTTACAGATTACCAAAATTTATTATGGTCAAATACTTTGGTATTCTACCAAATATTATCTGGTGACTGGTGTCGACAACCAGAAACTGACAAATAATACTTTTGGTATTCTATAGAATTCTGGTAAATTACCATGTGGTAATCCAATAGAATACCTTTTCGGTTGATCGGAATTCTTTCGGAAAGATACATTAAATTGACCTTTAACCTATCTTGGAAAAAAAAAATTCTAAACTCATTAAAAAGTTCCCCAGTTTTGAATCATATTTTGTGCTTAGCATCTTCAAATATTTAATAGCCCACGTGAGTTAGGCCTGTTTTAAACTCTGGGCCCAATATAAGTATGGCCGAAAAAACTGTACAGATCAAAATTGAAAGGTTTGAGCCTCGTAAAACTCCTAGTGTTACTCAGATGCTCGGATGCACGGATGAAAATGTGCACGATATTATTATTATTTCTACGACATTTTAAAATCTCGATATAGATAAAAGGGGGGAAGGACATTTTTTTTTGGGTGTCATCAAATGTCCACAATCTCAAAAAACATATTCATAATATCGATGAATATCCTAGGATTTTTTTGTATATGTCCACAAATAAAATTCAAAAACCCAATATATATATACATAAAATTTTGTAATAATTTTTTTCTAATTAAATGTGACAACATTCCTCAACCCCTTACCAATAAAAAAATCATAATTTTTAGGAAGATTATTTTTAATTTGAAAAAGTTTAAATCAAAATCAGAACCTATATAATACTTTTCAGCCTGCTAGAAAACTCAATTTTATATTAAAAACACTTGAAGATTGTATGTACTCTATTTTATTTGCCACTTAATTTTTAAATACTCTATTTATTATTACATAATGTATTTTTAATGAGTACATATATAATTATGGTAATTTCCTGTTATACAATGCGATATAATTCTCATATTTGATAAAAAAAAATTTGTTTTGTTAAATCAATTCAAATTAGGTAATATTGAATGTTATGACATTTTGTTCAGTTGGAGTAAAAATTACAAGTTTCTCTATGAATATCTTTTTCTTTTTCTTTTTTTTTCAGATTATCTGTTGACATTGACATTTTCATAGATATTATCTAAAGATTAAAACCTCAATAATTCCATCAACATCAACATTATATAAAGTTAGGAGACGTAAAGCGTCATTCCCGGGCCATCAGAGCGTAAGCTTTGAGGCCCTAAAACAACCACCTCAGTCTGAGCCGCCCGGTAAGGTGTGAGCTAGGCGCTTTCAAAAACCAACGACTGAAAATAAATAGAACAGAAATAATTGGATCTCATAAAGAAAATTAAAACTAATCATGAATTTCCATAGTATTGCATAAATATGGAGATTCTGAAAATGAACTTACATAAATATAGTCCAAAAGTCAATTAACTTAAATCAGAGTGATGTCAGTCAGGTTACCAAGATACAAACTATATATCCCAATCTCTAATCCAACCATCATGCACATAATAATTTCTAACATTTCTAAATGATTAAAATTCATTTAAATCCTGTAAAATCCTTTAGGAAAGTATTGATATTTCCAACATAATTCCAACTCTCAACTTATCGAACCACAGTTTTATTCACAAATCACGTTTCGCAATAAAATCCCTTTTTCCGAGAAACAATTGAAAACGCAAAGATTCCAAAACAATTATCAAATTTTTCAAGATTCACACTTTCTCAACTCATGATTTTTTTTCTATTTTTTTTATTTTTATAAATTATAAATGCCAATACCTAATTTTTAGCCTAAAGAGTTTAAAATAGGCTGTTAAGGAGAAGGATATCCAATACTACCTCGCGGTTAATAATCTATTGAGTTTTACTCCAAACGTCAATATTATCTGCTTGTTGCATTTGTCACCCGTTAAATATAAGCTAACGCTTTTTAGTCTCCAAATTAGAATCAATAAAACAATAAATCATGATTAGGCAGATTGATAATTTGTTTGTGTACCATGAAAATAAATAAGATTCACACAAAATTTTAAATATGTCTCTTGAACAAGAGAATATCGGTTTCGGAATGTAAAGACATCAATAACCCCATTTTTAAAAGATAACAACGTGAAAAACATAAAGAAAAAACTGAAATTTTACACGGTTCTACTTGCAACCGGTCAGCTAACCGATGATGATCACCAATCATATAAATCATAATTTAATATTTCAATCATTTAATATTTATTATAGTTTTTAATACTGATTAATAAGATTAGTTTTGGTATTTAAAAGAAAAAAATCTATTTAAGAATGTATTTGCTGATTGATTTTACAAACATAGGGGTGCCTTGGACATTTGTACAATTAATGAAAGGGAGAAAAATAGTATTTTGACTAAATACAAAGGATGTTTTGCGATTCATATTTTAAAAAAGAGTAAATTGCTCGTTTGATATCTAATCTTTTTCGAAGTTACGATTTAATTTCTAATCTAATTTTTTCATGGCTAAAAGCACCTTAAACTCTTTAAATTGGTGCAAGTCAATAATTTCTTTTGGTTTTTGAAGAAAATTTTAGTAGACAAAAGTCTGAAATTCATCGATATTATCCATGCCTCGAAATTAAGCCAATATATCTCGATATTTTGCCCAAATGCATAGGGTTTTTACCCATAACGATATTTGAATCGATATCTATCGATATTTGCCTGATATTTTGAAAGGAACAATTTTACACCTTAAAATATATTGATCTTCTCCAAATGAAATTTCAATAGATATCTCTGAAATATTAATGATGTTTGTGTCCATTGACTAGGATTTTGTCAATTTTATGTCTTTTTATTTTAACAACATCTAACCATCAGAAGCAGTGATAGATTTACTTTAAAACGAGTAGGGGTGCTATAGCCCCCACTGAAAAAATTCTCTCTCAATTCTACCCCCAAAAATTTTATATTTTTATATTTAATCCCATTAAAAATAAAAAAATTCTCACATAATATCTGTTAAAATTAATTCTATCCAAAAATTTTAAATTTTTTTTACTTTGTCCCCATTAATAATTAAAAATTACCCCAATAATATTTATCTTTTGATTTTTATACTTTAATGTTTATTTTTGTTAAAAAAATAATTAAAAAAAAAACTTGAAAGACGTTTACATTGAAATATATTTTTGACTCCATCTTTATTAGAAGTATCAGCTATCGATAGGTCCTTCAGTAAAGAGCTATTAAAACTCATGGGAAGTGGAAGTAGCTACTACCCACAATGAAATGCATGTAGCTAGTCCAAGGCTAGAGTTTTAGGGGGGCCATGCCCTATCTTCCGTAGCCCTGTTTTTTTGTGGGTTAATTCAACCCCAATCTCAACCAACTATTTTGATTAACAAAACCTATGGTGCACAAATGGCCCCATCATCCACTATCACTATGTTAGCCAACCCGACGAAATTGCACTAATATCCAAGAGCACCCAATTATGGGCCATGCCCCAATATTCAACATGGTCCTCCCACTATTGTTTACCGATCTTATGCAAACTCAGAAAAAAAAAAAATGGCAATTAAAAAAAAAAAGTAAATTGCTGATTAGTTTTTAAATTTTTAAGTTTATGTAATTTTAGTTCCCGATCTTCTTTTCGTAGGTGAAATGCCCCTAAATCATTAAAATATTATTACAATAGTATTTTTGTTAATATTTAGATGGAATCCGTTAGTAATTTAGTAAGAAAATAATGCTAACTAACGGATTCTATAAAAATAAAAATAAAAATAAAAATAAAAAAAAACTTAAATGACTATTATAGCAATGTTTTTCAATAGTTTAGGGTCTTTTTTTCGTAGGTGGAATACCCTAAACTATTAAGATGTTGCTATTGTCCTTCACATTAATTATTGGACAAAATCTGTTAATAATTTGGTAAATAATACTAATTAACGGATTTTATCCAAAAATAATAGAAATAACTATTTTAGCAACGCTTTTAATAGTTTAGAGTTATTCTAACTATCAAACAAAAAACAAAAAGAACATGGACTAAAATTACACACACTAAAAAATTCATGGACCAATCTAATAATTTATCCTAAAAATAAAAGAGGAAAATAGTTGTTTTAAAAAAACGCGAATGTGTTCAATTTTCCTCCCCAAGTTCTTAACATGGATGTTGTATGAGACGAATATTGATAGGCAAATAAGTGCCTTTGTGATTGATTTTACATTTGTCCTCTCTCACTTGGAGAAACTTTCAACCATGAATTTCAATCATATCTCCATTTCTTTTTCTCTCTCTGTTTTTTTTTTTTTTTGGGTTAATTGTTTGCCCATAAATCCCCTAGTGACAACGATTTTTGGGTTTAGAAACTTGTCTTAGCTTGCATTTGGATTGCTGGTTGGAATTGAAATTTTTAAATTAAAGTTAATAGACTTTTCAAAAATTAGTTATAATTTTTGTTGACTTTTCAAAAAAAAATCCAACAAAAAAAATTATAATTTAATTGGAGTTAAACTTGTGTACCAAACAAAACTTTATATTCTCATTTCGATCTAGTTATAGGGAATGCCGACGCAATTATTAGATTGATTTAATTTTTTTGTTTCCCTCGACATATATATCTTTTGGTTGATTTACATAAACACTATTTTGGATCAAGTTAAAAAAACGGATTAAATTTTAAAATTTACAAAACTTGTATGATTGCGGTTGCAGACATAGTCTAATGATAATAACATACCTAGTTTAATAAATAAAAAATATACAGAGTTCGAATTTTCTCAACTCAAATTTAAAAAATAATTAAAAACATTAATTAAAATAAAACTTGTCAAATTCCGACGTACATGTTAAATTTATCTGTAGTATTTTTAATTTCTTATTAGATAATTGCCCGCTATTCATTAAAGTAGGAGACCAAAATTGTAATATTAAGACGAGGGTTATTAAAAGATGATAATTACCCTATGTTTACATAAATATTTGCGGGCCATTAGATTTTTAATTTTATTTTTATTTTTTTGAGACAGGGCCATAAGATAATAATATTCACTTTTTTTTTTTTTTTTTTAATCAGGAATGTGTATTAGTGTGGATGTATGATATGTTTTTAATGTATTTCCTAAGTCATGAGTTCAAGTCCTATAAAATAATAATTTCTTTTTTCTTTGAAATGCATAATTTCACTCTGTGATTTTTATGTTTCTCAAATCGTGTTAAAAACATCATCTCCAAAATAAAATTATTGACTAATATAAGAAATATTAAAATGGACTAGGATTAATGAGCTAGAATGAATACGGTACACAAATAAGAGAGTATGACATGTTGTACTATTATTAAACGAAGAACTGTACTAAATAGCATATCTTAACACACTCATGGAAGAAAATAGCATGTTTTCAAAAGCAAGGAAAAAAAAATAGAAAATTTTCTTTATTTTTCCCTAAATTTCATATATGCCCCTGCCTTAGTTTGCCTTTGCATTTTTTTATTCTGCCATCGCAGATCTTGTTCCGACAATGATGCTTGCTCCACGCGACGCGGCTCACCAGGAGGCCTCATCTCAATCTCTCGGTCATCGTCGCAACACTCGTTCTATCCAATGACGACAAATATATGGTGGCAATATGTGGTCTTTGGTTCTTTGGGGAGATTCATGAGGGTTTAAGCCAAGAGAGCGTCATAGGTCGTGGTTTCTTTGGTGATTGGATTTACATAGCAATTATTTGAGTTACAAAAACACTAGTACAAAAAACGGATTTCATGATTGTTTTTTTACTTTTCACAACGGTTTTCAAAAACGATCGTCGAATTTTTAGCTTCGATGACCGTTGTCAGAAATGTAATCACGCACTGAGTTTTTGACATATCTTCCACAACTGTTTTTAAAAAAACGGTCATGCAAGTCCAGTCGTGAAATTCACACTCTATAGTAGTGAAAAAAATCAAAAAGAGAGGATTTATTTTACAAATTTCAGATTTTTGTAAACAAATAATTTACTTGTTAAATACCGGATTGACTTGGTAATATGTGGTTGTTATTTGTTAATTGTATGTAAATCCATAATTTACTAATATGATTATTTATTGTTTTATTTACCTAATATTAACTTTTCTTAAAAATAGTTATTTTTTATTAGTAAACAAGATAATTACTGTTTATAATTATCTTATCATCCTTATAACGCATTATTTTTTCTAGTCAAAATTTTCTCAAATTTGTGAAAAAAAAATAATAATAACAATAACAATAACAATAATAATAATAATAATAATAATAATAAATGTCACTTATTAGTATATTCAGAACACATTTTTCCTGATCACTAATATTTTTTTTTCTATTTGGCACAATAATGACATAATTAACACACGGACACGCACGGAGCACTACACAAATATAATAGATCATGGGCTGAAATTAACATTATAAATCATAAATAGGTTTGACATGGCCCGACTCAATAATTATGTGAGGCCAATACATATACGACACGAAGCACAAATGGATTGAAATTAAATATGCCAGGTCAACTTGCTTGACATCTCTAAGCATCCCTACTTTTTAAAATTGCCAAAACGGTGTTTTAACGATTTAAACAGTCTTTAAAACATCTAATGAAGACACAACTGATTTTTGAAAGTTTGAATAGAAAAATATATATTTTTTAACACACACGATTAGAAAACTAATAAAACAACAAAAAGAAACTGAGAGACCCCTCCAGACGCGCTGCCGATATAGCCTATCGGGGGGGTCTAGCAACCCACAGGCGATGGTCACGTGACCCACTCTCACTTGATTTGGACCGCATCAATATGCCGTTGCGTAAAACCTTTCGGTGTTCTCTCTTTTTTCTTTTTTATTTATTTTTTATTTTTTTTTATTTTCTCTCTCTCTCTCTCTCTCTCTCTCTCTTTTTATCACACATTTTTTCTTTCGATTACAATGAAAGGGATATTTTTAACACGCGATTTGTAAAGCACAAAAAATAAATACAATATTTCTAAAAACATGCTTGAATACATTTTTTTTTTTTAAAGGGAGATTTTTGTCTTTATCTCGTAATTTAAATTATTCAAAAGTGCTTGAATTATTTAGAGCAAGAAAAGCCACGGACCACATAATAATTGAGACCATAGGGTCTCTTCTGCTTTTTTTTTTTTTTTTTTTTTCTCCCCTCCTTTTTTAAAGATGAAATATTAATTCTCTGCTTATTCAAAAGTTCATATAATATTATATAATCTGTTAGCACGAGTAAATTTGTGACCGCAGTTTATGAGAAGTATCCTTTAAAACTCCACATGCTATATGGTCATGAACGATCCGTCAAGCTCCATATATATCAGGAGATTCTCAATACATACATACATACATACACACATACATATAGACACGCACACTCGTATATATAAATATATATACATGTAGCTAAAAGCAAGAATTGACCCGACATAACATTTGCAAGTATTAATCAGTGTTTTAATTTAGTTTCACATTTGTATCCACTAGAAGGTGAAATGAATTCCAAAATTTTCAAGAACTATCGACGGTGATATATGTATAATTTTCTTGAGCACTCACACACATATATATTGCATATAGTTGTCCCTTTCTAAGGTGGGGTTGTGTCCTTTCTCCATTTACATCACATTTTATCCAATTCGTTTCGGAAATTAAAACCTTTCCGTTGCGCCAAAAAATTTGACCTACTTTTTCTCTAAAAAAAAATTTTCTGGCAAAGTATAATGAGTATTATATACACGCAGGATCTTTCATGTGCAACATCTTTATAAATGACACTTACAATTTTTTTTTATTATTTATATATTATTGTTACAACCGGTTGATTCTAATATAACAATTTATAATGATACTTGTTCTTTATATTAATAATTTAAATAATTCATGTTACGAGATTCAAAATGAAAAGTTATATATAAATTAACTAGTAGTTAAAAGAGAGAAGTACTACAAGAGCTGTTTCTATCTGTGTCGAAGAGTTTTCATATATACATATACAATATGCGTAAAATAGAAAGATTTATGATTGTATTTCAGAGGGGCAAAGCAACAGGACCCGTCGCCTTTGGCTGTAAATGCGAGGGAATAGGTGAATAATCCAAACATATAATTCCAAGAACATTTATGGGCTTTTGCTAACACGTCCATGTTAGATCACAAGAAACATTTATTGTTGTTTTGAACTGGCTAGGTAGCCATAAATTAATATTTTCGAATATCAAAACTGCAGGTCTCTTCATATTCTTGACTACGATAACTGAATATGTTAAATTAAATTATGGCCTTGTGGTAGGAAATAAAATAAAATAGGAATAAATAAAGTGATGTACATGGATAAGATATGACTGTCAATGTGGAAACGTCGTGTATCATGTGTTGTAGTTTTACGATAAAATGAAACCTTCATTATATATATACACATTTATGTACATACATAAATACGTTTTAGATAACACTAAACCATAATGAAAATGCTACAATGCTATTATTTAAAAAAAAAAAAAAAGACAAGCTTAATTTCATTATTTTTTTTATGTTTCCCATGAAAAACATAAACGTGAAAAGCTTCTTGTTTCGAAATATATTCCTAGTGATATATAGTCATTGTATAATTATAGGCCGGGAGTTTTGAGAACATCAACTAGGGACTGACTATTTATATGTCAAAAAAAATTATTATGTTAATATAAAAAGCAATACTCTTTAACAAAAATACAATAGTTGAGAAATATTTTTCCAAAAATGGTTTCCTCATAATACGTTTTCTTCAGCGGATAGTAAGGAAGAGATTTGGATAAAACTTTTAAGTTCAAAAATTTAATAGTGTTTCTATTTATTTTTAAGAAGTGTGAGCCATATATCTCATATCTTAAAGATTAAAAAAGAAAAAAAGAAACTTTATCTTACTATTCATTTCTTTTTATAACTATATATATTGTTATAATCATTATTACTTGTGCCCTTAATTTTAGGGCTACTTCCAAATTATCATCTGAACTTTAAAAATTCTCACTCTATTTTTTGAATTTTGAATTCGTTCCACTTAACCCATTGAGATGGTAGTACAATCATGCGATCGTTACAATCCCACACCCCCCCCCCCCCCCCCCCCAAAAAAAAACAATAAAGGAGATTAAGTGATGCTAATTTAAAATTAAGGGGGAGTGAGAATTTATAAAGTCCAAATGACAAAGTAAAGATGATCCTAAATTTTGACGAACACAAAATAATATTATCCTTAGTAATTACTACGTGTAGGTACCAAAAACTCCTCATCGAATGACCACGTTTTCATGTCTAATTAAATTCATGATGTTAAAACTTAATTTCATGTTAAAAAAATTAAATTGATGTCAAAAACCTCCAAGTGTTCGGTTAAAGTTTTTCGTAATTAAATGGTCAAAGTAGCCATGTCAACATGTATCTAAACAACAACTAACCAAATCTAGATATATTGTGTCCAAACAGACTAAATTAAAATAATTTTACAAAAAAAAAAAAAAAAAAAAAACTCATATTTAATGCCCAAAAAATTAAATAAGATGTTTGTAGGAAAAACAATAATACTCAAATTTTTGAAGTCGGCAACCCAGTTCACCTTCACCAACGGCAGGTGAGCCCCCAAGGGTTCGTGGATCTTGCGACCCACCGTAGTGGGTCTCATGCCCACTTACTCCGTTGCTAAATAAATTGTTGCAATTATTGTGGGCTTTCCGTGGTCAGTTTAACCAAAAATTATGTGGTACATTGCAATAATTTAGAAAATAAAGATGATAATTTGTAAAAATACAAAAGTTTTAAAAACAAATTGTGAAATGGTAATATGTTAAAGCGACAATAATATTAAACACCCGAAAGTTAAATTGGTCTTTTCGCACCAGAACTAGTCAAAACCGGTTGATTGAACGATTTTAACATAAATTTAAGAACAAAGCTGGATGATGATAAAATTCCTGAAAATAAAGACTAAAAAAAAAAAAAAGCAGCTTTTAAATTCAATAAATAGAGGAGAGATTTAGTTACGTTTAGTAGAAAGCCCTAACTTGGAAGATATCAAATTAATATCATATATAAATGGATCTTATATTATGAGCAACACTGTTAGGTAGTGGAAAATCCCTAAATGCATATATGCTGTTTGGAGATAAACAAAATTAAATTGGAAGAAAAAGCCCTACACTACCACGTACCAGACGTAGCTATCCACAGGACAAAAAAAGGAGAGGCTGCATTAAAAGGTGGGGAAAAGAGGTGCACGTGGTCCCAAACAAAGAAAATTGAAATCAAAATTATCTAAAAAAATCATAAAATAAAATATTATTATTGAAAATCTATTATTATTTTTATTTTAAAAAAGGAAAAAAAAAGGAAAAACAAGGTAAGAAATGTGAAGCCCTTTATCTATTTTATTTTATTTTATTTGGTTGTAGCAGCGTAACTGATGTCTGTGTTTTGCCTTCTGGTTTGGTTTGAAATGCGAAAGAAAATCAGCAACCAAACAGCCAGTTTTTCTAAAAAATTTCTTAAACACCAAAATGGGTTCTTTCTTTCATATTTTCCTTCAAAATTTAATGAAAAAGGTTCTCTGCTTACTTACTGACCCACCAGTACCCCCTCTCTTAGCTTCTCCCCTGATTCTAATAAAGTTTACATATAGATATAGTCTCTCTCTCTCTCTCTATATATATATACACACACACACAATAGCTCTTTCTCTCTCTATTCTCACTCTTCTCTCTCTCTGTATAAGTTTGTGTGTTGTTTATGTTGAGAGGGACGAGACCCTGTGCATAACCATCCCAACTGTGGCACTGAAAAACATGGCGTTTTTATAAGCATTTAAAAGGAACACAAATGCAGTGAAAACGACTTCCCATCTTTCTATGTAGTCTCTCTCTTTCTCTCCCCCCATTTGAATTTGGTTTGAATTTAAGTTTTTAGGTCAGCACCTTTGACAAAAAAAAAAAAAAAAAAAAAAAAACCCTTTATTTCTTTATTTAATATATGTAGTTTTTATATCTCAATACTATTATCCACCAAGATTGACATATTTATTTTCCAAGCGTCACTGCTTTCTTGTAAACCAGGTAGAACGGACCGTCTTTGAAAGAAGCCTCTACTTTTTCTGACCCTTCAAAATTCGAAAATCTAGAAAAGATTTATTTTTAAAAAAACTACTGCACACACACTAGTCTAGCCTAGTTTAAGAAACATTGTACGTCATAAAATTAATGAAAAAAAAGTGAATGAGACAATTCTGATTTCCAGGGGTGGATTTTTTTTTTTAAGGAAAAATTAACTATTGATTTCACTAGCAACTAAGCATTGATTGGGATAATTAATATATTTCAGCTTCGTATCCATTAGATTACTACTACTATAAATAGAAATGTACAGTAAAAAATTTAACATGTGAAAATACTTTCGTACATTTAGAATTAATAAGGCAAACACAAAATATACCCCTAATAATTAATGTATCTTTTCTTTTACTCATTTTCTTTTAAAATAACAAATGGGCATATATATATATATATTGAATCAATACAAAAGGACCCAGTTACAACAACACTTTAATCAACACCACCCCAACAATGGGGCAGAAAATATAAAGAGACCTACAAATGACACAGAAAAAGAAAGAGCTGACAATTCTTTTTTGGGAAAAAAAAAAAAAAAAAAAAAAAAGAAACGAGAGAGAAAGAGAAAGAGAATCAAATATCATTATGAGAGGAGTTTGAGTTTGAGTTTCGTTTCCATTTCTTTTTTTTCTTTTTTTGGGTTCAAATTTAATAACGTTATGAATATTTTAAAAGTAAAAGAAAAAAATAACTTTTTTTCCCCTCTAGTAACACATAACATGGTTGTATTATTATTACTATTATCATTACCACGTTTTTTGTCACCGCAACTTTTTCACTTCTTCTCTCTACTACTCTCCTTCCCCTTCCGTGGTGGCCGACGACATGTAGCTCATCGCCAACGACGTCGTCTCGTCCGATGGTCCCCCGACTTGCACCGCCGCCGCAGACGACGGCGTCGTTTGGAACTGCTGTTTGCAGGCTTGGCAAGTGATCTGCAAAATGGTCGAGCTTATCCTCTTCGTCGCTTGCTCTCTAAGCAGCTGAGCCTTCTCAAGCTCAGCCTGCGCTTGTTGCCTTATTCTCTTCGCATTCGCAAACTCCATCTCGGCGATCTCGATCTGCCGCTTCGCCTCTCGCCTCGCCTCCTCCGCGTAAGCCTTCTCCGCCATCGCCAGCTTCATCAGCTCCTCCGAGCTCTGCTTATTGTTATTATTCTGCGCCAATTCGGTCTTTTCATCGCACGGCGATGACCCAATAGATAGCTTCAAGCGCGTTGAGAAATTATCGTCGGGCGAATTGTGGAGCGGCGATGACGACGGAAGAAGCTGGAGTTCAAGAAAATGTTGCTGCCGATGATGATGATGATGATGGTGATGATTATGAGTAGAATTACTATTATTGTTATTCGCAGTTGTAGTACTAGAAGGCTTAGTACTCTTTCTTTCGGAGATTAAGAACATGGGCTCCATCGGCTTCGGAAAATTCAGAACTCCGGCAGGCAATATCGGAGTAGCAATACTGCCGAAATTGGCGTCGCTCGACGGGCTTGTGCTCGATGCGGTTCGAGACGAGCAGGCGGTGGCGGCAGCGGCTGCGGCAGTGGAGGGCTGCAGCGCCTGCAATTCGGGCCTGACTGTCCGGACCGTGCAACTGTCTTGGTGTTCGATGAAACTCTCAACTCTGAGAATTATTATCGCAAAGAGACACAGAATTAGAAAAGAAAAATAAGTCAAGCCAATATGGAAACATACATAAATAGGGTTAGCAAAGAATGTTTAATAAAAAATTGTAGGAGAGAATTAAGGAATAGGATCTGCAGTGGTGTGGATATATATATATATATATATATAAGTATTATAACGGTATTTGTTTAGTTAATTGGGATGTGGGATTATAGTAATACAAACGAGAGAATTAAACAAATGAAATGGGGTCTTGTCACTAGTGTGGTTTTTGGGTGTGAAACGATCTTATTGGGAATAGGGATACACATTGTTGCAGCTCTATAGCTCTCCGAGTACTTCCATTGGCTGGCTAAAGATCACACAACACACAGGGAAACAAAACAAAAAAAAAAAGGAAAAAAAAAAAGCATGAGGTCAGGTGTACGACGAGAGAAAAAAACAATTAAACTCATTTTTCCAAACAGTACTGTCTTATCTTCCTTAGAGAGAGAGAAGCGAAAAAAAAAAAAAAGAATATGTGAACAAAATGGATGACCACAAGGGAAATCAAAAAAAAAAAGCTCTAATTTAAAAATCATATGTTCCATAACACTCTTTTTAAGAAGAACATGGTTTCTTTTAGGGTTTGAACAAAAAGAAAGAAGATGAGAATTAAGCCCTTTAAATATATAGAACAATTCAACCAAATTAACTCAATTATTAATTTTAGTTTTGAAGATAATTCAAACGTTTATCCTAGGTCACATGTAACTTCTTTTCAGATAATTATCTGAAAACACCGTCCTCTTCTCTTATAGCGAATTGATCGAAACCGTAGGCTGGGTCGATCGAGTTGAAAGGAAGATCAAATTGATTGGAGAATTATTTCTAGTAGATGTAAATAAATATACCTGGAAAAGACACGGCCACAGTCACAAGAATGGCCTCTAGTGCCACAAGTCTTGAGGTGGGCCTTGTAATCGGACTGAACAGCGTAACCCTTGGAGCACTTGTCGCAGACCCACTGCTTGTGGCTGCTGTGCTTCCTGCGGAAGTGCTTCTTGATGCCGACGAGATCGCCGAGGGCGTGGCACGGGTCGTGGTGCAAGCAGCTGGGCTCCGGGCAGACGAAGACCCGCTTCTTCACCTCCTGCGTCTCCCTCTTCAGCAGCTTCCACGGCACCTTGTGCCTCCTCCGGTGCATCTGCAGGTTCTGGTCCCTCTGGAACCCTTGGTTGCAGATCTCGCACACGTATCGGTCCGATTCCAATAGCGTCTTCGGCGATAAGGACACCACTTCCGCGTCTGGATCTGTATTCATCAAATTCAAATTAGCATCACACAACTCAACCATAATTTAATTACAAGAAAAAAAAAAAAAAAAAACAAAATTGAATTACATATATTTTTTAACGAAGAGAGCATACAGCTGATATCAAGGTAAGATTAAGCATCCCAACCAGTTGACATCCAAAACCTTAACTCATCCCGCACCAACCCCCTCACTCAATTTATTGAAATAAATAGGAAAATTTATACATATATTTGTATTATATATATGTACCTGGTGTGCCTGCTGGTCTTCTTTTTCTTTTGTTGTTGTTGTTGTTGCTGTTGGTGGCGGTGGCGGTGGTGTTGGTGGTGTTAGAAGTGGTGGTGACCCCATTTTCTGAGGGGTTAGCGAAAGGAATATGGTGATCAGAAGAAGAAGCAGTGTTGTTGTCAAGCATGGGGGTGAGATTTTTTTGTTTTGTGTTTTAGTGGGGTGAGACTAATATTGTTGTTGGAAGGAAAGGAAAATAAAAGAAAAGAAAAGAAAAGAAAGGAAAGGAAGTAAAGACTACTACACACAATCTATGTACAGCTGGTGAAGTTAGAATAGTGGGTTTTCAGCTTTACTCATGGGGAGAGATAGAGAGAGATAGAGAGTTAGAGAAAGAGAGAGAGAGATGGAGAGAGATAGAGAGGAGGGGGGAGAGAAATTAAAAAGAGAGGAACAAAAGCTCTTGCTTTCTGCAATCAACTTTCTTTAAACTTTAAGGCTTTTTAGCCTCTTTTATCTTTTTCTCTTTTCTATTTTTTCCATGAGTTTTTTTTTTTCTTTTTTTTTTTCCCTTTATTTTCTTTGTTTCTTCATTGACCCCTCACCTTGAGCAGGTAAGGTTGAGGCAAGTCTTGTATATAAAGCTCCCTCTACAGGAATAGAATAGATAGAGAGAGAAACAAAGAAAGAGAGAGAGTGTGTGTGGGGGCTGCTGACCCAATCACATTTGCTTAAAAATCTGAGCCCCACAACACAGAATTTGGACAGAAACAAAAAAACATCCTCCCCATTAGAAAACAAACAGTCATTATTCATATCACACTGTAATTTGCATGAATAAATGCCAATCCTAGACCTCCATTACACGTGAGTTCACATCTTCCTCACGTGACCAACATTAGCACCCCCCCTAACTTCCTCTCTCTTAAAAAGCAAAAGGTGTTTAAAAAAAAAAAAAGGTGAAAAAAATTAAGACGGGGAGAATTCTGTAATACAGTACAAAAAAAATAAAACGAGATCGGAGGAAAAAAAAAAAAACAAAGAAAATTTAACAAAAAAATAATGAAAATTTGATAGTGCCGTTTCGTTTTGGTGACGCACGCAAAGTAACTGAAGCTTAATTGGTAGGGGATTGGGGGGGAAATAAAGAGCTTAAAACCAGATTAGTGTTTCTCGGAAGCAGCTTCTGAAAAGGTAAGAAAGGAAGCACGATTAGTCACTTTCATGAGGGCAGTAATCATTTTTCTAGAACTTGTTCCTCATTTTTCTTCCCATTTCAAGCCAAAAAAAAAAAATTTTTTTGCCGCCTCCTTCTTTTATGTAGAAACAATTTTTTGCTCTACGCGTACCTTCAACTAACTCAAAAAACTGTTTTCTTTAATGTTACAGTAAAAAGTCAGTCCAAGAAGGAAAATTTTTAACGATTGAGGTGAAAAAAAAAAAAGAAGAAAACACATAATATTGTTAATATGTGCTTTTATTGTTTACATACGTACGTTATTGCATTTAGTCAGACATCAAAGTTATGAAAATAATAAAGAAAAAAGTATTTTCTTCGCAAACTTTTTTGACAATTTTAAAAAGAAATAAACAAAAGAAAAAATAGTACACTTTTTTTTAGATATGAAAATCAATGCCTCGTCGATATGCACTATTTTAATCCGTTAGATTTTTATCAAACTATGATAAATCTTTATTTTAATATTATTTGATTTTGATAATTTTGATGTTATTTGACATTTAAGAATCTGTTATGATGACGAAGATTACCCTTTCATAAAGAAACACTCATAAAATAATTTTAAGGGTAATAATTACAAAATGCTCTCTTGATTTCTATTTTAAACATATACTCTTTTATTTCCGCATAAAATTTATAAATAAAAAAAAAAAACCAACAGGTTTGAATTTGAAACCTTTTACTACTGTTTCCCCAAATTAAGAAAAATTCAAGTAGATTAACACATTTATCATTACTAGATTGTGTTGCACTGCAAAATATTGGGAGATGAATACTGAATGCTCAAATCCAAATACCTTGAAATGAGAATTGAATATGAGAACATGTTTAGATAGGATTGTTACATAAATCTCCTACTATTTAATTTACAAAAATTGACCAACTCTAGGAGATCAACATGTTTAAAATTTTCTTATTTGTATGATTTTTTTGTTAATTCCCAAGAAAAAACAAATATCTGAATTGTTGCCACTTGTCCAATTTTAAAATAGTAGAAAAAAAAATTAAACATTTAATTCTCATTATTGAATAAAAATAAAATTCAGACCTTAATTTTATTTTTACAGGACATTAATAAAATTTTGTTCACAATGTCAAATTTTGGCATCTCAACATTGTGAACAAAATTTTGATGCCAAAATTTTGTGATGTTTTATCATCACGCCTTACCGAATAAGATTTATATCATAGATGCTATGAAATTTATTGTACTTAATTTTTTTTTTTCTTTGTCAAGCTAATAACATATTATTCTTGATGTTTTAGTTTTTCAAAATTTAAAATGTACCCGCAGACACCCTTTAAACCTAACCAATTATGAGTTAATAAAGTGCCTTTTTTTTTCAACTTAGTTATTCAAATAGGTCACAATATGAGTGTCTTAAATTGAATTTTTGAGTTTCATTATTATTATTATTATTATTATTTAAAATATGTGGGTAGATGACATTCTTTAAAAAAAAATTAATAATGGTCGAAGTTTTATAAAATTAAGAAAATGATCTTTTTTTTAAAGGGTCACTCAGTGTTTAATTAATTGACTTTTGTTAATTAGTGATTGATCAATATTAATAAATCATTTTTACTGATTGACTATGGTAAATCGGTGATTGAACCACGATTAACGGCATTTTCTAAAGAAAAAGAATTTCAGTCATTTACTTAATCAAGTATTTAAAAACTACTTATTTTTTTTAACTAGCTCTATATATTTTATGTGCGCAGTTCTCATGGCTCTTTTTTTTTTTTTTTTTTTTTTCTTTTTTTCTTTATGGTCTTTTTATGCTTGGGTGTATTATTGGTACTATGTATATATCTAAGCGTATCAAATATATAGCATTTAAACGAAAATATAAAAACGTACAAAATTGACAAAAATTAATTATAAAATAAAGAAATACGTTATTAGTAGAGTATTCTTTCGTATCGTATAAAAATATTCTCATTTTCATCTCGGTGTCATCAGTTAAATCAAGAGTTAGTCATGAGTGTAGTTTTGGATAAAATTAGGATATATCTTGATCAGACAATATTATTGAAAAACATTTGACATGATAGCAACTTTGTCAACAAATTACAAAGGTATTTTCGTAGCTAGAAAGTATTTGTTACCTTTATTATTAAGGACATTGAATTCATGCATGAAATATGATATATATGATATAACGACTATATACTACAATTTTTGAATCACACAAAATTTCTAAATTATTAGGTCCATATTTTTAAAAGTAGGGACGTACAATAATGCATTAATTATTTGACAGCCACATGTGGATAAAATTTGGTTCATAAACCTTGGTGTTCTTTGTATTATTCAACATTCTACCCCATGACTTTTTGGTTTTTTTTTTTTTTTTTTTTTTTATAATTTTATTTTTTCTTACAATTTTGTTCCCAAATTATCTTTAAACTTTATTCGTGAAATTGACCACTTTACACTTAAGGTACCCAAAGCTCATCATATTGTAAGACGGAAAACACCCCCGAAGGATCGAACTAAGGATTAATTTTAAAAATCATGAATATATATAAATATATATATTCACTTTTTTAATGTTAATTTATATTCGATATTTCTATTTCATATAGTTATCCAAACTGATCATACCAAATTAGTTCCCCAAGTATCTAACACATAAATACCACTTTTTCATCATCTTGATCTTAATACCATAAATTGACACTATTGATAGGACGCCGAATACCTCAGCACCTTGTCCCAAAAAAGACTGACGTTACGAAATTTAATTTCCTATATTTTTTACTTTTTTGACACTTTTGATTTATCACTTTACTGTGATAGATAAAGTTAACAGCATACATTTCGACTTCAGTATTATTAGGCGGATTTTGCCTGTCAACAGAGACCACCACAAAAGTCTCAACTCCACTAACACTTACCATATACCCCATACCTCTTTGTTAGTTTATGTCTCTCTATGTTCCATTTGTCCACATCTATATTGTTGTAGCGTTTTTTATTTTTATTTTTATTTTTTGCCCACCAACTCCATGATCTTCTATATCACACCATTAATAGAGAACTTAAGATAATTAATATATATGAATAAATATTCTCATTCCTCTTGGGAAACTAGTTGTTAACAAATATATATATATATATATATATATGAGTACTATTTCTTATGACCTGCAGAAATGATTGTAATTTAGAACTAAAAATCTAGTGTTATACTACAAATTATACTACTTCTATTTTTGTTATGATCTAAAATATATCTTACACCTCATTTAAAAATCTTTGTAAGGGTATGCCTCTCATTATTGCTAGAATACAATATTCGTCATACTAATTTTTTTCCCCCCTATCAAATTAACGCTTCTCATGCTAAATGGGAAACACTTTGATTGAAATGATATTAAACACCAAACAAACTACCAATTACCACGTAGTCACACTTTTGCTTATTTTTCTTACAATCTCGCCCCATATAATAATTCGAATATATATTTTCATATATATACCAATTCGAAGGAGATTGTTGTCATTTCAAAATATTTTCTTAATTTGTTTTGGTAGAACATAATACTTTCTCAATTGACCAGCATAGGATTTTGAACATATATAATTTTATATTTTTAACTAACTTGTAACAACTTAAAATTGTAAGAATCTTGAATTTGGGGATAGACTATTGGACCTCTTAGTCATAAATTGTGATTACAAGCATATTCTAATGATAAATCTACATATAATTACACCATAAATTGTAGAGTTCAAATCCAAATTGACAAAAAATAATCAGGGTATTAAGTTGTAAGTTAATATATATCGCACTTCATCACGTGGTGAATACTGCATAACTTACTGGGAAAATTACGATAGTCTTGTAGCATATCTAATTATTTCAATTTTTTCTTTTGAGAACATTAATGGTATAATAATAAATAAATAAATTTTTTATCAACATAAATAAATAAAATTTTGTATGAAAAATTTTATTGAATTTTTAAGAAAATTGACAATTGTATTGTCTTTCTGATTTCCTTTGTTGGAGTCGCTTTTTCTCTGTATCTCCTTTCTGTGTGCAGTGATATTATTTAAAGTGGCTCCATGCACATCTTTCACTTTTCTTTTTCTTTTCTGTAAAACATATTTTTCTTGTGATTTAATAAAATTTTATGCTATTGATAAATGATGAGGGTGTTAAAAAGGTGTCGATTTAGACAAAATGTCTTGGTGAACATTCTGATTCACGTCACCCCCTCATTTATTTAAAAATAAAAAGCAACCGTATATTATCTTCCAAGTTTACTTAATCAGCATATACGTGCTTGAATTACATAAGATATAAATAAACATGAATAAAAATTGAAACACAATTACAATGATCCGAAACTATTTACATAGACACTCTTAAATTTGTACTCGAATAATTAAATGGTGGAAACAGAAAACCGCCCCTAATAATTTACCACCAGCCAACCTAAGAGCATGTTTCAAGGAAATCTTTTACCCAACAAAAGAATATTAGTCGAACTTACTGATAATTTAGGACCAAGGAATTAAGGGATATGTGGATAAATGACCTTTTTTTTTTAAAAGAAGTTTTCAGATAAACAGCTGAAGTTTTCTTATAAATGGCTGAAGTTTTATAAATTTGGAAAATGGTCGTTTATAAAAAATGATTAATCAATCAATTACTGATTTATCATGATTAATTAGTGATTGACCAATGTTAATCTGTATTTTTCATTATTGACTATAGCTAATCACTGATTAATGATTATTTTTCTAATAAAAAATTTAACCATTTACTTAACTAAGTGTTTAAAAACTGCCTTTTTACCTAACTTTTTCAGGAATTTATTTCATTTTAGTAAAATGAAAAACATACACGCAGCGAACTCTACTAAGCACTGTCATTAAATTTGAACTTAAGCGCCACAAATAGTTCTTATCTGGAATAAAGCACATGTTATGTTTTTCAAAAATATTCTCTGAAAAAAAAAATTAGTAACGAAAAAGGCATTTTAACGGAGACATTATTTCTTCTGTTCAAATTAGTAATATCTATTAAAGCAAGTGACGTTCGTAATTAACTAACTGCTTGATAAAAGTTCAGAATTGATGTTTTTTTTTTTTTTTTTACTTACCACAACGCTTATTGAGGGGGCTGCCAAAAGAAAATTTAATAAACATATAGCTAAATAATTTTGGAAAAAAGAGTTATAATCTTACAAATTAAAAGTATTATAAGGTTTTTCTTCTTTATTTATTATTGAAGCTTTTTACGGTAGGATATATGTATTTTTCTCTGAACGTTATATCTTATCAAAATTATGTCAAATTTAAAAGATATACAAAACTGACAATACCTTATACAGATTTAATGATTAAAAACAGAGCCATCTCCATCAACATACACTACTTCAAAATTCTCCATATTTATTAAGCTCACTTTTTTCCTAAAGATATTTGTGTAAACATGACTTTGTGTCACTTCATACATTGTAATACTGTGTCAACCAAATTAAGTCCCACACGAAATGTGTCGACTAGATCTTTTTTTTTTTTTTTTTTTGGCCCCCTTTCTTCCGATGAGTACATGATTAATACCTTAATTTAGAAGCCTTAAATTTCCTTCACCTACGAGCCGAAAATGGTTGCAAAAGTGGACCTTGCCCCCTATATAGGAGTTATACGTGCATAAATAGGTTATAGTAACATAAATTAATAGATGCATCTAGCTATTCTGAATAGGTGGACACTCTTTTAACATTCTCATCACTTTCTCATCTCACAAATATTTTTGTAAAAGCAAAAAAAAAAAAAAAAAAAAAACAACATTAAAGTTCATCAGCGGAGGAAAATAACTGAAAATCAATGAAGAAACGGAGTTACGAAGCCTAATGGGGATTAAAGATAATAGTCAAAAGCAGTCTAAGAGGATTAAATCAAAATTCCCATAATTCTTTCCTAATGAAATACGGGAATATGAGCTTAAAATGTACTAGTACAAAATGACCAAAAAAAACCAATATTTGAAGTATGGATATTTACTAGGAATAACATAACAAATTAGTCAGCACCAAAATTAAGTTAGGCACTTGGTCACGGCAAAACTTTAATTTTCCCACATATCATGACAAGGCATTAATTCCAAAGTCCAATTTTGGGGTATTCCCTTTGGTAATGGGAGCATTATAGAGAAAGAGGGCCCCGAATATATATATTTTTTTCTCTCTTTAATGTTTGCTTTCTACTTTCTAGCAGCTTCCTTGTGTGTCAACAAGTAAGTACATGCCTATTCTGTTCTACATGTGTGTGTGTATTATATAGACATATATATATATATATATATATAATTGTCCATATCTTTTGCTTTTGAGGTTTAGAAGAGAGAGAAGGGGGGGGGGGGGGGGGGGGGGGGGGGCGGGTGTTTTTTGGAATTGAATTATGAGATAGAGTTGGGTTTGGGGAATTAAATAATAAATTAATAAAAAAGAAAAAAAAAATAAGAAAAAAGTGGAAGATGCTTATATAGTTCATGTCTTAGTTGGAAAGAATGGGAAGATGATGGGAGAGGGATTCTCATCACATGCTGCCTCCGATAAAGGGTGAAGAAAGCAATCATCCCTCCCAAGTGTCTTAGATTCCAAATCTAATCAACTTTTCTTAAACTAATCCATTAAAGAAAAAAGGGTGTCACAACCCATGCAAAATAAATATGCTTTAAAAAAATCTGTTGACTTAGCCCAAAAAGTCCATTTAAGTAGATGTTAAAAGTATATATATATTTTTTAATTTTTTTAAATATATATATATATATATTTTGATAGCTCTCTCTACTTTTTCAGATTGATCCATACAGAAGCACTACCACGCCATTATTGTCAATGCGGATTTCTCTATTATAATATATGTAGGTGTTCTTGTTTACCAGCATATATTATAAGAGTAATTACCAAAGCATCTTTGTCTTTTAATCATTAAACAGCATTTTTCTTTTGAATTTAATTCATTTTATATGTGAAATGTTCCCCATGACATATGATATGAAATATGTGCCTACAATTCGAATCCATAACGTGTATACTAAGTCTGTATATTCTCGTGCATATGGTAAAACATGGATAAAATAAGAGAAAACCATATTATTATTAGCCAAGTACATAATTTATATTTTATTTGGATCACTTTTCATAGTAAGAATATCCTATCGATAATTCGTATATTTTTTTTTAATATTAAATCCATATTTAAGATTACATCAAAATAAAAGAAGGATGTAAAACTGATAGAACTAATATAAAGACTTACTAATAATAAGGATTTAGCGTATGGTAGAATTCTCAATATATATCGATAATAACAAGTCTTAAACAACATCCCTTGCATTAATAACTTCTTTATTAAGAAATTAATTATTAATAACTGCTCTGAAGAAATTAATTTTACCAATAATTGGATTTAATTTATTACCACGCCTTTATAATTTAATTACAATATTAGTTGGCAAAAAAAAAAAAAAAAAAACCCCAAGAGTAGTATCTGTGTCATATATACATATATTGCCCTCTGAGTGTACTTTGAACAATGCATTCTCTGATACAATTATAGCTATGGTTGAAACCTACATCTAGTACAACTCATACACTTGTAGCCTAGTTGAGAAGAAACGTACAAATTATTTATATATCAAGCTAGGTAAGAGAAGTAGTAAAATATTATATTTAAAAAATAAATAAAAAACTATTTTCATTTAATATCTTTTTTTGGGGTGCTAAGAATAGATATGTAAAATCCAATATTTGGGCTGAAAATTCCACATTCCAATCAATGGATAATCCAGCAAAGATCTGCAGCATTTAAGAGTGTGTGTGTGTGTGTGTGTGTGTGTGTGCATGAGTTTCATCAATAATGTTCATGATATGTTTGGCAGGCAAGCGATAATATTACAATGGCCCTCTGTTTTTGGTTTGCAGTGCTACTCACTGAGCCCCTTTTGTCTTGTTTAGTTTTGTTGGTATCCTCCTGAGTAACCTCTGTTCGCATCTCTCTTTCTCTCTCTTGACTCACATTTTTAATTTGCACGGAAAACCAAAACGATAATAATAACAATTAAAAAAAAATAAAAACAAGTAAAAACAAAAAAGAAAAAGTTATAGAATCCAAAACGCTGCATGGGGTGGCCACATATATATGTTTGTATTTATATATGTGTGTGTATATATATATATATATCTCATCCATCAAAGTATATATAATAGTCTCTTAACTTACTATTGCTCGCTTTTGGTGAGAGGGCTATAGAGAAGATTTGTTTGTTTGTTTCACATTGTTTGTTTTCTCTACCTTCATGGAACTTTCATTTTTGTTTTCTTGGGAGGGAGGAGTTTGTGTGTTTGGAGAGAGAAAGAGAGAGAGAGAGAGAGAAAAAGTTGTTTGTTTGGTGGGTAATGTCAGCAATGTCTGAAAAGCCAACCTGCCTTGAGTAATAATAAAAATAGGGGAAAAACAAAAAATAAAAGTTACCCAAAAGGAAAAGGGCAAAAAATTAAAAAGGTAAAGGAAAGGAACAATATATTTATAACGGGGAAAGAAAAATAAAGTGAGAGACAGAGATAAAAATTAATTAGGGGAAGGAGTGAGGTGAGTTTCGATAAAGTCAATAAAGTGGTCTTGGAAGTTTGGCCCAACTCACAGACAAATATATTTACCTACACTACACACAACTTCGCTTCATGTTTAAGCAGTGTCTGATTTGTTATTTATATATAGTTATAAAAAAGAGTGATCATAAAAATAAAAATAAATAAAATTAAAAAAGAAAAAAAGAGAGTTCTTCTAGAGAGAAAAAAAAAAAAAAAAAATTTAAAAGCATTTCAAATGAGTATTTGGCTGTCATCGTTTCAAATGGTGTAATGTTTTCGATTGGAGTATTTAGGCAAAATTCGAAATGGAAGGGTGATTAATTACCCAATTGGTTTAACGACTTGCAATCATTTGCGATCATGTGTTTGTTTCTTAACATTTGAAATGTGTCATTTGAAATTTTAACATTTGAATTATTTCTTAACATTTTGAATAGTAATTTGAGAAGGTTTTTTTTTTTTTTTTTTTTTTTTTTTAAATTCTCCATGAAGCAATATTCCCTTTTTTCACATAAAATATTTTTTAATAATATTTTTCGTAGTTTATTATCAAGTTTTTGACAATCTAAACAAACATTTTTCAATATTTATCTAAACACACATTCAAATGTTTTTGTTCAAAATATTTCATTCAAATTATTCCATTCAAAGTACGAATACTCAAACGCTAGATCTGATGACGATTCATATTTATGTTCAAATTTTTTTATTTATATGTTTCCATCCAAATGTTTATGTATATTACTTTGGCCATTTAGATTTTTTTATAGTGTCAAAGGTTTTCATTCAAATTATTTTCATTTAAACTTTTTTTTTTTTTCCCAAACAGACCCTACATGTGGGTAACTAGTTCAATTGGTATTAACGAATGTGTGAGTTGTTTTCTATGGATCAAGTTTAGGTTCAAGTACGAGGAAAAATAAATTTTAAAAAAAATTGGGTAGTGAATGTTTTTTTTTTTATTAACCTTTTTTTTTAGTTCTAGTAAATTTGATAAATTCATATATGTATGATTTGATCCTAATGTGATTAAATAAATAATATAAGTTGTGTATATTTGAGTTCATACAAAATATATACGTTGTATTTTGATTTTTATTATTATTATTTCATTTTAAATTTGTGTAAATATGTTACTTTTCATTTGATTCAAACTTTTGATTTGATGAATTTACATTTCTTAATTTTTTGATAAACTTAAAACCAAATAGTAATTGACAATTATACCCTTTGTAGTTTAGTTCTTTATTACAATCAATTTTTTTTTGATTCAGAAATACAGAAATTCAAAATCCAACATCATGGTATACTAAAAGAAAGTAAAAGACAATTAAAAACAATCCTTGGAATTAGCAGGTACGAGAGAGAGGTTTGGGTATGAACTCTTGGTTTAAAATTTGTGGGTGTTTTTATTTCTCTTTAACAAGTGAAAGTCATAGGCCTCATGTCATTAAAATAATAATAATACTTTAAAAAAAAAAAAAACAACCCCTGGAAAAAGGTAAATGAACCCAAGTAAAAAGTCATTTCATTTATATATCTTAAAACTTTTTTCCTTTCGAATACGAAATTTACAAACATTTTAATTTTAGAATTAATGATCATGTTTCAAATTATTGAGTTCCGAAAATCTATCTCAAAATATTAAACCATAATCTCCATTTATTTCTAAATAAGTGCATAATAATTTTACGTAACTTTATAGCTAGCTTAGTTTAAGAAAAAAAATTTAATTTAATGATTTTGTCTAGTATTTTTAGCAATAGTATATAATTTGTCTTTGGTCACAAGAGTGTAATATGTTGTAAAGGGTATATTAATCAAATTATAGGTCCAAATCAAGGGTTGATTTTGACATGAACAATTTGAAATTTCAACACTAAATCTCGAAACGTCCAAAATATATTATTTCTATCGGAATGCTCTTTTATCCTGCTGTCAGACAGGAATAGTGGTTGCAACATCATTTCTTAACATCTTATAGTAATTATTTGATTTACATATAATTTTATATTAAAAATTTGTAATATAGACTATTTAAAATTATTAATACAAAGAGCAAGTATTACTGAAAAATATTATATTAAAATCAATTAGTTGTTAAAAATAATACATCAAAAAATATTATATTTTACATATATATATATATATAATAATAAACTTAATATGTGAGGTATATATTCCAAGTAAAAATATAATATATTGACTTTTAAAAGCATAACTAAAATATTTTCATCAATAAAGCTCTCAATTTTAGCGGTCTATAGTTGATCATAACTCTTCATTATTTGTGAACATCGGCTGCAGATATTCCTTTGGATGAGGGAAAATGGGAAATCAATTCATTCAAAGTCCTTTTCAGCCAAATAATAATAATTCAAAGTCCTTTGAATCTCTCTTTCTGATAAGCAGTGATGTATATAATGATCTCTCTTCAGGTCTAGATATCCTTCGCTATAATTATTAGGGATCCAATACATTAATATTAACACATAAATGATCTTTTTTTTTTTTTTTTCTCTTTACCTTTTTCTGAGAATTCATGGATGCTTTTCTTGGATCCTTTGATTTTCATCTGCAGTATTTATTACTTCATACTCCCCCATATGTTTCTAGTACAAAAGTGAGGAGCCCATGCAACAAGATTAAAAAATTATCACCGTTGATCTTTATCTTCAATATGAGGATAACTATCCCACCGTGTTTTTAAATTGGAGAATTTTTTGATACGATATAAAAAAATATCATAATCTGTTACAGAATTATATAGTAGTAACACACAGTATGGGGCACATATACCTTGGAGTTTTTAAGAAATCTATACGTATGCCCTTTACTCAATAGTAAAAAAATTCTAGCTACACTTGATTTATGTGATCGTTTAGTTTGTGTTTTATATCGTATCTGCACTAAAAATAAATAAATTTTTATTAAGTTCTGTTAAAATAATAATGAATTTAAGATTAGAGATACATTAAAAGAAAAAAACGAATGGAAATACAGATCGAAGTTTCTAGTACTTATAATGTTCGATGACAATTAGGTGAACCTAATTCATTGCAAATCATACCATGATTATTAATTACAAGGTTTATTGATCAGATATTAATATTGATCTGCAAATCCTATTGACAAGAACTTACTTTCATCTCAGCAGCTAATTTTTGGTGCAGGAGAGCTTTCACAACGTCATTTCTCAGGTGATGGAAATCCAAAAGAAGTTGGTCGCAAATTTCCAAGTTGATAGAGATTAAAGTAGTAAAACAAATCCCTTGTAATTCAAGGGATCTTTCTTTATCTAGCATAACAACAACCAAAAACCAAAAACCAAATAATAATAAATAAAAACCCAACAATATTTTATATTAATTAAGTTGAGTGGTAATCTTCAACGATTAATGTTTAACTTTACATGTGACAGTTTTTATGCCCTATCCAACTACCTAGCCATCTCTTCAAGTTGTGTAATATACTTTGCACAATTTTAGCCCGACAGTTTGGTTAACTTGTCACATTTTATTTTATTTCTTATTTACTTTTTTTTGTTCTTAATTTATTGATCAGATATTGTTTCGTTTGATAGGGAAATGGAACATTCTATGTCGCATCTATTTGTTCTGTGATAATTAATTGATTAATTTGACATTTGTTGAACACTTGAAACTGAATAAATTCATGACGACACAATAATTGTTTTTAGGGGTAATTATATTGTATTATATTCTAACTATATATGCTGTGTAAATTAGACAAAATTATACTTACTTGCTTAGGTACCTAAAAAGAGTAAATTATATTGCTTTTGCTACTTATGACTGAAAGTGTTGTTTTGCCAATCATGCATATAATATTGCATTAATTGCCGGCCACTTATTATTTGCTTGGGAAATTATACTAAATAATATTTTTATAAAAATAATTAGAATAAATAACAAGATTTTAAAATATTTAAAACAAATAATAAATTTATTAGGTAAATGGAAAATATACTCGGTAAATAATAAATTTATCAGATAAATCGCTTATTTATAGGACGTAATACATACTATTTTCTTTGATTAATTTCTGAAAATTGTTATTTAGTTCTTTCTCTGTATTTGCTTCTTTTTTTTTCTTTCTTTTTGTTTTCCCCCACTATAGTCTATATATGTACACTTGTTAACATTTATAACATCATAAAAAGCAAATGTTACTTTTTATTTTCATGTAATTAAAGAAGAAGGTACTAGCAATTTTTTATTTTCATGTAATTAAAAAGCCCAATTTTTCCCAATTTTTTTATTTTCATGTAAAGAAACTATTGTAAAAAGGCAAGGACAAAAAAATTTGATGTACTTAAAACACCCCTCACAATATCATACCGGGATACTAAAAAGCCCAATAAGTAATTAAAATAGAATAACAATTGAGATTTATGACCACACACAATATTAAAAAAATTTCTCCTCCTTCCTCTCCTCTCTCTCTCTCTCTCTCTTTCTCTCTCTAACCTGAAATAGTACACAATCATCCTCTCACCGGATCGAGCATGTTGTCCTATCGTTAGATCGAGCACTTGGGTTTTGTTCACTACAGTGATGGTCTGCCTTGTGATCTTTGCCATGGCGACCTCACGAACTCGTCCATGGAGGTCTTCATCTCCAATGACTATTGTTTATTCATAAATTTGTTATTTACTAGAAAATCTAAGAAATTACTTATAAAAATATGTTATATTTAAAAAAAAATAAAAACTTGCTATAAACTTCAAAAGTACTATATGCTATAATTTCCCTTAACTAGGCCCTAGTTCAGCCCCAAATGAAAAATGTGCATGGAAATTTCAAAATGCTAACCTCATTAGCAACCCAACCCAAAAACAATCTAAATATACAAAATAAATTTTCGGAAATGCCATATTTTGGCATCAATTTTGATATTTAAGATGTCTAATCTGTCACACAAATAAATATACAAATCAAAACCACAAATAAGTTGTAGTACGAATCTAAAAACATAAAATATATATATATATATATATATATTTTGCCATCTATTTTTTTCAAACTCCAATGATGTATGTCGGGTCTAATCAAGTCCGATCGATTTTCCGGCCCATTGACCCATAGCAAATGTCCAAAACCCTTAGAGTGAAACACATCATGATGTCTCCCTGTGATTCCATTTAAGGATGGCGATTGGGTTGGGTTGGGCTGGGTGAGCCGGAGACGAAGATTTGCTTCTCCATCCCATCTTTCAAAACAATCCTCATCCGTGTCTTCATCCCCACTAAATGAGAGGTGGGACTGAGCTGAGGAAGAATGAGAAAATTATCCAAATTATCACCTTTTTTTTTTCTTCTATCGACCAACATAATACAAACTCCACTATCTTGACCAAACATAACACAAATGTTACTTTTAGTTTGATTTTCTATCAAATTGATCTAATATTAACTTTTTGTGTCATATTGATACAATGATTTTTAAATTTGTGTCATTTATATACTTTCCCCTTGAAGAATCCCTCTTGGTGTTGATTACCTTATCCCTGTCTCAATCCTCACCACAATATTAATGATCAAGAAAAGTTCTCAATAACTTAGAAACAACAAAGACAGGAAAACTCATTCAAACAAGATATCTATAATGCATGTTATGGATAAACTAACCTCTTTTTCTTAATACATAACGGGGAGGAGAGTGTTTCTTTCTCCCATTCTTGTATTGATCCCGATTTAGGGGCAAGAACTTGTTCACATTATGACCTAAAATCTAGTAGAAAGGTCGGGTACCCAAATTGTCCCATCTCTGCTGTACAAAATGTCATCGCTGATTCCATTATAATGTTGAACTTACCATAAATATTTCTCGAGGCTGTAGCCACAAGATCCTTGCCCTCTTGGCAGTTCACGCAAGCTGCCACAAAATGTGTCCTTGGAAGGCAGCAAAACATGGTACTTATTGTTGCAAATCATGTGATGTCCCCAACCTGAGATTACAACACCATGAGATTCACAAGACATGAACCAATTAAAAACGGGTTCTCTTTTATGGCCCTAAGAAAGTTGATAGCTTGTAAATGAAAAGAAACATGTGACATGCATATGGGAAATATTTGATTAAAATATATATATATATATATCGACTTAGCTAAACAATATTTTTCAGGACCAACCAAGGCTCGATTATAAGCAAACTGACATGCATGTGATGCTAGTAGTGGAGTCAGATTTTTTTTTTTTTTTTTTTTTCAAGAGTGTAAATTGAAGCAAAATTTTGAACTCAAATTACAAGACAACAATCTTTTACCTTCATTTATCTATTTATATCTTTTACCCTTTTTTTTTTTTTTTTTTTTATCTATTTGTTTTAGTAAACTCTAAATCAATATTTTATAGTTTGGAGTCTAAAAAATTATAAATTTATACAGTGATGAATAGTTAATTTTTAATTTGTTTGAGATATTAGGTTTGAAATTTGAGTACTTAAAAATTATTACATTTAACAGCAAAGCCTCATCTGTCTCTATGTCGCAATGTAGAACTCAATCTTCCCAACCCAAATTCCAAAAAAGAAAATAATAATAATAATAATAAATTTATTTCAAGAAATTATGTAAATATTGTAACTAAAAATTACCGGAAAATAAGGGAAATTGTAAAAAAAAAAAAAATGCATTAGGGTTAAAACTTTAAAAGATCTTGGACCAAAGGATAGCTACCCTAGGGTCTGATGTAGCTCCACCCTTGTACAGTGGCGAAGATAATTAATTATTTTTAGTGGAGACATATATTAAAATATAAAATTATTTGGAGATTATATATGGATGATTAATTTTTAACAGGAAAAGAAGAGAAAAATATAAAGGTTTTAGAGATAAATTTAAAAAAAAAAAGTTCGAAAATTTATGATGCTTTACTGATGTATTGACATTTGTTGCAATGACGATTTACAGATATATCAATAGACTCTTCAACCACAAAAGGTGCTTTGGCAAGCCAAATATAATGAAGAATAGTAATTCCATGCCTTGTTAAGGGATAAATAACAAACCAAAATGTTTTACTGATTGTTTGTTTGTGCCCGCAAAATTAAATTGGAAATGTCCCCAAAAAGAGCTCTATAGCTTGTGGCTCATTTTCCGCATGATTTGTTTAAAAAATAGAGTGAATTTGCAAATCTTTTGTGTGGTTTGCGCAATGAGATGCAGTTTTGGAGTAAATTATTAGGCCATGCAATGCTTCCCACCACTGTGCTTTCCTTTGTGCTTCACCATTTTTCATTTCAAAGAAAAAAAAAAACTTAAAGGGAGAGATTTTGAACTCTAATCTCTAGAACTTATTAATGTTAGAGGTCAAGTATGAATTTACCGTAGAGTGCGGTTGCTATGGTTAGTTGGGATTTACTTCAGCTTACCTTTTGTGGACAATGTTATTATATCTTTGCCAACTAGCCTTATCAAGCTTCCAGGTATCCAAAAAAAAAAAAACAAAAACAAAACAAAGCAAAACAAAACAAAAAACAAAAAACAAAAAACAAAAACAAAAACAAAAAACAACTTATCAAGGGATTATGAACAATGGTTTCTTCATTTTCTTAACATTTAATTAGATAAGTCAAAAGTCAACATAAAATTACCCTTAGTCTGCCAAAAAGATAAGCTAGTAGATTACTGGTAGATTTCGTCGGAATCAAAATGGGTCACCGATAGTCTCTGGTCGCCAATGCCAATCTCTAGTCTCCGGTAATTATCTGAGAATATTCTGATAGATTACCAAAAGTAATCTACCCGAATATCTTCCGTTCCCAACAGAAAATGGTCAATCGTCCGGTTATTGTCAATAGAGAGTATTCTGGTAGATTACTTACGATAATCCACCAGAGTATTTTTTTTATTACAAATAAGATAATGGTCGGCCTTCTCCTGCTCCAACCGAAGAATATTGTTCATTTCCAATGCAAAATGGATGTCCATCTGTAACATTAGTAACCGGAGTGTGTTCTAATAGATTACTTTTGGTAATCTACCAGAATATATTTTATTTTCACTACAAAATGATCGCCGTCTTCGGCTCCAATCATTAAAGAGTATTATGGTAGATTACTTTCGATAATCTCCTAAAACATTTTTCATTTCCAACACAAAATGGTCATCTGTCTCCAACTAGCTATTTGTGATCGGTGTCGGTGAACATGGCTACGAGGTAAGTGAAGACGTCAGCTTTCATCGGCTCAACACAGTGGTTCTCTCTCCCATTATCGGAATCATGCAGATCTCGTCTATCAACCATCTTTATCGAGGTTCCTTTCTTTATTTTTGTCGTTTTCAAAAAAATTGTAATGTTGAAGCTTGCGTTTGATATTTACATTACCTTTATTATATACACAATAACTTTTGAATTCTATTCGTAAACATATTATTTTTTACCGCATTCACTATTTTTTTATTTATTTATAACCCAAACATGAATCTTGGTTAAAAGAATAGTTACATGTGTTGGATTTTTTGCGTTTTTCATTTTCCGAAAGTTTCGATAACAACCGAAACGTTCAATTACATGGTCCACATTATGGTCTACATTCATTCCATACATTAAGGTCACGTTTAATCTTCCATAACGTTCAAAATAGACGCGAGATTCTCGCCCATTCACTGCTCACTAAGCGTGCACGTCCGAGAATGGCTTTATGATGGGTAGAGTGCATAAAAGGAATGTAGCAATTCGGTTTTGGTACCCTAAGCCTACTTTATCATTTAGATTCGGAATACACAATCACTGAAGAGAGAGTGAGGGTTTAGAAGAACCATAAACCCAAAAAGAAACACTTACCCATGACCTTGAACGTTGAAAACAACAATGGCGGGAGGTATGTTTTCGATTCAAAATTTTGTTCCGCATTTGATCTAATTGCTATTTAGGATTGTTGGTAGCATGTTTAGATCATTAAGTTAAATTCATCAACATGTACCAAGATGACACAAATAATTAAAATATAAAACTCTTCTTAAATTAATAAATATTCATTTACGATAAATTAATAAATTATTCACTCATCGATAAATAAATAACCTCATGAAAATAATTTTTTTCTTAGTCTTAACAATATTATTTTAAAGAACCATTACTGTACTTGAGTTGTTTAGGGTAAAAATACTATGTATTTCTGTCTTCTTTTTTAGATATGCAACTAGAGCTAATAACACACTAATTAAAAAAAAAACGCTAATAGCACATATGCTTGAAATTGTGACCTCTCCAAACTCAATCGAACAAAAAATTTGTTTCAAACCACTTCAAAATATGGTTTCATCACCTTTTTTCTTTAGAGGGTACAGCTGCAAGTAGGTATATGGCTCTTTTAGTTCTTCCACAAGTTCAGAACGCACAAACTGTTAGAAGAGCTAGAAAGGTCCTTGGAACTGTCTTAAAAGGATTTCCTTCTAAACAAGCATGGATGACAACCATGGACAGAGTCGGACTTTGAGCTCAGTAGAGGCACAATTAAAAATATAAAATATAAAATATAAATTAATAACATGAAAATCAAGAAAAATTTCCAACACTTTTTCATAGTGAAATTTCATTGAATAAGCAGTACATTACAATTGTTCTCGACGAGTTCTCATTTTTTGATACCTCTGCATATTAGTTTCATTGTCAATAGTATCGGGAAAAAAAAAAAACACGGAAGTGAGAAACCACCATAAAAAAGAGATAATTGTTGTAATTAGTTGAATCACAAGTAGTTTTTAAAAGACCACAAATTCAGGAACTACAACTATAGAGATATGTATAAAATATTTCTCAGTGGCGGCACATGCTCCCACTAGGCCCGCTTTGCCTCCGTCTATGATGACACCCTTAGCTTCGTCGTTGTAGCGATGCGCCTTGGCCTGACCGTGGTCTTCCTCCAGCATCTGCCATGGGCTCTCTCTCCTCGTCACTCGCCTCATTTCACAAATCTCTCATCTAGCACGCAGCACTGTTCAACACCAGAGATGCAAGGAGTCGCCACAACGAGTTCTGTCTACGTGACTGCATCTCCCTTGCACGGGGACAATCTTGGTGGGATCTTGCTTGCAGCCATTGGTGCTCCGCCTCTTGAATTTTTTTTTTCTATTTTCTATTTTCTTTTTTATTATGTTTTTATTTTTAATGATTTTTTATAGTATTTCAATGCAAAATTCATGGTAGCATGGTAGGCTACAACTAGTAGCACAATAGACTACCGCCAGTTGCAAGAATTTCAAGTAACATGGTGGAATACTTTAAGTATTACGATAGACAACCTTTAGTATCACGACATAAGACAGTTGGAAGCAGCTAGATTACCATCATTAATGGGATGCTGCCGGTATCCTAGTATACTACGCTTAAGATAATTTCTTACAAGCGAAATTATAACATATAACATAATTTATAAATACTTTTGAAATTTATAGCGTGTTTTTTAAAAGATGATAAATTATAACATGCATTTTTTGATAAATCCTTGAAATTCTCTAGTAAATCTTGGAATTTTCTAAAAATTAACGGATTTACGATTGATTTTAATAACAATTTTATGTACATAGTTTTATGTTACAGAGAGAAAGGGAAATGAGGAGTCTATAAAACGTTTAGACTGACAATTGGATGATAATATGAGTGTAAGTGTCTAAACCTACTGCATGTGTAAATTAGGCTAAACGCTGCTTATAAACAGGGGTGTAGCCAAGTGTGGATAAGTGGGGGCTGAAAATTTTTTTTCTTTTAATTATACCACAAAATATTTATAATTTTTCTACTTTATTCCCATAAAAAAATTTAAAAAGTCTCCATTTAACCCCACTAAAACTTTGCGATTTAGCTTTTATATGGTTATTTAGTTAAAAATAATTATACACACCCCTGAAATTTATATTTGGCTTTGTCGTGGTTATAAAGCTTAATTGTTCATATGTATCATAATTTTTGCTGTGCGGCTTGCAAAATACTTTTTTTACAAGACAAAAATATTATAATTATTTTCCCTTGTGTTTATAGCGCCAGAAAAGTAGAAAATGGATTAAAAAGAAGGCATATTTCTGTTAAATTTTGTTTTCCAAATGCTCCCACAAAAGTAAATAATTTAAATACCTACTCTTTTAAAATGATAGTTCTCTGACTCATTCACATCGATTTATAATGGTTCTATTTCTACCTTCCGTAAAGAAATACCACTTTTATGGGTTTGAAAGTTCATACTACCATCAATTTATGTTAGAGAATTAAAAAAAAAAAAAAAAAAAAAAACTACTAGTCTAATTTTGATTAAACCAGTGGCTTAAACTTTAAAATAAGCCACTAATCTACTTTTCTGTATAACGGTGCTTTGGATAAGGGGGAATTTTTTTTTTTTTTTCTCCTCACAAACAGCAAATTAATTACAACTTCTGGCCCAAAAAAAAAAAACAAACAAACAAAACAAACAAAAACAAAAAACAAAAAACAAAACAAACAAACAAATTAATTAGACCGTTGATCTACTTTTGAGCAATCCAGTGGTTTAAAGAAAAGAAAAATTACAACTCGTAGATTCAGGGTTTACTTTTGACAAAACAAGATTTTCAAACCACAAATTCACGTTAATAAAAACAATGAAAAAAAAAAAAGAGAGAAAAACAATACAAACATAAATGTTACACTAAAAAAATACATAGAAATTAAAACGAGTATCGTGAATTGCATGACTGGTCACAACTCACAACCGGGGAGGGGGGGGCGGGGGGAGGTAGAACTGTCGATGTTATTGCACAGACAAATGATTGTTGTATCTATATCTATTTAAAAAAATAAAATAAAAATATAGCAAAATGATTTTGTTTTTTTAAATTTCTTACAAAACGACCCGATTTATGTTGCAATATAAAACTATAGTTCATTAATTTTGTTCGTACCTATTTAGCAAAACACCTATATATAATTTAGAGTTTCTCAACCACTCAATTTTTCTCTCTATTCTTCTCTTATTGATTCTTAATTTGATTCTTTGATCACTTCAAGGATGATCATCGATTCTCCTTCTTATCTTTCTTGACAATTAATTACTTAACACTGTAGAGGAGTGCAAAGAAATTCAAATAACAACAACAACAATAATATTATTATTCAACAATAACAACAACAGCAGCAACAACAACAATATTATTATTATTCAACAATAACAACAGCAACAATCTTATCTTAACATATCTAAAAAAGTCAATATTATTCTCTCTCATTTTGTCTTGTGTTAACCCTTTTTGTTTAATTCTCTTTTTTACTTTTATCCTTTTTCTTTCTTTTATCTTTTTCTTTTTCTTCTCTCATTTAATTTCTTTTATGCTTTTATCTTTTTTTTTTTCATTTCTTTTATCTTTTTTGTTTCTCATCACATATTTATATACACATACATGTAATCTTCTATATATCTATTAATAACTTATATCTTTTATTAATATGGTTAAAAAGGGTTTTGTATAAATATTTTTGAAATTTTGTAAAGAAGTTTTGATTTAGTTGTTTAAGTTTTGTATGGAGTTTTGATTTTTTTGTTTTTTCTTTCTTATTTTGTTGTTTTGTAGTTTTTTCTTTTCTTTTCTTTTTTTAATTTTTTCTTTAAATTCTTATACCTTTTACGTCATTTGTTATTTATACTACGCGCGAAGGGCATGTTCAATAATAAATCGAGTTATGAATTTAATTGGGAATTTGGGAAAATTTCAAATCCCCTGGGCTTGGCTGACATGCCCACTTTAGGGGAACGGGTGGGCCAAGACCTGAATTTTTCAAATCACATTCCAACACTTAGACAATCAAGTCTACTTTTTATTTAGAATTAGTTCACATTTTTGAAATTAGTTTACATTTATTTTAACTGTTAAAATAAATATATTCTCATACTTATCTTAGTTATTTATTTTAATTTATACAATATTTATTTTAACAACTAAAAAATTTTGACAAACAACTAAAACTCATATTGTCAAATAATATACCCGACATAAATACAAGTGCTGTAAGGAAAATCATGCCCAAATGTCTTATAAACTATAGGTTACTTTGTCCGACTTCACCACGGAATTGTCCAAGATAATTCCATTAAGTCATGCCAGAAAATTATGAGGCTAGCAAGAAGGTCAAATGCACATATATAAGCTCTAGTACTTTTATTTAATTTATTAAATTCTTAATCAACTTAATCATAAATAAAAACTTGACTTATTCAATTAAAAAAAAATCAAAATTGTACTCTTGTATTTTGTACACAATACTTAGAAACTGCAAATTAATAAGATTAATTTTGGCCTTTGGAGTGGTTATAACTAGAGCTAGGTGAATTTTCTACCTCTTTAATTATTTTCTTGTCCGTGAGTGACATTATTTACCTAATAACTAATTTATTTATGATCCAATCATAAATATATTTTGGGTTTATTTGATATCCAATATCAAATAGGTCTTAGATCTCATTTACTCCCTTCAAAAAGAAATTAAAAGGAAAAAGAGAGATCTGATTTACTCTAGTTACGAATTAATACTCATGGGAATATTTTTCCCACACAACGAAATTGTGGACTCCATATCTACGATTAATGTTCCTATCTATACATAATGTTATGTCTTCAACTTGTCGAATTTTTTCTATTACCGATTTATCTAATTCATTGACAAATCAAAATACACAAATAAATGAATTTAAATTTATTAATAGCTCGAAATTAACGTCAATCAGTAACTAATCATTAACTGATCATCAATAACAGCATTCAATTCTTTTCTACATAATTACAAAAAAAAAAAAAAAAAAAAAAAAGAACAAACTATATGGTGATTCATTTCTATATATTCTACATACAGAAGCATATTTTTCCATTTCTCAAGAGATATCATTCCGTTCCTAATTGTAGACAACACCACACTAAGAAAATAAAGTAATGTCCAACTTTATTTACTACTAATCATGGATAAGTAATTTATACCGACTCCTTTAAACTTGTCTCTACTATAGAACACACCATATATGGACAATTATAATATTGGATATAGGATTTTTAACACAAATTTAATAACAAACAATTTTCATATGAATGATTATTAATATAAGGGACTGTTTGATTGACAGGTCCAGAACCAAAAGTTTTTAGGTTCATTTTTATTCTCTCTTTTTTAGTCAATAAAAATTATAACTAATTTTTGAAAAGTTAACCAATTTCAGTTTAAAAATTTCATCTCAAATCCGTGTTCCAAGTACATGCTAAATATAATTTAATGGTAATGTCTACATTACTAAAATATGCAGATTTTGAATCCCCACCTATGTTTTTTTTTTTTTTAAATAAACAAAAATAATAGAATTACAAATATGTCAAAAAAAAAAAAAAAAAAAAACACATATCCCAATAGCCGTCGAATATGGAGTGGTGTTGCACGGTCTGTTGGCTGGGATGCGTGAGGAAGGAGCTGAATATGCCAGCGACTTTGTTTGAGGAAAGAGACGGACCTTTTGGCTCAGTGAAAGAAGAGGGGGCAAAGAGAGACAGAGAGAGAGAGAGAAGAGACGAATTATGTGAAGCTATAGGGTTAATTTTGGGGTTAGTCTGACTATTTTGAATAATGAAGGTGCTATGCTTGAAAGGAAAAAAGAAACGTTGTATTTCTGTATTCAACCATATAGAGATGGTATTTCTATAATTGCCCCATCAATAGTATTATTATTTGTTGGAGAAAGAGTATTTTTGGGAAAAGAATTGAAGTTAAAAAAAAAAAAAAAAGCAAGGTTTTAGAATGTTTGAATTAAATAATAAGTTTGTTAGGTAAATACAAATTGAGAAAATAAGCCAAAATAGCATAATCTAACATGAGAGATTTAACAAAATAGCACGTTTTGAAAATGTAGAAAATTATAGCATATTCAATTTATAAATTTTTGGAAGTCTAGTTTTACCCCCACCCTATTTTCTTTGGTTCTCCTCAGATCTGTCTTCATTGCAATTGTCGGCAAACGATGTCACCAATATTAGACAGACCTGTCATTGTCGACGTCAAGCTAGCGAATCACGACATTGTCTTCACAACAGAGCCTTCTCCATCAACGTAGTGATAACTGCGATTCACGAGGTGATGGCTTCGTCTTAGAAAATGTGGCAACAGCACCATAATCGACGAGGCGATGGCATCGTCTCCAGTAACATTGCTACAGAACCGCGGTCAACAAGGCTCGCGTGGCGATCGTGGAGTGAGGAGAACGCAGTTGCAAGTCTTGAACTTCCTTCGCGACAGCTAGGTTCTACAACTCCGAAGATGATGGGCGTGGCGGTGGCACCGTCTTGGAAAAGAAACTAGGGGTTGATTTAGAGGCATGTTTTCTAGGGGTTGATATGATAAGTTTCTTATTTATAGGTAAATAATGTATGTAGTGAACAAAATTAATATAAATCTCAAGTAATATATTTTGAAAACTTTTTAACCCCTAAACCAGTCCCCGTCCTGTAACCCGTGATAGGTTAAATTTTTAACATGTTTATAACCAGAATCCATTTAGATCGGGTTTTTCTCGTCCCATTTAAGTCAGGTCCCCATGGATTAATGGGTTAATGGGGAAAATTGTCATTTTTAGTTATGCTACTGATAAATTTTGATATTTGGATGAAAAAAATGCTCTCCAATATTGTGCAATATTTTATGCCAAATTTGCGATATGCTAAATTTTGTGGCAAATTTGCCATAAGGTATATCCAATGTCAAATTAAACATTTTGATTTCAATTAGTTATTGGATTGACTTTTGTTGTGTAATTATTACAATTTATTTTCATTTTTAAATTATTTAAAAATTAAATGTTCACTTTTACAAGTTTAAAAAAACAATAATAATGAAAACAATAGAAATAACTTTAGAAAAAGAATTATGCATTGGAACATGAAGTAAGATAATGTCATTTTCATACTTTTTTTTTTATAATAAATATAGTATTGACATAGACCAATGCATTGGAGATGGTCTAAAAACAACTATAATTTTTTTTATTAAATTATGAAATAATTGAAAGTTTACAATCTTTATCAAAGAGGAGAGAAATTTTAGAACAATTTTAAATATTTAATATAATTTTTCAAAATTAAGTTTAGAGACATAAAAAAAAAGTTGATATATTTCATTGTACTTTTTTTTTTAATTAGAAAAAGATATCCGGTGGTTGTCCCATCATTTTTAGGTTTTTTAGCCCTACAAGTAAGAACACTTTACTGGGTATGACAGAATCAAGTTTTTTTTATGTCAGTTTCTCTCAATCGTCCATCTATGACTTACCATGCTCTCACAAACCCAAACATGAACAGCTGAAACTAGAGTGGAAGTCCAAACGGGAGGTAATGAAGATCAAACCTATATGGATAAATGAGAGATATCTAACAAAATAATCCTAACCCTTTTGTCTCCTCGTCACCCTTGTTGGTGTGTGTTTCATTGTATCCAATGGTGGAGCCACTTAAGGCTGAGTGGGGTAGTCATCCCATTAACTTTTTTTTTTTTTTTTGTGTGTGTGTAATATAACATTAAAAATATATTTTTCCATATGTTTCTCCATTGACATGAAGTTTATATATGTATGTACCTATTTAATTTTACATTTTTTTTTTCTAATTTCAAAAACTAATTAGTTTATATTATACTGAAATAGAAGTCTAACTTCGTTGTTGTTTGTATACACCGTTAACTATGAGATTATATGCATATGCCATTAAAACTTTAGAGTGAAAGGGATTAGAAAACATTGAATACAAATTTAATTATCACTTGAGGATTTGTATTCAAACTAGAATAGAACATCCGTGTACTACATGACTAATCTTATTGCTTTGCTTTTCTAAGTTTGCAAAGTATTCAAAACCAATTAGTGAAAGAGACTTCCACCTATAGTTTCATACACTAGTATGACGTTGTGCACTACTATATTACGTGCGTCTATATCTTGGTTCAAGATTATATACATAAATATGTTTAAAACAAAAAACAAAAAAAAAAAATTAAAAAATAAAAAGAGTTCGTCCAAGATTTGATTAGTTTTCTATAAAGAGAAATCCCATCATACTTACTTGACGTTGGACCAACAAATAAGGAGGGTCGGGAGCCATACACCCATGCCGTTATAAAAAATAAGAAAAATAAAAATAAAAATATCTTAATATACATCAATCAAGAGTAACTCTAATGAGAATTCAAGCACTAAGCTATTTATGTTGAAATTAAAAAAATAATAAAAAAATAAACTTAATCTAAATTATTTAACGTTAGAGGACAAAAATAACTTTGAACTTAAAACAAAATATTAACAACAAAACATATCCAAATAAATAAGTATAAAATGTCAAAAATGTATAAAATTCAAATTTTTAGTGTGTGTATATATATATATATATATATATATATATATATATTGTTCTGCGTCAATACCTTTCCTTGAGAGCAAAAGAGAAGTCCAATGATAATAATTTAAATAAAGTGAGGAAAGTAGTGAAAATTACAAAATAAAGAGTGAAAAAGATCCCTCGCTAATTTCCTATCCCAACTTCGTTTTGAGCACTAATCTTGTAAAAAAAAAAAAATGATGAATTTCAAAATAAAAATGGAATGGGCATACTCATAACTTGTATAAAAGAAACGATAAATTAAAAATAATTAATACATTATAACTTCTAAATGCAAATGAATGATAAATTCATAGGAGGCAAACTGAGCTACAATGCAAACTTTCCCAAACATTGCTAGTTAAACATTACAATATTTAGATATTTTGAAAAGTCTAATCCATAGAAGTTTAAAAAATAAAATTAATGGAAAGGAGTAACAATATTTTAATAATTTAGGGTCATTACAAGCTCAAAAAGAAAGAATATGGATTAAAATTTTATAAATTTAAAAGCTTAGAGACTAATCTAATAACAATTAAGATCTACTGTCTCAAATTTACTGTCTCATTGACTATCCTCCAATTAGTGATGGAGCCAGGATTTATTGGCATGGGGGAGAAAAAAAAAATTTCAGTCAAGTTACTAGACTCACTGATGTTTATGTTTTTAATAAAACTACTTTATTTCGTAAAATCTAAATTGTTTGCCCAATAAAATATGAGTGGTTACATTTGCACCCACGATATTAATAAATATCCCGACCTAATAAATGTTTCCTAATATAAATATAGTAAATCTTTCATTTTATAGATACTTTTTATATAATGCCACATTAAACCTTATCAAACACCCACATTTATTTTAAATTTTATTTATTTTGTTAAAAAAAATAACAAATCTAAATTAAAAAATATATATATATTTTCATTCTCAAAAAGAAAACAAAAAATATTTCTAAAGAAGGGAAAAAAAGAGAGAGAGGAAATAGTAAAGAAGAAAACTCAAGTAATGTCTAAATCAAAAATCAAGGAATGCCATACTGCATTTAAAAAAAAACATAAATATAGAATCATGTAAATGAACATAGGAAGAAAAAATAAATAAAAATAATAATAATATAAAAAACTACATAAAATCATTTTCAGATACTAAAAGAAGAGGAAAAAAAACACATAATACTAAAGAATTAAAAAATTAAAAATACATAGTTCAATAGTTATTGGCTCTTCAAGAGGCATCTTTCTTTTATTTTTATTTCACTTGAATCCTCCATTGAAATTTTTCATGTAGTTATAAAAATTTCTTAAAAAAAGAAATTGTTGAAGAACAAGTTAGAGTTTAGAACAATTTCTTAGGATTTTTTCTAAAATATTATTTCCATTTATGGTTAATGTGATGTATATTTTTTTAATTATTTTATAAAAAAATATTTTCATTTTATAGGGGTGTGGGAGTATGGGCATTGTTAATGGTTTTAAGGTAAATTTCTTGTATAGTAAAAATACATTAAAAATCTTTATTGACTTTGTGAGGATATTTATAAATATTGTGGGTGCAAATAAAATCTTCCTAAAATATGTAAGGGGTATGATGACTAATTTATACACATACCCACTATATTAAAATTGAAAAACCACACTATATTAAGATTAAAAATCATTTCAAAAAAAATTAAAAACAAAAGAAAAAGAAAAAAGCTAGGGTGGCCATGGCCCTCGCCCCCTTCCTCCGCCATTGCCTCGAATAGTATTATGTCATAAAATATGAATTTAAGAATTTAGTTACATAAAAAATATGAAATATTATAAATTTTTAAATAAATTAATAAGTTGTCAAACTATTATTAAAAAGACATTCATTAAAATAGGAAATTGAGACAACAAATTTGGACTCACCTAATAATTTACTAATCTATACTAAATATGAAAGAGTGAGCCCATAAAAATGGTCATTGTTATGATGTTGACACGTGACAGCTATAAAGACCGTCACGTGACAAGTTTTTTTTTTTAATTTTATTTTATTTATCTATTTAGTACGTGCGAAGCGCATGCTACTTTATTATGCGTTTCTATCCAAACTAGTAGGGAAACAAAAAAAGGAAAGTAATTTGGATAAGCAAAAAAAACCATGAAGTTACAAGCAAAAAATAAATAAATTAATAAATTAAAACCATTGAAGTTCCTACCGCTTTGCCCACAATAATAAAACAAAAGAATAGAATAAAGAGCAAAGTGGTGCCACAAATAGAATAAGAAAAAGACAATAATAGAAAAGTTGAAAAAAAAGAGAAAAAAGAAAAATGAGGAAAAAAAAAAGAGAGAGAGAGAAGAGAGAGAGAGGATAAGAATTAGGAATTTGTTGTCACATGGTATTTGGCCTACAAAAAAACTTGAACATAAGTTTATCTCCGCTTTAGATTTTCCTTATTTTAAAGTGACAACTACGCATTTGATTGATACCCCATTTTTAGCTTCTCTCTCTCTCTCTCTCTCTCTCTCTCGTAGTCTTATTTTTAGGGCTTTCTCTCTCCTCTCTCCTCTCCCTTTCTCTCTTCTCTCTCTTTCCCATAGGTTTCTCTCTCCTCTCTCCTCTCTATCTCTCTCTCTCTCTCTCCTCTCTCTTTCTCTCTCAGGTTTCTCTCTCCTCTTTCTCTCTCTCTCTCTCCAGAAGGGCAAAACCCTAAAGAGCCGTTTACACCCACCTAAGTAAGTTTTCTCTCTCCTCCTCTCTCTCTCTCTTATTCTCTCTCCCTCTCCCTCTCTCTCTCTCTCTCTCTCTCTTTCTAAAATTTTTGAATATATGGGTCCTTGTACTGTTAAACCTGTCATTTGCATTCCCTGTATTTATTTTTTGTGAAGCTGAGATTGAAATTTCGGAAATTTTTTTTATTTTTTTCCTCCTTCTGTTGAGCAGATCTGGGATTTGGGGATCTAAGATCGAATCTCAGATTTTGAAACCCTAATTTTGCTTAGCGTTTACTTTGTCATTGGGAAATGTAGATCTGGGCTTGGGTCTTTGTTTGGTATCCTCCTTGATTGCTCAGAAAATGTAGGGGGTGGAAAATAGATTTAGATCTGGGAATTTTTCGCGTTTTTGTTCGGAAAATTTTGAAATTGAAATTTTTTTTTCCCAGTTTAGGGCTCCGAAATACCGAAAGTTTTTGCCTTTCTTTTTGGGATTAATGTTTTATGGATTTTCAGTTTTTTGTTTTGTTTGCATCCCTGGTATAAAAGCAGTTTGATTTTTTTTTTGGGGGAAGATTTATAAAGCAGTTTGATTTTTCTCAGCAGCCAAAAAAGTGTTGATCTTGAAATTTAATGGGTGGATCTGTTTGATTTTCTCTTTTTGTGTATAATTCCGTTTGAATTATTATCATTCTTTATTTTTGGTCCGTGGTTTGTTTATTTATCCTTCGATGTTTTCCATTTCTGTCTGCATGATCTGGAGGGAATGTTCTGTTGTCCAATGCGCCAGTTTTTTGTGTTTATTATTCAAGTTTTTCTGTTAATTAGTCAATTCAAAACATGACGATTTCGAATATTTCCGCTATTTTTCTGCTGGATTTGTAGCTCCATGGATGATGATGCATTGAACATGCGCAATTGGGGTTATTACGAACCGACTTTCAAAGGTCATCTAGGCCTACAGCTCATGTCAAGCATGGCGGAGCGTGATACCAAACCCTATATCTCGGGACGTGATCCGACAACAGTCATGGTTAACGCCAATGGTGCGTATCATCATCCAAGGGACTGTGTCGTGGCTGATGGCCCGGTGGTCCCGATGAACTATGGTAGGGACAGTTGGGTTAATCAAAGGGATAAGTTTCTGAACATGTTACCTGCCAATCCCAACTATGCTCCTGTTCTTCCGGAAACTTCTGGAGCTCACTCGTTGCAGATGTTGCAGCCGCCAGCAGAAACATCGAGGGATGAGAGGGTGGGAAGAGTTGAAGAGCCAGTTATTGTTAATAAGGAGAGTGGCCCCTCGAAGAAAAGACAGGGCGGGGGTGCCCCAAAAGCCCCAAAGGTGAAGAAGCCAAGGAAACCAAAGGATAACAGCAATCCTGCGGTTCCACGAGTGAAGCCGGCAAAGAAGACTTTGGAAGTTGTAATAAATGGGATTGATATGGACATTTCTGGAATTCCAATTCCAGTTTGCTCCTGCACTGGGACTCCACAGCAGTGTTATCGATGGGGCTGTGGTGGTTGGCAGTCGGCCTGTTGCACGACAAATGTGTCGGTGTATCCTTTGCCGATGAGCACCAAACGGCGTGGTGCTAGGATAGCTGGAAGAAAAATGAGTCAAGGTGCTTTTAAGAAGGTATTGGAGAAACTTGCAGCTGAAGGCTACAATTTTGCTAACCCGATTGATCTGAGGACTCATTGGGCTAGGCATGGTACCAACAAGTTCGTTACAATAAGGTAGATTTTACTTTTGGTTGGTACACCATTAGGGGACTTCCATTGCATCTGGTCTGTTTTCACCTGTATATATAATCTGTGGCCTCTTGCAGAGATCTTTTAAGATACTTTGTAGTCCTTTGAATTTTCAATGTTGACTGATGATACTTGTTTCTTCAAATTTGGAATTTTTCTTTGTTTTTATTTAAATTTTCCTTTCGAGGCTTATGACAAGGGCTTAACTTTGCTAGCCACCATGACTTTTGTGTGGATGAGTTGTCATTTATTGTATCGTTTTTTTAACTTAGAGATGTTAAAACTTGCAGTTAATTGATTTGAATCCTGCTTGCTGTCTTGTTATAACCTTAATGTTGTTTGAACAAGAAAAGTTTAACTGATATAAGATTACATTTGGTCAAAAGTTAATTTTAATTCTTCCTAACTGTACGGATATATGTGATTGGTACTGTTTTAAGGCACATTAGTTTATATTGTTATGAAATGTTATTGTTACTATTAGAAACTATAGTTTGAGGTATTATTCTCATGTCTATGAAGGGGATTTCGCTACATTGTTGTTATTGGTTATCTCTTTAATCTTGAAGCGTTATAGATGAATGTTGCTCGGCGAGTCGTCGACTATGCTCAATCTGTCTAGTTTGAAATACAGGATGTTTGTCATCTTGAGATTGTGCAAAGATTTTCTTATGGTAAAGTGAAACCACTTGGAAATGCTATACATGTTTGGGGAAAATAGCAGTTCAGCGGGTGTGGGTGGTGTGTGACGGTAAAATCTAGTAAAATTTGAGTGGTGAAAATTGACGAGAAAATGAAAACACAGAA